>BSBM01000931.1:11972500-12572500 GCA_027924585.1 Larix kaempferi | reverse complement strand
TGAACCTTGCATCTATGCACATTTATGCAGACAACCTACAACCATGTGTTGCAGAGCTTTGAATGGCTGTAGAGGGATTCCAAAAATTTTCTACTTATGAGTTGTCTTATCAAATTCAATCATATCTCATGACCTTTTTTCAGATTTGGGAGATGAGAGGAGGACCATCATATATTGACAATTCCAATGGAAGAGGATTTGAACTTCGATTTGATTTCTGTAAGTGAGCTTCAACTGAGTTTGAAAAATGCTCAAATTCATTGAAATAATCATGAATCTAGTTCAGGCCTTTGAAGAAGAGCTTATGATATTGTCTAAATTATTCATTAACACAAATGGCCAAAGTTTTGAATTCTTCTGCAGTGGATTTGCATAATTGTGAACCTGTGGGTTGAGATTTCAAAAGCTCCAACTGCTCTTTTATATATTTAATTTCCTCAAACTAATGACAAAGTGTGTCTTCTTGTTCTTTCTTCTACTCCAAGAGTAACTGGCACTGTCTTTGATGTTCCTCAATTTGTTTCTCGAAATTTTCTTTCAATTCACTGATTTATTTTAAGAAATTAGCGTTCAAAACCTCCTTCTCTTTCTCTAAATATTTGCACATGCCATTTTCTTGATCTATCATCTGATTTAAAGTTGAGATGGTATCATAATTAGCCCTAGCAAAGGATCCCATAACTGTTTTTTTCTCAAAGGATTCTTTTCAAAAATCAAATATGTCCTGTTTCCAAATGATTTGGTTTTCCATAGGCCCGAGATTGATTTCTCCCTCCCTTGGCCTTTTAGTTCCTCTTTTGATGACTGCTTTATTTTTTTTGTTGAAACAATAATTGCCAATGGAAACTATAGTATCCTCTCCAAAATCTGTTGATTCTTGAGAAGAAGATGGCATGAGAGAACTTGGATTAGGCAGAGGGAGTGATAGGAATACTGAAGTAGGAGGGACTTGTGATGAGCTCTGCAATATCTCTAGAAAACCTGAAGTTGTTATAATTTTAGTTTGTTGAGGCAGAATTGACCAAGTAAGGACAATGGTGATAGGAATAAACGACAATGATATAGACGATTGGATACCAATCGATGTTTGTCCTTACTGAGTTTGTACAGTTTACATAGCTGAAGAGATGAGCAAAGAATCAGTTACATTCGTGGTTGTTGGGTCTAGGAAATGCCACTTTTTGGCCTTCCTTATTACATCATTTTGTCCTAATTTCATTCTACTTTTATAAGCTGTATCCATGTCTTTCTTCAGATCATCCAATAATATGGTAGGTATAATCTGTTATTAATTTATTTGTTTTATGCCTAAGATTGTTAAAGATTATGGATTTTAGTCCTTGGTTTATACTGATCTGTGTGATTTCCTTTAGCTAAGGTCTAAAGCGCAGGTGTATCATCCCAGCAGTGCCAGCTATTACTCTTTCAAGCCTAATTTCTCATACTCCAAGGGATAGCACATCCTCCACGCAAGTTGTATCAGATCCCCACTGTAACAGATTCCACTGAAGCAGGGCCTAGCTGCGACAGACAGGTGGCGTTCCAGCTGTTGAGTCTGTTGATCCATTAACTATCAAAGCAACAACATCGTTCAGAATTAACAGCCCTGTTTAATACACTGTATCAGTTAGCTGTAACTCCGCAGCATAAAGATCATAGATCTTCATTGCTGCGTGATTTTAGTGGATCTGAAACTGTATTTCCTTTATATAAATTCCAGAAGGCTCTCGTAGCCTAGGGTTTGACAATCACTACTTTGTGTAAGCTGTAACAGAGCACTGAGACTCACGATTTTTCATCATTAATATGAGAGAAGAGTTCTTCATTTCTGTGTCTTAATTTGCTGTGACTCTCAGTATCTCTGTTAGAAGGCCAGGGCCCGCCTTCTCATAGAGATAGCCGGTTTAAGTAGGTAGAGTAGTTTAGTTTTACTTCTGTTGTGTGATGTGGAATGATTGCAGACATTATTGGTAGCTGTAACAGAGTTTAGCTTTCCTTTCTGGTAGTTTGTAATTGCATCTTGAATAGCTGTAACAGAGTAGTGTGACAGTCGACTGTGTAGGATAATTTACTTAATTGCATGTGTGTTTTAATCAGCTATGACAGCCAAGCTCAATTCCAATTATCTTCTAGTTGTTTATGCTTTCTAGGATTTCCAATAATTATCAGTTAGAGTTCAAGCTCGTGTTTTAATTCTGGTTGCTATTGTATCTTCAATTACATTCATAGATTAGAAAATTAATGGTAGAATTACAGTAGCTACTGGATAGATCATTTTGGTAAATATTGAATGCTGTAGTTTGATAATTATAGGATATAACTTCTTGCAAAAGTAATCTAGTTTCATTTCATCATTAGATCATTAACTTGCTCAGTTAATTTCTATAGGGAGGTTGCTTTCTTTTGGATTCTTAGATGTATGAATTAGATTAGTGTTCTTAGGGAATGAGTTGGCTGGACACATAGGTAGGATCATTATTTACATTAACTTGATTTGTTTATGCATAGACTGTGCTTATTTCCTTTGAAATAAAAGACCTTACTGGGTTTGACAATTTATATTGACCTTTCTGTGTGTTAGCTTTAATTAACTGACATATAGGGTGACCAACAGTGGTATCTTGGTGTGGTAAAGTATGTGGGAAAGGATCTTGCTGGGTATGTACAATTGTACTGGGAGTAGACAGAGAGTGTGAAACTTGAGTGGCTAAAACCTAGGTACTTGGTTGGGTAATATCATCAACTATAGTAGAAACCACACCGGAAAGGAATGGGAAATATTGTGAGATCTAAGTGGAATGGAATGTGTCCTCAGGTGACTCTTGGTCTAGGTTGATGATAATGGGAGTTGTTTTATCCATTGTGGTGATAATTGTTTCAATGGAGATAGAGTCTAATTTCTCAGCCTTTACATGCATAGTAGGGTCGAAAGTAGTGGAAATGGAGAAACCATACTGGGAAGAAACAAAGGATTTACCTTTGAGTGCCTCATCCCTCTGTCCCAAAATTATCAATTTATGTAATTTGTGTTGGGGCTGATCTGTTATGATAGGTTGTTTTTCCTTGTCACCTGGTGTTGTAGTAGTTTGTTCCTTTGACTTATAAGATCCTGCATCAGCTTCCATGGCATCCCTCAAGGATTTATCCCGAGTCTAGAATATCTTATTCATTTCGATATGTATTATGGTTTTCTACTGCATCTGAGCCTCATGGAGCAAAGTCCTTTCATTGGGGTCATTAATGTTTGTCAACACTTCCTCAAAACTGTTGGGCCTCATATAGATGGATTCATCAGGCTGGTTTTCATGCACATAAGGGATTTTCAATTGAGACTGTGTGAAATGATCTGCAATGATCCCTTTGGGGTCATGCATCCTTTTCACTCCTTTTCCCAGTTCGAGTTCATTTAATGTGTTTGATAAAAGCATAGAATGAGCATAGTTTTGAATTAAAAACTGACCAATGTACAAAGGAAACATTGGCTAGGCCTTCCTTTTCACAGTGAGGTATTTTCCATATATCCCATCAGCTGTTGTTTGATGGGAAACCTGTTGTAAGACCACCCTATCGGGAACAAATTTGGGAAATAGATGAACAGAAACCCCCCTAGATTTTGATAAAATAAATGAATGATAAAATAATATTACAAAATATTATTGTATTTATCAGATACTGCAAAATATTACAAAATCCTTGGTACAACAGAATTCTCTTGTCTCTTCTTCTTGATGGTTCCCCCTTATTACATAATATTTATTATTCTTAAAGAATAATTACAAATTGTGAAAGAAGTATCATCCCATGAAACAAGGGATCATACAAAGGTTAATGCTAAGATTGATCTAGGGAAGCCTCCACTTGGAAAATACATCTAACAAATCATCAATATCATGGTATTTTGCATTTCCAATTGTAACTGATATTTACATAGAAAAGCCTCAACCTCCTTTCTCCTAACTTTCCTCCAATCTTGCACAAACGTGTTAACCTTCAATCCCAAAGAAGTCAGAAACTCAATCAATTATTTGATGTCTTTGAGATGAATTTGTTTCATCTACTTGATATTTTCCATGGATTTTGCATGACTTTTCTCCACCTCAGCAATCATGAGTTTTGCTGGATATGCATCGACTAATTGAACCATGACATGCAACTTAAGTTGCTCCAATAAATCATCTGAAGCACACCATTTTTTCTACAATCCTTTTTTCCTTCATCAATCGTGGATTCAACCACTTCACAATTTTTTTTCCAAGACTGACTAGAAATTCTAATCCTTCTAATTTTGACATTATCAAAAATTTGGATTCCTTCTGGTTTGTCTTTAATAAACATCTGCCAATCCAGAACTTCATCATTTGCATTAGAAGCAGCTTTCTTGTTCTGAATATGGTCGTACGAAATTTCATATTGATGCTCTAATGCACTAAAATAATCATGTGTAATATTCCAGCCAAGGATGGGCCAGAATATCAACTCCAACTCCCAATTTCAACAGAATTTTAATTAGTAAATTTTAACAATTTTTATGGTGTGCAAGGTAATAATGTTGAATACTGATTCACTGGTCAAGATGATGGGAGTGACTTTAGGTTTTGGTTTTTATATGAGGGAATGTGGAGCAGCAAGGCATAACAGGGAAACACACTAAGTCCTATGCACAAAGCACTAGAGCCATTTACTTGTCAACAATCAGACAAGTCTGATGTTTACTTTGAAGCTTTCCGGGACTTCCAGCATATGCATACTAGACTGGGAGTTTATTCTGAATGTAAACAGGGGTTATATCAAACATCAAACTCATTAAAATGTATTGGAGTATATTTCGTAATTTTAGGAGGTTACAGATGGATTTGGGAGCCAAATAGACAAGTGCGCTACTAGGGATTGCTCAACTAGGGGATTTACAGACCCCTCCAAACAATATTAAAGGCTTTCAAAATATCAGGGAAAGGTTTGGAATATATTTTTTACTGTCTTATGAGACTCACACAACCTTCATATCTTAAAACTGGTGCACAGATAATGATTAATTGCAAATATGGAAAAAACTAGTTAATTTAAATTGCACAATGAGCTAGTCTTTGCATTCATTGTTCCAAAATGCCTTAAAGGCTTACTAAAATCGGTTATGAAGCATACAATGTGTTAATTTTTCAGAATTTACTTCAATCTGATCTAGGATCTTAACTGAGAGAACAACATGTACAACATATCTACAACATATCAAACATGAACACAATAATGCAAGCACACAAAAGACACAGAGTTTACTTGGGGAAAACCATAAAGGTGAAAAACCCCAATAAATTCCTCAGAGATAGATAGAGAAATGATACAACCCAAGCATAAGAGATAGACATCTCCTAGCAGCAGCTTCTCCTCCTCCACAAGTGCGCCACTCTACCGAGAGTGTGAGAGAGAATAGAATGATGAAATAGAGTGCCTCCCGCTCTCTATTTATACTTGACTTGACTTGCCTAATAACATTTACTAGGTCGGCCTTAACATAACCACATAACATAATGCTGACTGGGCCAACACCCAATAGGGTGGTCTAATAACCCTTCGACCCACATGGCTAACCCCCAATAGGGTGGTCTAATAACCCTTCGACCCACATGACTTATACAGGGCCGACCCCAACAAAGTGGTCTAATAACCCATCAAGTATAAGTTACGACACTTACAATATAAATGACGACACTTCCACGAAAAAATAAAAAGAAGATAGGCGGTGACGGGAGCTCCAAGAATTGGATGTGAAGAAGTACGTTAGTATGGAGGAAGTTTTTCGGAACCTGTGAAGATTGAAGAAGAACGATTATATGGAGGTTGGACGAGGCAGGAGGCCATGAAGATGGTGAAGAAGTAGCTCGCAAATTTGGTGGTAGTTCTTTCGGTACCGGTGCAGAATTAGCATTGTTTTACGATTGTTATTTTTGGATTTCGATTAAGGTGGAGAGGGTTCGGGGTTTTCTTGGTGCGCAATGGAGGTTTCCAAGGCGTTGGTGGACTCATAAGATGATAGCCGGGCGGGCTGCTGCAGTCAAGGGGTCACGGTTTTGTCGGCACGAACGGTGGTGTAGGGTGGGAATTGAACACTGTTTAATATTCCTGTTTTAACCTGTTTATGGTGGTAAACCCTAGGTGGTTTGCCACGGTTTTTACCTGTGCTATGGTGGAGGTGGGGTTTCCCTGAATATGGCTTCGTATGACGACAGGGTGGACTACTCCTTTGATGCATCAGATGACTTTCCCATCTGGACACAGTCTGAGGGTGCCGGGTGGACGATTGGGGTCCCTGCTGGTGGTGGCGAGGTGGAAGGATTACCTACTTTAGAGAACAGGTCCACCCTGGGGTTTTCACCGACGGATTTCTTGGCATTATCTCCCAGCTCCGGGGTTTTATGTGCTCCCATCTCCAGTTTATCAGCGAATACTCCACAGGAAGCGGGGGTTTTATGGACCTCGGATCAGGTTATTGAGGCCCTGGAGGGTTCGACGGGTAGGAATAAAGGATATAGCATGGTGGATGATGGTTTTCGGGGCAGCGTTGGCAGAGTTCCTTCTCCATTGAACCCGCCGCCAGGTTTGAACACTGTAGAGACAAGGGAGGAAAGGTGGGCGGGGCAACTGGAAATCCACGAGCAGCGTGGCTTTGCTAGCCCTTGTGTGGGCTCTGGTACGAGTTCAGACGAATGGGGTGGACCTTCATCGGAGGAAACCACTCACAAGGAGAAACGGGGCAGGAAGAGGTGGTTGAAACTTAGCAGGACTCGATACAATTACGCTCTAGGGGAAGACATTGAGTGGCATCAACTGGTCAAGATGACCAGTATCACTTTGGTTGGCAAAGCTTTGGGCAGATCTTTCTCTCTGCGCACCATTGAAGATTGGGTGGGGGAGAAGTGGGCTGAGGTTTTGGGCTATGCACCAGAAGTAGTGGAATTAACCCGAAACTGGTTTGCTTTCAATTTCCAGGTGAAGGAGCACACAAAATGGGTTTTAAACTCCAATTGGAGCTGGGATCACTGCCCGGTCATGATCAAACCCTGGCATCCGCTGTTTGATGCTAGTAAGGAACGGTTGGACATTGTACCACTGTGGGTACGGCTACCGAGATTACCTCTACATTACTGGTCGGAGCGACATTTCAGAGGCATTGGGAACATGATTGGGCATTATTTGGATGGAGACTACAGCTTTCTTCATACCAGGCAGCAGAAGGTTGCTCGTATTCTGGTAAATCTGAACATCCGGGATGGGTTGGTACCGGATGTTACCCTCAGTTGGGGGCCATATGTCTACTCACAGAAATTGGACTACGAAAATGTCCCCTTCAGATGCCGCCGCTGCCATGCCTACGGTCATCCGGCTGCTGAATGCAAACTCCCGTTCCGGAGGAATTATGAGGGTCCGCATAAATGTACTGGAGCGGTGACTACTACTCCCCTTCCGGATATCCCATTAGCTGAAACCCTCCCTGTTGCGGCTTTGGATGGGGCTGAGGGACATGTTTCTCCACGGGATATGGTTGACCCTTGTCCTTCTGGCACGGCTCTACAGGTCTCTGGTGCAGCGGAGGCAGATGAGGCAGACTTACAAGGGGAGAAGGGTTTGGACGCGGCTCCTGTTGGGGATTTGCTACCTGGGAATACTGCTATTGAGGCGACTCATCCAGCGGCAAACTTGGAAACTGGATCAACATCTGCAGGTATTGCTCACTCCATTAAACCCCTTTCTTTTCATTTTTCTTTAAAGAACTTGTATTTAGATAATCCGGACTGGATTGAGGCTCTAAAAAATTTGAATATTTCTTCGGCAATGGAGTTGGTAGATACTACAGGTTTTGATCCTGACACCCCATCCTGCTCAGCTTTGAAGCCAATCCCTGGGGTATTGATGCTTGAACCTCCCCCTGTTGTCGAACCTGGGCCTCTTGATGATCCTCTATCCCCATCCCCTACCACATCATCGGATTCTGGTTACTTCCTGAGATCCCTTTCAAAAATTTCCCCGGGTGGGCTGGGGGTAGGCTTAAACAAGGGTGGCAGGAATGGTAGGGGCCGGGGCAGAAAATCCCACCTTGCTAAAGCACAAACCAAGGCCAAGATGGACCTCTTGGATGGCAAACAGGTGACTATTGATCGGGCGCTTAGAGCGGTGCGTGCCCAGAAGAAGGGACGTTGATGAAAGTTATGTCTTTTAACTGTCGGGGTCTGGCTGGTCCCCTCAAAAGATCAGCACTCTGCAGAGTGGTGTCTACTGAACACCCGGATATCATTCTGCTTCAGGAAACTATGGGTGTTGGTGAGACTGTTAAAAATTTACTTGAAAGTTGGTTTGGTGGCTGGTCCTTTACTACACTGGATGCCAGGGGCAGGTCCGGTGGTCTGGCTATGGGGTGGAACACCCGGTCGATACAGTGCCAGAATCTCTGGGGTATGGAAGCGGCTCTGGGGATTACTTGCTCGTCCTTGGATTTTGGTGATACTCTCATGGTGGTTAATGTTTATGGGCCTTATGCGAACCGAGTCCCTTTCTGGGAATCTCTGTTCTCTCATCCTCTGCTACATGTAGGGAACCTTATTTTGGGAGGGGATCTAAATTTTTCCCTTGGGCCGGCTGAAGTTTGGGGTTGTAGAGCTCGGCAAGATCCTATGGCTGATTTTTTTACTCATCAGCTAGTTACCCACAATTTGCTGGATATTGAGCCGACTATCCTTAAACCTACTTGGAGAAATAATAGAACTGGTGATTACAGAGTTGAAAAACGTTTGGATCGTTTTCTGGTGTCTGACACCTTTGTGGATCGGAACTATTTACTGAGGCAGTGGGTTGGCTCGGGGGGCTCCTCGGATCATTTCCCTATTTTTTTTGGAGATCCGTGTTGGTCCTATGAAACCAGCTGGGCCGCTCAAATTTAACAAAATCTAGTTGGATGATGAGACTTTTCCTGAACTTATTAGATCCCATTGGGTTCCCTACAATCCCAGGGTAGGCATCTCGGCCTCTTATCAGTTCTCTGAAAATATCAAGCGAGTGAAAAGGCCGGTGAAGGCCTGGGCCCATGAAAAGCACATTAGAGATGATAGCGTTTTAAAGACTATCGAATTGGAACTGCAGTCTGTGTCTGATTCGGGAACTGGGGGTTTGGTCACACCGGAGGAGAAAGCTCTTTTGGTTTCATTGGAAGGCAGATGGAATAAGCTGCTTTGGGAGAAAGAGGAAACGTGGAGACTGAAGAGTAGGGCTATATGGCTATCGGCTGGGGATGAGAACACAAAATTTTTCCATGCATATGCCAAAGGAAGGAAGGCGGCCAATACCATTTGGAGCTTGGAAGACTCATTGGGGAGACTTCTTTTGATGATATGGCTGGGGTTGGGGTTGAACATTTCAAATCACTCTCTAAAACCCCTGCACAGGCTAACATTTTGGATGTGGTTCGGATGGCCCAGTTTTTTCCACGTTTTGTGGATGAGGAAGACAACCACTCCTTGATGGCTGTTGTTGAGGAAGATGAGCTGAAGGGCATTTTGAAGGGTTTTCAAAAAGATAAAAGCCCGGGACCGGATGGATGGACGGTGGAATTCTTGCTGGCACTCTTTGAGATTATTGGGAATGATCTGTTGCAGATGGTGGAAGACACTCGAAGATCGGGGAGGATACCGGCAGCCCTGAACTCCACTTTTATTGCACTTATACCTAAGACTGACAATTCCTCTTCTTTAAGCGACTTCAGACCCATTTATTTGTGCAACTTTGTATACAAGGTAGTATCAAAGATTATTGCTGGGTGGCTTAAAGGGATCCTGTCCAATCATATTTCTGAGGAACAATTCGGCTTCCTGGAAGGGAGACAAATACACGAGGCTATTGGGGTTGCACAGGAGGGTATCCATAGCATGAAAGCTCAGAAAATCAAAGGAGCTATTATCAAGATTGACTTGTCAAAAGCATATGATAAGGTGAGCTGGCTGTATATTCATTTACTTCTCACTCATCTCGGTTTTGCTGTGGATTTTATCAGGTGGATTATGAGTTGTATTTCTACGGTATCCTTTGCGGTGCTTATTAATGGTGCTGCATCTCCTTTCTTCCGGTCTGAAAGAGGACTGCGTCAGGGATGTCCACTATCCCCTTTACTCTTCTTGCTGGTCGCTGAAGAGCTGAGTAAAGCATTGAATAAAGCCTATAGGGATGGCACTCTCCATGGCATCCAAGTGGCACCTGATCTGTTTATTACGCATCTGCTGTTTGTGGATGATATACTTATCTTTTGCACTGGATCGACTAGGGACATGGAAACGCTACAGGATATCTTTCAACTTTTCTCTAATGCTACGGGTATGGAGATCAATGAGAGAAAATCCACTCTTACTACCCATTTGCTTAGGGAATGTGAGATTGCGGCTATTCGGAGGATCTTTCCTTATACCTTTCTACGCCTTGAAGTGGGCTTCTGCTACCTTGGGTTTCACTTAAAGCCAAATTCATATACAAAAAGGGACTGGCAATGGATCGTTGAAAAAATCCACAAGAGACTAAAGGTTTGGAGCCATAGATGGCTGTCGCGAGCTGGAAGGCTGGTTCTGGTAAAATCGGTTCTAGAGGCCATCCCAGTCTACTGGATGTCACTCTCATGGATTCCTAAAGGAACGCTGGAGAGAGCCCGGAAGCTGTGTTTTCGCTTCCTATGGAGCGGTAAGGGAGATTTTGTCTCCCCATGGGTTCGATGGCAGAAGATCGCAATTCCGAAAGCCTTAGGGGGGTGGGGTCTTAAAAATATACATTTTTTTGCAAAGGCTTTGGCTGCGAAAGGGGTATGGAGATTGTTGAAATCTGAAAGCCTGTGGACTAAGGTTGTCACTCGGAAATATATTGCCCCTCTATCTATTTTGGAATGGGTGCGGTCGGTGGATAAATCACAGGTTGGCTGTTCCGTTATTTGGAAAGCGGTCATCAATTCTTTTCCTGTTATTGGCGACCTGCTCACCTGGAATATTGGGAATGGACAGGCCCTTTGTGTTGGGGAGGACCCTTGGTTTGGGAGTGCTGGTCATCACCTGTTATCTGGTGAATTGATTTTCTCTCTTCGAAATTTGGGGATTTGTTATCTATCCCATTTGGCCGGTCAGGATAGAGTGCATCCATGGACTCAGACATGGGTTGATGCTGAATCTTTGGCACTTACTGTGGACGAACGGGCGGAATTGAGGTCTTATTATCGGGCACTTTCTCAATCTCATATTCGCATCCGGGACAGGGAGGACTGCTTGGTATGGGAGGGGTCCCTGAATGGCTGTTATACACCAAAGGATGGATACATCAGTATCTGTCACTTCATGAATCAACGTGAACTGGTGGGTTGGTGGAAAACCCTTTGGAAGATTAATTGCCCTCTGAAACATAGACTGTTTATGTGGAATGTGCTCGAGAATTCTATTCCCACCTGGGACTCTTTACAGAAGAAGAATCGGATCGGGTCAGGTTGGTGCATATTATGCAAAGCCCGTGAGGAATCTTGTGTCCATCTATTTCTCCATTGCCCTTTCATGGCGCAAGTGTGGGCGGAATGTTCGAGACTATATAATACTTTTTTTAACTGGACCGGGGATTCGGTGTTGTCAGCCTGGTCACAATGGGTGTTGGATCCCATTGGAAAGTCATTCATGAATCTCCCATTACTGGTGGTATGGGGCATCTGGTTGGCATGTAATGGTATGATCTTCACTGATAAAAAATGTACACCAGTGGTCACTGCTATTCAGATTTGTGGCTTCCGCCAGGCCTTCCCACACTACATCAGAGTTGCAAAACAGCGTGAGGTCCTAGCCTTAGAAATTGATGTTTCTATGCCTTGGGGTTTTTATGATGGATCTGCACTAGAACGCAGGTGCGGGGGTGGGGCTATACTGAATATTTCAACAACTCACTCATTCCACCTTTTCTGGGGACTGGGGGAAGGTGGAAATAATTATGCTGAGATTATGAGCCTGAAACTTCTTCTCATCTTTGCTAGGGAGAAGGGATGTCATCGGATTAATGTGTTTGGTGATTCAATGAATGCTACCAATTGGACAAATGGCACTCAACATTGCAGGGATCTTAGACTAGCAAACATTCTACAGGACATTATGCAACTAAAACTTTCTTTTTTACACTTTGCATGCAGACATATTTACAGAGAGAACAACAAGGAGGCAGACGAGGCTTCTCAGGTTGGCCGGGACTTGGCAGTGGGGTCGTGGAAAGTGAAGGAGTTCAGGGATGGAACTCACTATGAATACTTTCATAGACCTTTTGTTGAGGATCTTGACTCACAGGGATTTTAAATGGAAATGGCACATGTTTTTACATTTTGTTTTTTTGTTCAAAAACTATGATGTTGCGTCGGATGATAGCCTACTAATGGCGGTTTTATTTTTGATCCACAAAACTGTAAATGTACTTATTTGTTTTCTTTTTAAGTGGCTCGGGGAGCCAACAGACAACTAGTAGTTTTTTTTTGGTCACTTTGCTCCTGACTTTACCGGGGGTTTTATATTGTGGATTATGATGACATGTATGGGTCATGGATTTTACTAGACGGATGTACATAAACTTTTATCTGCTGGACTGTTTTTTTTTATCCTTAAGTGGATTACCGAAATGCTTAACTGCATCTACTGAATGTAATTTGTTCACCTCTGCTGAATAAAATTACGCTTTTTTTCCGAGGAAAAAAAAAATGACGACACTTCCGTATAGAGGAATAATAACATCTCTATAGGAATACAAACACTTCCGTATAGAGGAATAATACCATCTCTATAGGAGTACAATATACATATATGAAATACATTATGAAGTTACATATACATCAGCACAATGGATCTTATAAATTTTCATTAACAAATTAGGTCTAATTTTGAAGTCCATAACATATATTTGATATTTTATTACATTCAGAATGATATGGAGTCTCCAATGTTAGGAAAATATTACACACTGAGAGAGTATGAGTGTAAGAGGAAGAGAAGAAGATGGAGTTCTTCTATGGATATGATATATGACTGATAGAAGGTTTATATATGAATATGAGGGGCACACTAGTCCTTCTGAGCTGCACTAGGTGCCTTCACTGGAATAGATCTCTTCTACGGGGTGAACTCCTTCAACACTATCTCCAATGGCATTGTAATTGTTGCACACTCAAAGAAGGCTTATGAATATTCAATTCTAGACTGATAGGGATATGTAGACAAACTATTACTGTATATATGAGTGCAGTGAGTCTTCTGATATGAACTAGATTCATCCAATGAAATGGAGCACCTCCTCCTGATGGGGTTTTCCAAGACTCTCTCCCATGTACCCTATATGATGATAAATCCATGAAATCTTGGATTCTTCTTAGTATTGGAGTATATGTACGTGAAAATAAACTCTCCATGGCTGCAATTACTGATAGAATATTATAGAAAGAGAGGTAGAATATAAGGAATGGGGCTCATCTCCAATTGATTGGATAGGGCCATCACCTGGCCTTGAGAAGCATAGAATGCTCACACATAAAATCAATTTGAAAAAATATGCGAATAGGAGTTTCTTGGATTCTTCTATATATGTTATGGTGACTTGTTGAGCAAGTTGACATGCTTGGTGACTTGTGAGAACCCTTCCAAATGGGCCACCCATGAATGAATAGACTTTCCTTGCTTTCGACTTACAACCTTTTCTCTCCTTTAGAAACTGTGCCTCACTTTGTATCGATACGTTTCCTATTTTGTAAAAGTTGCCTAATTTGTAAATTGGCCTCCCTTTTGGAAACTGCGCCCTCCTTTTTATTTTATGGTTGTTTCAATTTGTAAATTGAGCTCTCCTTTAGAAACTATGCCCTCCTTATCTTTTTTCTGGTTGTTTCCATTTTGCTGCTTTTGGCATCTTCTTACACCTTCTCTCATTTTCCTCTTTTGTTATTTTCTTGTCTCCAAATCCATTTTGGAAACCTTATCCTCATGAGGGGACCCTCTTGGCCCACTTGCTCCATTATTTAGGAATTTAATTAATTAAAATAGTTCCTTCACTTGACTTAGGATAAATTTAATCCTATGCATACATGATGAAATAAAATTATTTACATAGGGGTTATTTTGTCCCCTTTTACCCATGGTCATTGAATTAGCCAAAATTTGGGACATGACAGTCCTCCCTCCCAAAAATTTGCTTTTCCTCAAGAAAAATATCCCAAGAGTCCATCATGCTTTTGCTACAATACTCTGATCATAGTCATCTCTCCAGAGACAAACAATGTCGGGATCCCATTGCTTGTATGACACTCCCATGGATTTGAATATCATAGAAAAAAATATATCAGGAAAAAGAAGGATTGGATCCCACTACTTCAACTGCAAGTTTCCAGGTAGCAATGTCATGTGTGGAAAATTGTACTCCCATGGAATACCAGGATCCCATTGATCATACTACATCTCACCAAACATTAGTAAAAAGAAAAAATCATCATCATATGAAATGCTAGGAAGGAGAAAAACATCATACCCACACATTGGAAAATCATCCTTTCCAATGCAACTCTAAAATTTTGAGGGCCCTTGAATCAAGATCTGCAATCTCCATGGTAGGACCCAATCAAGGAAATACGATGCACCACCCAATATCCCTCCAAATAGTGAGGCCAAACCTCATCAATTATTTCTACTCCAACAAGAAATTTCTCATGTGCCCCATGCACACAAGAATAAAAAATGTCATCAATGTAGCTCAAATGGTAAGTGTGGAAGTCCCTTATCCAATCATGAGAAGGATAGGCATCATACAAACACCATTTTCATCCAAGAATATTGATAGAATCATATAGAAGCCATCTATTATCATGCTTCTCACTTGAAGTGTAATGCGTGTCATTAAAAACTCCATTCATGTAAGTAGTAATGTCAAACATGTGCCTTTTCATCCAAAGGAAAAGTGAAAAGACACTCCATCCAACCAAATCAAGTGGGAATCAAAGACCTTCCCCAAGTGAAATCATCCAATGGATCAACTCTCTACCATTGGAAAAAGGGTGCAAGCATCCATCCAAGTATATGGATTTCCTCCACATAAGCCACCTTCTACAAGATAAATGTTTCATTAACTTCTCTTGGCAACTTGCTTGCTTAGATGCCTTCCCCTCATCATGAGAAGAAATATTTCTACAGGGAGATTCCATGTCTTACATGTAATATTCCACCCAATCCACATGTGGATGAATGCAATCAAATGGAAGCAATATGTGCTATGCTGTTGATCACAAAACATGTCAGTGTTAGGCGCATCAAAAAAATTACAAAAAGAACTTTTACCTCCTAGAATCTCAAACTGTGAAATGCATCTATCCATGGGTGGATAGACTTTTCTATTGCTTGATCGCAATGGATTGAGATCATCATGATGGTTTCTGGTTCTTGGAGGAATGCATTAAGGTATCTTCTCCATCCATGAGTCTTCCTCATCTATAGGAATCTCATGATCTCCCAGGCAGGGTACTAGTGCACAAATCCAAAGGCTCAACTATCTTCCATTGGGTTCACTCAATTAGTGCAAGTGAAAGAAAGAGGCATCAAGGAATGAAAGTGGCTTCCTCAGATGTTGTTGGGAATAAAATGGTGAATTTACCCAGTCATTATGGAGAATTTTGGGATCCTCCTGCTCCACATGTGGCATCAACTAGAAAAATTCCTTCACCCAATGTTCATTACCATTTGATGTGGTTGAATCTAGAATCTGGGGGAAAGAACTGTGAACCAACCCAATATCTCTGCAACTCTCATTCATCAAACTTATGGCTGCATCTTATTCATTACTGGATGGTACAAATTAGGTGATATCATTCGACTCCTCCATGGAAGAGTGACGCTCTCCAAGGAACAACTTAGGTTCACTCTGGGAAAGATCAAGTGCTTGGTTCTCATTAAATTGCTCTACACACTCCTCAAGCACATGCAAAATAGAGTGATCCTCACGATCCACTATATCATGAGGTTCCTCCATATGATCAAGAATGAAATCAACCAATTGAATATGGTTGAATGGTGTGTAGGAGGGAAGGTGTGAACTTTGCAACTTTTCATGAAGTTGCATTATCTCCATCTCAGATTCTTGGAGTGCACATTGAGTGCTCTGCAAGGAATCTTGGGTCGTCATAAAATATTTTGAGCTTGAAAATATCCTTTTCATCCTTAAATGATGATCCATGTAACAAATGTACAAGATCATTCAGATAATTTTTTTCAGAAAGCATATCTAAGAAATTACCTTTGATTGTAGACATTTCTCTCTGAATATTCTCCATGGTTTCAAGGAAAGTTGAATCTTCCAATGAGGCAGCTCTCCAACAAGATTGTGACACTGAAACATGTGTTTCATGGATAATGTGTAAGGATTCTTTGATACTTCTATCATTCATCTTGAGTGGCCTTTCAAAATGGAAAGTTTGAGAATCAACCTCCTCATCATTTACCAATGGATCAAACTCTTGAAGCTCAGGTGGTGATTTTGAGATTGATACTGTGACTTCTTCCTCGACTACAAGGACTTCATATTCTTCAGTATTAGGGGAACTTGTACTTGAATAAATCTCATCAAATGGTTTCTCTATGTCACCCACATAGAGATATGGACATCCATCAGAATACGTCTCCTCAAAACTTAGGCACCCATCAATAGGTACCTCTTCACAACATCCATCAGTAGATGCTTCTTCAGAATTTGAGCAACTGTTAGTAGATGCCTCTTCTTGGAATCCATTAGTAGATATGCTCTGATCCATACTTTTCTGATCCTTATCATAAATGGTGATGGATTATTCATGCTTACCCCCTTTGGAATATCTACTTGAAGAAAATCCAAACAATCTCATGAAGCTAGAGGATGCAGTTGGCCGATTTTTTCTTCCCTCTTCTTTACTCATAGAGGTAGAAAAAAATGGTTTCTCCATGATTAGTTTGCTGATATTTATTGAATCCCAATATCCATCCTTGAGCTCAAATCCAAATCTATAATAAAAGAAAATATCTGAAAGAAATGGCCTCACCAATCTCTTTCCCCAAGGCTAGATACTCCTGGTACTGGTGGGGCAAGTTTTCAATTGCAGATATCGTTTATGTCATATCTTTCTTTAGTTTGGACATCGATGGTTCATCCCATTGGTATCTATACATATGGTCACAAATGTAACCATACTCATATTTGGGTAATACTCCATCATTGTAGATAATTTATTCTTCCTCATACAACTCAAAGTCTAAATCTTCCATGACTGTTACTAATTTCAGAGCTGCAACTTGAAGATAGTTCTGATCTATTTTTCCACTGAGATTTACTTTCCGTAGGCTGGGACAAGGAAAGTGCTTTGATACCACTATAATATTCCAGCCAAGGATGGGCCAGAATATCAACTCCAACTCCCAATTTCAACAAAATTTTGACTAGTAAATTTTAACAATTTTTATGGTGTGCAAGGTAATAATGCTGAATACTGATTCACTGGTCAAGATGATGGGAGTGACTTTAGGTTCTAGTTTTTATATAAGGGGATTTGCAGCAGAAAGGTATAACAGGGCCAAAAACTAAGTCCTATACACAAATCACTGGAGCCATTTACTTTTCAACAATCAGACAAGTCTGATGTCTACTTCGAAGCTTTATGGGCCTTCCAGCATATGCATACTAGACTGGGAGTTTATTCTGAATGGAAAAATGGGTTATATCAGACATAAAACTCATTGAAATTTATTGTATTAGACTTCCTATGATTTTTGGAGGTTACAGATGGATTTGGGAGCAAAATAGACAAGTGCGCTACTGGGGATTGCTCAACTAGGGGATTTACAGACCCATCCAAAAAGTATTAAAGGCTTTCAAAATCTCAGGGAAAGGGTTGGAATAGATTTTTGACTGTCTTAAGAGACTCACACAACCTTCATATCTTAAAACTAGTGCATAGATAATGATTAATTGCAAATATGGAAAAACTAGTTAATTTAAATTGCACACTGAGCTAGTCTTTGCATTTCTTGTTCCAAACGGATTATTAAAATCAGTTATGAAGCATAAAATGGATCTAATAAATGTTCATTAACAACAACAGGTTGAATTTGGAAGTCCATAAAATATATTTGATATTTCATTACATTCAGAATTATAGGGAGTCTCCAATGCTAGGAAAATATTACACACTGAGAGAGAATGAGTGTAAGAGGAGGAGCAGAAGATGGAGTTCTGCTATGGATATGATATATGAATTATAGCAGGTCTAATATATGAATATGATGGGTACATTGTCCTTCTGAGTTGCACTGTTCTCCTTCACTGGAATAGATCTCTTCTATGGGGTGAACTCCTTCAACACTATCTCCAATGGCACTTTAATTGTTGCACACTCAAAGAAGGATTATGAATCTTCAATGTTGGACTGATAGGGATCTGTAGAGAATATATTACTATATATTTGAGCGCACTGAGTATTCTGATTTGAACTGGATTCCTCCACTGGAATGGAGCACCTCGTCCTGATGGGGTTTTCAAAGACTCTCTCCCATGTGCCTGGTATGATGATAACTCCCTGGAAGCTTGGATTCTTCTTAGTATTGGATTATATGGACCTGAAAATAAAATCTCAATGGATTCAATTGCTGAGAGAATATTAGAGAAAGAGAAGTAGAATAGAAGGAATCGAGCTCATCTCCCATTGATTGGCTAGGGTGCATCACCTAGCCTTGAGAAGCATAGAATGCTCACACATAAAATCAATTTGACAAAAGATGTGAATAAGAGTTGTTTGGCTTCTTTTATAGAATTTATGGTGACCTACTGAGAAAGTTGACATGCTTGGCGAACTGTGAGAACCCTTCCAAATGGGCCACCCATGAATGAATAGACTTTCGTTTCTTTGTCTCCATATGTTTCCTGCTTTGTAAAAGTTTCCTGATTTGTAAACTAGCCTCCCTTTTGGAAATTGTGCCCTCCTTTTGCTTTTCTGGTTGTTTCCAATTTGTAAAGTGAGCTCTCCTTTAGAAACTGTGCCCTCCTTAGCTTTTTCTGGTTGTTTCCATTTTTCTTCTTTTGGCATCTTCTTACACCTTCTCTGCTTTTCCTCTTTTGCTATTTTCTTGTCTCCAATTCCATTTTGGAAATCTTATCCTCATGAGGGATCCCTCTTGGCCCACTTGTTCCATTATTTAGGAATTTAATTAAATAAAATTAATAAAAATAATTCCTTCACTTGACTTAGGATAAATTTAATCCTATGTATACATGATGAAATACAATTATTTACCTAGGGGTTATTTTGTCCCCTTTTACCCATGGTCATTGAATTAGCCAAAATTGGGGACATGACATCATGGATATGGTTTAGACCTTCAAACAAATCAACAAGAAGTTTGTTATAATCATCATTGATTCTGAATGCAAATTATTTGAACTCATCTTCTGTTAAATTAGAAAATGAAGAACTAGCAATTCGAACTTGAACCTTTTGAAGCTGCTGCTTCACAATCTGCAATTATTTGGAATACTTGTTAGCTTATTCATTAACCATTTGCACTTTTTTATTTAAATATTCATTCTCCTGCTTCAAATACTACATTTGAGAATCATATTGATATTGCATTTTCTACAACTGAGTTTGGTACTGGTGTTCCAAATCATTTTTCTCTTTTTGCAAATCCTGTATCTTGGATTTTCTGTCATAAATTTCCTTATTGAGTGTGGTAACTGTGTAAAATTTATCCCCAGCAAAGGGTCCCATGGAAGTTGTTGTCTCCACAACTTCTTGCTTGATATTTGTGGATTCCCTTTTCCAAATTATTTGGTTAGAAAAAGTTCCTTGAACTATTCCTTCCCTAGACCTTTTAGGTCCTCTCTTAACAACTACTTTATCAGTCCTGCTCCAAAAATAATCATCAAGAGACACAACTGCATCTTCCCCAAAATATGCCACAACCTCAGTAGTGGATGAAGGTGGGTCAGGGATAGTGACTAAGGGAATTGATTGAGAATTATTTGGATTGAGAATGGGGACAACCAATTGAGTGGATTGGGTGGAAATTGGTGAGCTTTGTATAACTTTCCCGAGCTTTGTACAATCAAATAAAAAGATAAATTTCCCGACTTTTGACTTCCGCAGTAAATAGTAGGGATTGGGACATCGGCTACGTTATAAAATATAAAAAATGTTTGTCCCCATTTCCAAATTCCGACAAGAAGGGTCGGTCGACCCTTCATTTATGAGAAAAAATAGAAGAATGAACAGACGACCCTTCATGTATTGTAAGATTAGTAGTAATAGTAAACACCATAAGGATCGGGCATCTCTTCTTATATCCTCGAAATATCAAGAATATCATGGAGAGAAAGGATCAGCTTCCCCTTCATTTTTGTAGAGAATTTTGAACACCTATATCCAACAATTCACCTATATCCAGAATGGTGAACACAAGAAGGATTGATTGGCCCTTCTTGCAATATAGAACTATTATGAAAATAATATTGGGAAGAAGAAGGGTCGATCGCCCCTTCATTTATGAGAGAATTGTAAAAATATTCAACCTACGAAGGCTAGGCCATCAATTCATGTATATCCAGAATGGTGAACACTGGAAAAATAATGAACACAAGAAGGGTCGGTCGACCATTCATTTACGAGAGAAATGTAAGAATATTTAATCTACGAAGGCTAGGCAACAATTCCCAAATTCTGAATTCCACAGTAAATAGTAGGGATCTGGACATCAGCTAAGTTATAACATATAAAAAATGCTTCTCCCGACTTCCGACAAGAAGGGTCGGCCGACCATTCATTTATGAGAGAAAATAGAGGAACGAACAACTGACTCTTCTTGTATTGTAGGATTATTAGGAATATTAAACACTAGAAGGATCATGCACCCCTTCTTATATCCTTGAAATATGAAGAATATCATGGAGAGAAAGGATCGGCCACCCCTTCGTTTAGTAGAGAATTGTGAACACCTATATCCAAAAATTCCCTTATATCCAAAATGGTGAACACAAGAAGGATCAACCGACCCTTCTTGCAGTATAAAACTATTATGAAAAGAATACTAGTCAGAAGAAGGGTCAGACACCCCTTCATTTAAGAGAATTGTAAAAATATTCAACCTACGAAGGCTAGTTCATCAATTCGTGTATATCCAGAATGGTGAACACTGGAAGAATACTAAGCACAAGAAGGTTCGGTTAGTTCTTCATTTACGAGAGAAATGTAAAAATATTTAATCTACGAAGGCTAGGCCGACAATTCATCTATGTTTCGAATGTTGAACAGAAGAATGAATGGTCGACCATTCCTGTATTGTAGGATTAATAGAAATAGTAAACACCAGAAGGATCGGGAACCCCTTCTTATAACCTCCAAATATCAAGAATATCATGGAGAGAAAGGATTGGTTGCCCCTTCATTCAATAGAGAATTGTAAAACTGTCAAAGCTATGACTAGTCATCCATCAATTCACCTATGTCCAGAATGGTGAACATAAGAAGGAATTACTGACCCTTCTTGTACTATCGAATTATTATGAAAAGAATAATGAGCACATAAAGGGTCAGTTACCACTTTAGTTATGAGATAAATGTAAAAATATTCAACCTATGAAGACTAGGCCAACAATTTATGTATATCCAGAATGGTGAACACTGGAAGAATATTGAGCACAAGAAGGGTCTGCTGACCCTTCATTTATGATAGAAATGTGAAACTATTTAATAAAGGAAGGATAGGCTAACGATTCATATATATCTAGTATGGTGAAGACAAGAATGAACAGGAGAACCTTCTTGTATTGTGGGATTAGTAGGAATAAGAAGGATTGGGTGCTCCTTCTTATATCCTCGAAATATCAAGAATATCATGGAGTGAAAGGAATGTCCACCTATTCGTTTAGTAGACTTAATTGTAAAGTTGTAGAAGCTATGAATGGTCATCCAACAATTCATCTATATCCAGTATGGTGAAAACAAGAAGGAACGACTGACCCTTCTTGTATTATAGAACTACTACAAAAATAATATTGAGCACAAGAAGGGTTGGTTGCCCCTTAATTTATGAGAGAAATGTAAAAATATTCAACCTACGAAGGCTAGGACGATAATTAATCTTTATTCAGAATGGTGAACACCGAAATAATACTGAGCACAAGAAGGGTCAGCCACCACTTCAGTTATGATAGAAATGTAAATATATTCAACCTACAAAGGCTAGGCCAACAATTCATCTATATCCAGAATGGTGAACACGAGAATGAATGGATGACCATTTCGTATTGTATGATTATTAGGAATAGTAAATACAAGAAAGATCGGGTGCCCCTTTCTATATCCTCCAAATATCAAGAATATCACGGAGTGAAAGGATCAGTCTCCCCTTCGTTTATTAGAGAATTGTAATACTATTGAAGTTATGAATGGTCATCCAACTTCACCTATATCCATAATGGTGAACCTAAGAAGGATCGAACGTCCATTTCTGTATTATAAAACTATTAGTAAAAGAAAACCCAAGAAGGATTGGATTCCCCTTCATATATTCTCCAAATATCAATAATTTAATGGAGATAATATCTAGATAACTTTGACATAAGTAGCTCTGTGAAAGGAACGAACGCTCCTTCTTGCATCGATCCATTTTCTAACAAACCACAATGAAGATCCATTTAAATGGTAAGGAGTAGCACTCGATTGAAATGTGACATCCCGTAATATTCTCAATCTGTTTATTTCTAGCACAAATACAAAACTAAAATGACAGTTAATATGAAATAATGATCTCTCCTTCTATGATTGATTCTTTCTCAAATGACTATATAAAATGTACATTTGATCTCCCATGGATAATCCTAGCATATTTTTTCTTAATCAATTAATTGATTTTGGAAAGGAGTGGTCGTTCCTTCTCCATCAATTATTTGCCTGAACATTTGCAAGTATACATCTATTATACAAACACTAATTGATAATTATAAACATTGTATGAATTCTTATATTAACTACACAATATTACTTTTTTGCAGGTAAAATATGTCTGTGTTGTTGATCCTTACTCAATACCAGGAAATATCGTTCCTTGATTTGTTAAAAGATCACAACCTTTGTTTATTCAAGCATGGATGGTATGTTGAGATGGATGAACCAGATAAATTGCACCCAAATTTATATATATTATGCTTGGATGAGGAAGGATTTCCAACTCGAGCTGGAATATTGACATCTGCAGATCCCATTTCTGATGATTTATTACATGTTCAATTTGAAGTGATCGAGAGAGACCGATGTTTCCTTCTATAGACTGATCTTATGGTTTGTACTTTTCGACCATATCTAATGAAAAGTGGTCTCGATTCAGATCCGGTTTCCTGTGTGAAGTAGGGGTAGGTTTTTCCCTCATATGATGTTTGTAATCGACCCGGAATTAATACCGTGTCATCTTTGAAGAAAGGAATTTTATTGGTATTGAAGAAAATAATCTTGGCTACGAAAAAATTGTCTGCATTGCATTACATGAATATTGAAAATAAGTTGAAAAATGTAGACCATGAAAAAATTATTTTCTACCTTAGAAGATCATTTCTCAACCATATTGAAAAAGATGTGACCAAATCTTCCTTCAAAGCACTCAAATAAAGTCCTTCTAAAGTGATGATGCGGAAAGTGACTAAGAGCTTCGAAAGCTCAAAAGAAGTTCAACAAGAACATATCAAATACTTTTTGTTCAATGAGAAAGTTTTTTCTATTGATGTAACAAGATGTGTTATTGTACCTCCACATTTGCAATATTGAAAAGTTGATGAGGAGTTCGTGACAAATATGGTTTTATCTCTTGTCTCAACTTTTACAACAACATTGAGCGATGTTATTCTATTACCTTTCGATAAGGATACCAAGTTGGGATTTATTCCTAGAAATGAAGAGGAAATTAATTTTCCTTCAATAAGTTTTTATATATTGGATGGGCAACATACTATTTCAATGGAAAAAAAAATCATTGAAACTGATAAATATCAATTGGTCCATTCACGATATTGTCATCGAACAACACGTCTTCTACATAAAGATGTTCCTCAAAATGTTATCAACAAATTATGCAATCAACAAAATTTATCAAACAAGGAATTTGAAGACACTCATTCATTTCTCAAGTTGCAAAAGCAAGGGAGAAATGGATATCCTGTGGTAGGACATCCCACCCGGGAAAGGGAAACACTTCCAATGATGATTGGCAGGTGTAGAGTTTTTCTTCTTATCAATCAAAGTCCGTAGATTGATTCCTGTGTTTTGGAATTAGTAAATTAAGTATTATCTTTTATTTTATATGTTTGCAGGATTTCCAAGGTGAATGCATGGATATATTTCTTGTTCAAACAAAGGACAGCCTTAAAGATAAGATAATTCTTTTTTTGACATCGGATAGACTATGGATAAAATGGATGTCTGTATTCGAGCTTTACAAAAGTGGTTCCTTTCCATGCTCACCCAAGAGCATAACTCAAGTTGATTTTGTTCAAAATAAAATAAATAATCATGGATCTAATTTTTTTATACCATTGTGTGGTATTTATCAAGATGAATTGAGCGTTGTGGCAGAAAATATAATCAACAGATCAGTTTGGCTAAGCACATTAGTCGATAAAAATGTTTGCGTAGAGACTTTATATCAATATTGTAAGTGATTCAAGGACAAGAGGTCAACCAAGAATTTGATCTGTGGATTTTTGAAAGTTCATGATGTTCATACTTTTCGTTCACAGATCATCACTGACGATAATGTCATTGAAATCTATAAAATTGCTACAGATCATATCCAAAAACTGTGTGATCTAGGTGGATATTGGTGGAGGCCCACCTCTTCCTGCTGGCTCAAAACAGTCTTTTGACAATATTGGCAAATTACTATTTTTAGCAGTTTTTCGGGTCCTAAACTTCTGAAGTTGTTTTGAGGCCCTAAATGATGCTTTTTCGGCATCGAATGGTCGGGAAAATATGAGTTCTGTGAGCCTACCCCTTTCGCATGTCAGACTTGAGATTTGCTGACCCTTTTTGTAATCCTTGAATAGATCTCTCCAACGAGCTATTGTGCACCCCAAATGGATATCGTATGCAAAAGTTACGACCCCGAGAAGTTGATGTACTAACTTACCCAAACGGGGCCCACATGACTTTTGGTCCTTCATCTCCTAGGGTTAGGTTTTTGGATGTTTGGGATTCTTTCCCTCATGCTTATGATAAATAGGCCCTTTCGGCCTCTCTTTGTATTCATCTTGGCACGAATGAGCATAGCAGCCACATCTCTTCTCAGAGATAGCTACCACCATTCCAGCTATTGTATTTACAGTCTGTTCTATTTCTGCTATTTAATAGAATGTGTGTTTACTGTATCATTGTGTTCTTTGCAATATATCTCTGTATATGATTATGTATATGCTATCTTATTTCGTTCCTGCATAAATCCGGATCAGTGGTATTAGAGTGGTCTTCTCTTTGATTGTTTCTTGGTGCATGTCCTCAACGAGGTCAGGATATAGAGAGTTGGGTCTCGAACTAGTTTCACTTGGGGAAGATCACTCTCGCCGCCCCAAATGGCCTCCCATGGTGGAAGAAAAGAGAGATGACGGAGCAGGAGATCCTATCAAGTTGTTGCTCAAGGAAGCCCTCACACGATAGAGGAATGAGATGATGGATAATTTCACCTAGATCCTTCAACGCATGCCGACGGCAACAGATACACCTTCAACAAGAAGTCATTTCGGAGATGCGACTCCCTTCAACGTACAAGTTAACTTTGATATCCCTTTATTTGAAGGCCAAATCGATGCCGATTCCACATATAAATGGTTGAATCTACTAGAAGGGTATTTCTCTATCCATAATTTTTTCGACAGGGAACAGATCGTCTTTGTGCTCCTCAAGGCCATCCCCCATGTCAAAAATTGGTGGGAAACTTATTGTGAGAAAAACTCATCAGACGAGTCTGAATTGTTTGAATATTCCAATCCCACTTGCGCCTCTTTTATAGATGTCGTCAAGGAACAATATTACCCTGTTGGAAACTATGATGACCAGTATACAAAATGGGCCATTCTGCACCGAGAGAGGGACCAAACGGTGTTGGAGTACACCAACAAATTTCATACCTTGCGCACAAACATAGGTATCAAGGACTCCAAGCGACACCTAGTACTGAAATATCATAGTGGCCTACACTGGTACATACGAACAGAGATGGATTTCCTGGAAATCTCTTCACTCGGATCCGCCTATCGATATGCTATCAAAATTAAGCATAAATTTCAGCAAAAGAACAAGCGTGACTTTGGACCTGCATAGAAGCAGGGCAAGGGAAACTCTGGCTCGCAGAACACAAGATAGGAAAAGGACAACCAGTCCCAACCACAAGCGAAGAAGGGTAACGAAAAGACAAAGAAGAACACCGGGAAGTGGTACGAGTTCCACAAAATCCCCTGGCACAACACTGATGAATGTCGCTCAAAACAGTCATTGGTGGCTGAGATCAAAGCTTCAGAATTAGATCCTAGTTCCAATTCTAACTCAGAACCTAATTTCACAGCCGCACAAAAAGGGAAGCAAATCATTAATGCAGAACCCAGTGCCGTTGTTGCCACCACACAGATTCAACTAGAGGAACCTGAAGAGTTGGAGGCAGAGGAGTGCCTTTTCCACTCACAAATGTGGGTGAAGGGAATTCCCCTACACTTTGTTGTGGACAGCGGAAGCCAGAAGAACCTGATCTCAGCAGAAGTCATCAAGAGATTGGAACTACCAATAACACCACACCCACACCCACAACCATACACCATTGGATGGCTAAGCCAAGGACAAGGGATCTGCGTCAGTCACCAATGTCGCCTACCGATATGGCATCAAGCAATTCAAAGATGAAGTATTGTGTGATGTGGCCCCACTTGAAGTATGTGATGTTCTTTTAGGACAACGATATATGTGGAAGCATCATGTTGTATATGAATCACGGCTTCGCAGTGTCATTGTCACCTTGGGAGGACAACTCTATCGGATACCCAAGACAGTTTCGCCTACCCCAACCAAGCAGGGCAGGAAGATAATCTCCCACACTGGGAAATTTTCCCTATTTGCAATTTCCACTAAAGGAGAACATCAGATCGCAGAGACATCCAAAACCTCTTCCCATTGTCCCTCTACTCAACAGAAACAAGAAAAACATAAGTTCAGTGCACCATCGCCTATTCGAATACCTTTGCAGTGCAAGGCCACGCATTCAAGGTGCTCCTCCAAAAAGAAACCATCCACACCAGTGCAGACCAAGGATACCACAACAACCAAAACTGTTGAACAGCTCCAGTGCATCCAGCAACAACAATTACAACCCTCTGAAGATTTCAAGGAAAGACAACCTTTTCGCTTTAGAAAACGCCACACCAGGAGCTCAACTCAACACACAATTCGACATATGATAAGGGATTTGATGCAATGGAGACCATTGCTTCCTAAGGAAGGAGGATTGATCCAGGTGGATATCGATGGCGGTCCACCTCTTCCTGCTGGCTCAAAACAGTCTTCTGGCAATTTTGGAAAATTACTATTTTTAGCAGTTTTTCGGGTCCTAAACTTCCGGAGCCATTTTGAGGCCCTAAATGACATTTTTTCAGCATCGAATGGTCAAGCAAATATCAGTACTGCGTGCCTACCACTTTCGCATTCCAGACATGATATTTTCCAACCCTTTTTGTAATCCTTGAATAGATCTCTCCAACAAGCTATTGTGCACCCCAAATGGATATCGTATGCAAAAGTTACGACCTCGGGAAGTTAATGTACTAACTTACCAAAACGGGTCCGGGGCCCACATGACTTTTGCCGCTTCATCTCCTAGGGTTAGGTTTTTGGATGTTTGGGATTCTTTCCCTCATGCTTATGATAAATAGGCCCTTTCGGCTTCTATTTGTATTCATCTTGGCACGAATGAGCATAGCGGCCACATCTCTTCTCAGAGATAGCTACCACCATTCCAGCTATTGTATTTTACAGTCTGTTCTATTTTTGTTATTTAATAGAATGTGTGTTTACTATATCACTGTGTTCTTTGCAATATATCTTTGTATATGATTCTGTATATGCTATCTTATTTCGTTCTTGCATAAATCCGGATCACTGTGCAATATTTTATGCTCTGATAAGCAAGCAAAATCTCTTAGAAAAAAAAAGAGAAAGAAATAATCTGAAGAGGATAATGGTACAAAATTACCAAAGGATGCTAAGAAAATATTGAACATATATATCAATAAAGAGAGGATGGGTATGTCCATTGAATCCGTCAAATATATTTCACAATGTGCTTGTCTATGTTGTTATCCTGCATCTTTGGTCAACACACTAAGATCAATTGCATTTTTTGGTGTGGCAATCAACTGTGAACTTGTTGTTGTTAATACGTGTAATTGTGATAGTGCCTGGATAGAAGAATATATGCTTGTGTTGTTGTACTACTTAGAAGCAAATGAAGCAGATTGTACTTGTATTTTTTTAGTTGATATGGAAAACTCTTGTATGGTTTCTAAATCTTTCACACATTTCAGCAAGAAAACAAAAAAAGTGGCAATGTGGAATCCTACCAAGGGAGTTTATAGAGATTTCTAAAATGACTTATTTATAGGATTCTCTATTATATAGTATTGTAGAGATGGATGGGATGAGGATTATTTTTCTACTTTTCAAATGGATATGGATTGGAAGGATGAGAACCTACCAATGATTGATTTACCTTTTTCCAAGGTTACCAATGATAGTTCGAGAAGCCATTTTTTGCAAAAGAAAGGACACAAGAATTCTGGGATCACATGGTTTCCAGACTGGTCTCTTCTCAAAGTACATTTCTTTCGTTGTATGCAGGAGGTATATTTCTTCGTTCGTTGATCAGGGCACTAGATAGAATAATTATTTCTATTGTGGAGACATTACAGGAAGAGTTGTTTATGAACAGTTTCTATCATGAATTGGATATAAACCAATGTATTTGTATTAAAATTTTGAGATGTCTTATTTCATTGTATTTTACTTTTATTGTTTGGTTATGTTCAATAACTTCTTCAAATTCCTATTCTACTACAGATTTAAATAAAGAGCACACTTAGAGAACGTCTAATAAAATTATAGTATCCGATGAAAACATTGAATGTGATGGAGAATCCACAAAGAACTACCAAACTGGTGTACAATATGGACAATAAGGTAAAAAAAATAATTTTCAAAGATCCTGGTTAAATTAACTAAATTATGAACAGGGATAGTGACCTTGAATACTTGAAAAAAATTATATAAAATGTATACCTGCAAATTTCCAGGTCAAGATGATTGGATTGTTTTTTAACATGTGGATCATCCCCAACGAGAGATGGGATCGACGATGTCCGTGGATATTAGCCAACAAATCACATTGGAGATGGGAGCCTTGGATAATAATGAACTAGGTGAGGGCTTGGTGGAAAAACGCGGTATATCCAACAATGTTACTCACCACTCAAATGTTGGTCGGTCATTGATAGGTAAGAGACAAAGATTATTTTCTCTACCTAAATTGGTAAAACAAATTTATTATAAAATATATCATGACAAGCTATATTTATGTGCAGCTCCCCATACAAAAATTTTATTGATATTACAAATAGAATCTTTTCTATTTCGCAAGAAAGTCACACTAAATGACTCCAAAAAATAAAAAAAAGTATTGATTGAGACAAAAAAGTAAAAAAGGGGGAAGAAAGTATTGTTGGAATTTGAATTTAAACATAAATAAACTTCATATGAGTTACGAACAAATGCGATACAATTTTCAGGATTATGTCTGTCTAAATTCAATGTTGGGATTTGGTCATCTAAATGTGGGGTCAATGAGGGGAAGTCATTATTTACAAAAAAATTGAGGGTAGGTTGTGCAGAAAAAGCATATGGGGACAAAATTTTATTTTTATGGTTTCGAGAGAGATGTACCAACAATAAATAAGGAAATACACAAAAAATATGGAGAGAGTGTGGGAGGAGTTCCCAATGAAATATTCACAAAGTAATACATCAATGATTATTTTGGAGGATGATGATGTGAAAGCACATCCATCTGAAAAATGTATTTTGAGTAATCCCTTTATTGCATCGTCCACTAGGACAGATAGTGAATTGGTACATCGAACCTGGTAGAGTTTTAGTAAAATGCATGAATCTAATGATATCTGAACCTTCAATGCCTTCTTCTAGCTGAGTGACATCCATCAAATGTGACATATCATTGATTCTTTCAAGAGAGGGAAACACTAGATATAACCTATGGAGATTTTAAATCATTTAATGTGTTTTCTATTTTTTCAGTGACGTTGTTATTTTCATCTGAAACTAACATATTATTAGTTCAGTGTGATGTGTTTATTAAATCATTTGAATTTTAAAAAAATTGGGTGATTTTTGTATTAATATTTGGAAATCAAAATCTTCATTTACAGTTGCATGTTTGTAATCATTAACTTCATGAAAGAAGTGTTGTTGCTATGGTTATATATATAGGAATGGTTTTTGTATGTAGTTTGGATATCACCGCAAAAGAAACTATTGGTCCTGGGAGTAGAGGGATTGCTCTTTGGAGTTCGTATGTTATCCAACATTGAATATTTTTCAAAACAACCTCATTTTGTCCATAATTGCTATCGTTATTATGCACGGATGTTCATCCCCGATATTATCAATGTTGCTAGAGAACATTTTAACATTGCTCTGTCATTTTCCTCACTCGACAACATGGAAATTAAAAAATTCCTTGGTATATTTGAATGGTTGAAGAATCAAGACTTTGTATTTCTTTGGGGTCGAGAGCAATGTAAACATAGTACTGATTATAATTCCTCAATGTCTCATATTATAATGTTGGTGAAGTACTGCACATATACAAAAAGTCGTTCAAAGATGTCCTTATCCAATATCATTCAACAGATAATAGAAAGGAAAATTGCTTGAAAATTCCAACTAGTTGGACATTTGACGGTTCACAAGAGAGAGATAAATAACTATAAAACCAATAGTGTGTTCTCTGTTGAATCATCTCGGGCCTTGTTAAAAAATGTGTGTTGATTAAAGACATTCAACTTTAGCTGACCGTTGGATTATACAGACAACAATTCATTTAGTGATTTGTATATTTTGACAACTTCGACAAATTGATGTAAATTTTTTTTGTATACTTATCTTGGACAATTCTCATATTATTTATGGACATCATATCATGTATGTAGTGATGTGTTTCAAAAATTGCAGAACATGCAAGCAATATACGTAGAAACATTGAAACACAATATTTCATTGACTGGGTTGTGTGTGTTGTTTTTTGTTTGCAGATACTAGAAGATTTGTTATTAGTAAACCATTGATTATTTTCAATTTCAATGGAGTTTTGTTACATGCAATTCATAAAAAAAGAAATTCGGATTGCCACGAACACCAGATATCGAATCAACCACAAAGTATTATTTTATATATCCAGTATTTAGGGAGTTTTTTGAAAAATGCTTTAGTATATTTGAAGTTGGGGTATGGACATCTGCACAACAAAACAACATTGACTTTTTTTTTCCAAAATTATTAGAAAGAACAGGATTGGAAAGGGAACAATTTAGAGTAATTTTAACACAAGAATATTGTTCTTGCATATCCAGAGAGGGTTATCATGGTGACGGATATCCTTATGTATTTCTAAAGTATTTAAACAAAGTTTGGGACATTTTGATCCATGGTTGGGATGCTGCAAATATAGTGATTGTAGATGACTCTAAAGAAAAACATGTTTGTAACCAAGAATGGAACTGTATTATAACAAAAACATATACTTTCCAAGATGTCAATGCCACATTCTTGTTAGATCAATTATGGCCTTGCTTGCTACACCTGAATGGCGTGAGTGATGTGAGGCCAATTGTGAAAAAAATGAAATTATTTTGTTAAATAATAGACTTGAATGTTTTTTTGTACTAGTATGTTCAATTGCACTGTGATTATAATACTTGTAAAGTGTCGATTTTGATTTTCAAAAGTGCAAAATCAGAGCTTGAAACTGCTAAAATCGGTTTTCAAAATTGCAAATTTAAGTATTAAAAGTGTGAAAAGTAGCCTTCCAAAAGGGAAAAACTAGGTTCTAAAAGTGCCATTATCTTATTTATCATATCGGAAAAGCGCAAAAACCAATTTCAAAAGTGGCGATATCAAAAGCAAAAGTATGCTTTTCGAACCTAGATTTGGCTTTTGGAACCAGAATTTGCACTTTAAAAACCTTGATTTTGGGGTTCAGAAAGGTTGTTTTTTACCCATATTCAAAGTGACTTGGACTAGAATATGTCCAAGTTTAATGAAATAGGCATTGTATCAGTTGTGCTTAGTTTTCAAACTAAGTGCATGGTTTGATGGTGATGCGGATGGATCTATTCTTTGGAATAATATATGATTCCTCTCAAGGTATAGTTGGGTATTTTCAGTGATACATTTGTGCACATCCCAATTGAATTCATGATATTTCATTAAGTATGGAATATTGGTGAGTGATTCCTTCCTACAGGTGGATGATGGAGAGCTTTCCATATCAGTTGGTTGCATGCAGAGTTGTTCACTTCCATTCAGTTGATGATTGTGACCCATGGTGATTATGCAGTTGTGGCTACATGGAGTGGTGGATTGAATCCATCATTGAGGCATGGTTCATGCGCATGATTGGGTTGAGTTACATGATCCCACTCTTAATTTATTGAGGACAAGCAATCTTAGGAAGGGAGGTCTATAATGTTCCCAATTCTTCCTAAGGAAAATCGACTACGGTCACCTAGGAAAAAATTCATAAAATTAATATGGTGGCTAAAATAATTAAGATTGCCTAAGTAAATTATCCTAAGGTCCAAAAATAATTATTAAAAGGATAATTAAGCCAAAAATAATTCCCAATTTGAATTATGAAGAAAAAATAATATTTTGGGAATTAATTGGAAAATATTTTCCTAAGTCAAATTGTAATTATGGATTTAAGAGGGCCATTAATGATTAAATTTGGTCAATTGGTTAAATTGATCATCAATTCCTTTGGATATGGTTCTTGGAGGTGGTTTTCATTAACCCGTCGTATTTTCCCTTGGTATTGGGGCCAAATGAAGAATAAAAATAGAAGGGTCTCACCCATTGTGATCATCTTGATTTGACATTGATTTCTTGTGACCGTTTAGGGGTTATCCTAGATTTTCCATTAGGGGTTGGTAAACCCCTTCCATTGTTGATTTGGTTTCGATGGTGCAAGGAATCCACCCTAGCTAGAGAAGGAGGAGGATCCATTCAGGGTATTCAATGGAACTTTATCATTTGATTTGGAATCATATTTCGGGTTGGCTTCACTTCTAGGTTCTTGTTGGGTATGTATTAGTCGTTGCTATAGAATCCATAGTTATTTGTATTATCTACCATCTATTTTTCATAATAAAGGTGCGAACAATATTCCACCATTTTGGTGTGTTCTTGAATGTTCCCAATGTGTTTGATGAAATGTTTATGTGAATGCAAATTGCTTGTGAAAGTTATAAATCAATGTAAAATTGTTATATGTTTGTCCAATTCATATGATTATTTCCCATCTGGATTGGGGACATTACAGAGGAGGAGGTTCATCCTCTTTGATATAGTCGAGCCCTAATTATACATTTTATTTTGAATAATATGTGTGTGTGTGTGATCTCTCTCTCTCTCTCTCACACACACACACACACACACATTTAATTATGTGATTGTATATGTGTGTGTGTGTGATTGATTACTAATAATACATAATACATGCACATAATACATACTAAATTATGTATTATTTTAATACGTGTGTGTGTGTGCATTTCCTTGTTTGAAAAGTGGACTTCCCTTTTAAGAGGTCTCTAACCCATCCTTACATGTGTTTAAATGAGAATTAAATAGCATGTGTGTTCCTTACAAGATAAGAGCTATCATATGATCTTTCAAAACAGACTACATAACTTGTTTGTTGAAAATGGAGAAGATCATCCTATGTTGGCTAAGATTCAAATTTAATCTTGTTTATTGAGAACAGAGCTTTATGCCTCTTCGCAGAAGAACTAAATTCTATTATTATTAATTAAATAAATCTAACTCTATCTTAAGATGGGAATTTAAATCTAACAAGTTGAGTTGTTATTTATTTATAAAAATGTTTTTAGTGTTTAGGTGGTCGAACCTAATCCCTTGTGAAATTAAGTCAAATAATTATGAAACACAACTTATGGTTACATGTTAAAGTTATAAGTTAATATTAAACCCATTTTTACCTTATTTATTGGGAGTAGTTTAGAGTCTTATCTTATGACCAGGAATCTTGGTAAAAGATTACATCAACCCTTTTTCTCTAGTTGATTCATTGCTCGGCTCAGCGGTGGCAGTAGTTTTGAGATATTTATGAAGACTATTAGCCTATGGTTGGGTGGAATGTTGCATCCATGCCTTCAATCGCACAAGTATACCAAAAACAAATAAGTGTTCTACACGTGTTATGTTATTATCATTCGTCAAGCTTTATAATTGATGTTTATATCTTGTGTTAAGTATTATGATATGTATTGTTTCGAGAAGTTCAATAATGCTATAAAGTAATCCTTTGTATACAAAGTTGGTTGTAAGACTCATTATATGCTCACAGAAATGTTATTCTATGCATACTCTTAAAGGATAATCTTCATGTTTTTATATAAAGAACTTATCTGATGTGCTCCTTCTATAACATGTGAATGAGGATATTTCTTTTATGTCATGCAATTGGATGGTTACCCCCACTCTTACCATGAATGCATTACAAGGTAAAGTACATAATGTATGAAAGATAAGATATTGGTATTGTTATAGGATTAATACATAAGAAAGATAATATCAATTAATGAAAGAATACTCACTTGAGTAGTTGAAGCATTAATAGTATTCCTAGTGTTTAGAGATTATGATTGTTTTGGGACTAGTGGAATATTGCAAGCACACAAGCATAATGTAGAGGTTAATTCTACTTTTTCATATAAATAATTACAATTATAAGGTTTTTTATTACTATAAAGAGTTTGTATGTTACTTGATGAAAGATATATTGATGTTTTCATACATTAGTGTAGAATTAACTTTATGCTCTAGAAATCCATCTATAAGGTGTAATGAAATTATATTGGTTTGATACAACATGTCACCTCAAAATATTGTATTGCATAGATAAAAATTTGTAATTAAAAGGATGATGAACATTATTCTTGTTGCTTGATTAATGGACAAGTATAATTATTAGATACACTTTACATTAGTTGACTATGTTTAACAAAATGGAAGTCAAGGATTTGAATAGTAAACCAAATAGTTTGCATCCAATGTGTTAATCCCTAAATGGGGGGACATTTCCCCCTCTATTATGGTGCATTACATTAGTTTGGATGTCGTCTTTGGTCCATTAGTGGTAATTTTCATTAGTATGGTTATATTAGCTATGTCAACTTAGGTCAGTGAGTTGTAATTGTACCCCTTAATCTCCTATATATAAGAAGGAGCGATTTTCATTTGAGTGTCTTGTCTTATCTTATCTTATGTACTCAATACGTTGTATAAGTAGGTTTCCCCCTTGAAGAGGCTTGCTATTCATCTGTATTATGCATTATTAAGGCATGGATTACTCCTGATCTATTTCTACTCTTTTTATGGTTTTTCAGGGAATTTATTGCATAACATTTGGTATCAGAGCTCTTTCCTTGGGACTGGTTTCTTCAAAACAAGTCATCTTAGATTTTTCGCTATAATTTTTTTCTGGAAGGGTTCATACCATGAGACTTGGAAACCATATAAGAAAAAGGCTGAGCTATATGTGGTCGAATTTTCAAATCTTGAGACATTGTAGGTCCGACAATATTTGCCTTGGAATCTAGGGTTTTTTACTAGTCCAAAAACTAGTCTAAAATAGGTGTTTGGTGGAAAAAGGTCATATCTAGGGCATGCGATATCCAAATTGAGTGAGACCTATTGCATCAGAAATGAGATGGAACATAGTATCTTTGGTATATTTTTCAACCTTATATCCCAAATATTGGACACATGGCATAATGTACAAGTTCGCTCTTCTAGAAAGACCCAAAATAAGAAGTGTTGGGAGATTCAAAATAACTTCTTATTGGTATATCATAATTAGGTCAGATATGTGGAATTGGAAATGGGACACATCAGGATATATCAGGTCAAGGTTTCAAGCCCAGAGGAGCATAAATTTCAAATTTACAGCAGTTTCAAGTCGTCCATAAAACAATCTTCCAATCAAGGTTTGAAAAAGGTACACCATTTTAAATTTGAATAAATTTGAGTAGAATGATATAATTGTGGTGAAACCTAGGGTGCTATATATATTTATATTGTTCACAATGCCACCAAAAGGAAGTGTAAAAACTAACACTCCACTCAAACCACCAGAGGATCCATCCTCGATGTATGATGAAAGGGAAGACCTATCTTTTAGAGTGTCCCAGTTGGAAGATATGATTAAAGGGTCTGTGAAAAAATTTGATTTATTTAATTTATAGGATAAAATGAATAAAATGGAGGAAAACAGGAAAGGTTTAGTGATAACCATGAGGACAACTGATTTAATCAATTTGGAGGAGAAGTTGATGGGAAATATGAAAAATATTGCTAATCTCATAAAAAATTCAAGGGATACTCCCCCTATAGGTGATGATGTGTTCCAAGATACTCAGAAGGATAAAGATAATTTACATGTTGAGAAACATTACATGAATAAGAATATTCCAAGAGGAAATGATTCTAGTAATGGAAGTCATCAGGGATGGTCACCAAGGGGTACCCAACTTCCCAAGATTGGCATGAGAAAGTTTGATGGCAATGATCCAATAACATGTATATTCCACATGGAGAAATCTTTGATATAAACTAGGTTCCAACTTTACAACAGGTAACTATTGCATCATTATATTTAGAACATGATCAATTTGTATGGTACCAATGGCTTTGTGACCGTAAATGGACTCTATTATATCTTGGTCTATATTCACCAAAGAATTGATTACACATTATGGGGATATTAATAGAAAACATTATTTATCCAACTAATAAATATCAATAAAAAATTTAATGTACCAACTAGTATTAGTGATACAAAAACTTACTTCTTCAGAGAATCAATCAAAACAATATTTCAAAGAGCTAATTTGACTTTGGGTGGACAAGATCAAAGGCTATGAATGGAAGGAAGGATCTGCTATAGGTTAATACCTATGCACAATGTACTGAGACCATTGATGTTTCAAAATCAGAAAATTTGAAGTCTACTCCAATGCTCCTAGTCTCCTCGGCATATGTAGACTAGTATGGGTCAAAACTGGACTGGAAGCTATGGATGGGTGTTTCTAGATCACAGAGGATAAAAAAAAAAAAATATAATTCAAAACACATTCATAGTTCTTTCAATAAAGTTTGAAGAAGTTCTGAGAAAGAATGACAAAGATATAAGCAAAATTTGAATTCAGGATTTCACAACTAGTAAAATTCAGGAGCTCCCAAACAGGTGGGGAAGGATCACGAATTCTTAAAATCAGACATATATGGTGTAATATAACATGTTAATTAACTATAGTAACATAAAGTAGTTCATTTGGACCTCTACTCATTCATTTATTCAACATAGTCTGAAAACTAGTCAATTTCTATGCAAAACTAGAGAGGGTGGAGAAATATGATCTAATAATTCAAACTTCTATAATTTTAATTGGAATGAAGGATATCATAGGTTTAAATTTACTTTCATTACATAATATATGGTCCAATAGGCCTCTCAAAACATTATATAATTCCATGTCCCTTCCCTAGTGGCCTTGGTCACTACTTGGATCCTCCCATCCTTAGGGGGTCTAAGTTAATTAATTAAGTGAAGATTTAATTAATGGGGTAATTTTGAGGCACATTACTATAGTCATTAATTAATTATTATTATTCTGAGTTTGAATTATTTTAATAATAATTTCATCATCATTACTAATGAAATTTTGGCAAGATTTGATGATGACTTGGCTAGGAGGGAGCAATAGGGTCAAGTGGACCTCACTTGCTTATGTGGAAAATCTCATAAAATCAAGGATCTAGAGAAAGGAAATATGGCAACAAATAGAATATGGAAACTATCAAAAGCAAGAAAAAAAAAAAGGAAAGTTAAAAAAGAAGGAAAGCATAGGAAAAGCAATCAGTTAGAAAGTAGCAACACTCAGAAAAGCTAAAGGAAGGGGCACTTGCTAAGTTCAATGAAAAGGACACACGAGGAAGGAAAGTTTGGAAAGAAATCAATTTCTAATTGGCTCAAGGAATGTTCTCTCCCTCTCTCACATGTGTGGGTGACTTGGAGATGAATTTCCCATAGACTATTAAAGGATGCTTCCAACTCCCATTCACATCTTTTGGTCATTTGGGTTTTGTCTTGAGAGCTCTAAGCTTCTCATCTGTTGACTGATGTGCCTCAAGACTTCCTTGGGAGATGTGCCCCATGGATTCATAGTTTACAGTTAGTCGGTATTCATATCCAGAGAGTGATATTTCTTCCATTCATATTCATTTCAGTCCACATTTGAAGATCTACAATCATCCAGAGAAGGAGGCTACAATTCCAGTGCATTTGGAGCTAGTTTTGGAGGAGAACCACTAGAAGGAGGAAGCTTTTTCAGTGAATACACCCAGGATATTTCAGGGAGATTAGTGCACCCTCATATATAGAGACAATAGCTGCATATAATCAAAGATCAATTCCAGGTCTGATATACATCCTCTTCTTTCACTTCTACACTCATTCTCAGCTAGTTTTGGTGGAGATTCCCCTATAGGAAGAAGATAGTTCAGTGAATGTGCCCTAGATACTTCTAGAAGTTCAATGATAACTCTATATCAGTCCTCAAACCTTTTGGTAGACAGATATAAGCTTTAGATCAGAGCTACAATGATTTCTCTACTTCTTACATTCATTTTCCCCGAAGGTGTAAGAATTTCCTAGCCTGTGAGGCATTGTATTTTTGAATTCAATGAAGATATTACAAGATGTACTCTGAAGTTTATATTTCGACCTATATCTGATAAATAATATATATCAGAACCTTTAATCATATCATAACAGAGTTTAATGAGCTATGGAGGCAGTTTGGAATTAAAGAATGAAGGACTAGTTCATTGAGTCAAATTTTATGACTAGTTTTACCATCATTACTGCAAATAATTATCTATGCATCATTTCTTGATTCTGTAAGTTGTAGGAGTATTCTAACACAGTATAAAATCCATCCCAACTCATTCCTTTAGTTTTCGGGAGAATCCAACTATGTTTGGAATGACTTGGAAACCTCCTGGTTGCATAGTTCACAATAGTGCCATTGTCTAGTTTTCTTTCCAAATCCACTTAGTACCTCCCTATTTATTATGAACTCTTATCCTTATAATTTTCATTAAGTTTATTAACTGAGAATGACCCTTACTTCTCTCCATAACCCTTATCCATTCTAGTATGCATATGCTGGAAGCCCAGGAAGCCTCGAAGTAGGAAACAATTTGTTCTGTTGTTGGAAAGTGAAAAGCTCCAGTACATCGTCCATAGGAATTACTGCTCATATCAGAATTATCTTGATTATGCACACTCTCCATATAAATTCCATAATTGAAAGTCACCTCTACCATCCTTTCTCGATGTACTAGTCCCCATCACTTACATCCTGCTCACCTCAAAGAATTGTTTAAATTTTACTAGTAAAAATATTGATTGAAATGAGTTTGGAGATAATATTTTGGCCAACTCTTGGATGGAATATTATAGTGGTATCAGAGCATGGTTCTCTGAACCTTCTCTTAAAATTGGTTATGAGTCCTAAGAGAATACCCTTCCCCAAAGGAAAGAACCCTGAAGAACTATTTGTGGAACAAGAGGTAGAATCTACTAGTGGGAGAATACAAGGGGAAAAGAACATGGCTGAGTTAGATGAGAAGGAAGAGTTTAGAAATTTTGTGCAGAGTTTGTTAAAAGGAATGCATGACATATCTCAGAACATCATTCAATCTGGGAAAGACAATAGAGAATTCTTGGCTAAGCAATTAGGACATAAAGAGGTAGAAGGGAGCAACAGTGGCTCTCATAATGGTGAAACGAAAATTCCTAGTGGGTTTATCTTTTCAAAGACTCGGCCTCATAATAGGCCTAATGATTTCAGAGATGAAATCAAGGATCAACACCGAAAAAATATGCCTAAGTTCCTTTAGGAAAATAAGGAGGATCCTAAAGTTCCAACTGAATCAGTTGCTTCATGGGAGGATCGTTATGTAGAATACCAAACTCTGAGTGAAAAGTGCAGAAGGGATTTTCCTTTCAAGGATTTCTGTGAAGCACAATATACAAATCAGCCAATAGGAGGTCATAGGCAGCCAACATATAACTATGAGCTTATAAATGCAATTTGTAAGATTCAGATACCCTTCTTTGATGGGTCATCAAAATGTACTGCTAACTCTTGGGTGCAGAAGCTAGACACTGTTGGCGGATATTTCTACCCTATAGTCAGGAAACTAAAACTATCAACTTGGTTGGGGTGACAGGTAAGTGCATTAATGCTATTACAGAGGCATTTACAAAAGAAATAGATTGTAGATTTAGGGAACACACCTTTTAACCGGAGTCTGATCCTAGCCTTGACTCGATCCCGTGTCCAGCTTCCAAATCTACTTTTCCTTCAGCAAACCTGCAACAACAATACCTTCCTCAAACATTTTGGGCAACATATAAAGCTTTAAATAAACAAAAACTATGTTTAATGTTCAGCATTGACCAAAATAAATCCAACTTAAAATGCCATTTCATAACACATTCAGGTTGGAACAAGGAAACACTTCAACCTTTATTTGTCAAAATTGGAATGCAGTACAAATATACCTGATAATGAAGCAGGCTCCTGCAACTAGATTCTAGGCTCTGGCTTTCTTCTGGCTTGGATATCTTCTGCAACAACTTCTCCAATGCAAGCTTCTTCAAAGTTTTTCCATTAATCAATCTCACTAACTCCAATTTCTAACCATTCTCCTTTAACCTTCTTGGTATTTATAGGTTCAAAGAAGCAGTTCAGGTCGAGATGTAGTTATGGAGGAAGTTGGGGGAGTTAGGAAACTGCCATCAACTAATCCTCTTCGATGAATTAATATATTTTTTAATCATCTTTTAAGATATACGCGACTATTACTCAATGGAGTAGCGTATAGGGCGCTACCCTATTGTTTAACAACTAGCGCTCATTCAGTTTTAAATGTCGAGCACTACTTTGCTAAGAAGGAGTAGCGTATATATTGATATGGGCGCTACTATTATACACTAGAGTCGCGTATGGGCGCTAGTATATTTAAGTGGAGTAGCGCTCATACCTCAAAATGATATTTTGTATGTTTTCCAGTATTTTCAGGAAATAGGATGATTTGTCATATGGTCCAAGGTCAACATGCTCCTCCATCCAAATTGTCCTTTTGTGTGATCAGCAGCTCAGGGTGATCACGGACGGAGAGGTGCAATTTTGACCTATAACAGATGCCCCCTAATGTGTGAGGTCAGAGGGAAATGATGGCCGAAATACATTACAATCCAAAGCCAGAGGAGGAGCACAGAACCACAGAACAAGTCGCAAGAAACCTGCAACAAATATCAAGGTCAGCGAGCAATTACATTGTTGACATCATATAGATGTGTAGTGTGATACAACATGATCTCTGATACATAACAAGGAGATGTATATAAAAGCATGGCCACTTGAAATACAAGCGTGGATCCATGTCAAACTGAGAGATCATAGCCATAACAACAAACTGGATCTATGTCTCATGGAGAGCCGTATATAAGTGAGGCTCAGTCTTGCGCAACTTGGGTGATAACAAAATGAAGTTGTGTTATCAAAAAATCCCAAGGTCTTCATCCCACAATAACCCTAGGTACAAACCCGAACCATGTGAATAGATGAGCTGATAGTCGAACATGGAGGGCATCGTTTGATTACCGGTCATTGATGTACACCGTTAACAAACGCGAGGACTTCCACCGATAATGATGATGGGGTCCAAGGTACCAAGTACGATTCACCAAATGTGAATAGGTGGACTTGGAGTCGAACACTTGGGAACCCTGTCGAAGAAGAGACATTGATGTATTCTCATCATTCAACAGCGAGGAAAATTTCCACTGGTGACTGCAATCTCCAAGGTACTAACCGAAACTCTAAACTTCAATCCCAGAATAATGATTTGGTGTCGATGGGAAGAAGTCCGTTGGAAGGGAGGCCTTAAAGCATCCTCCATCATCCAACTCGAGGAACACTAAACTGGTAAGAGCTAATATGGAATAATATGCGACAATACTGACACTAGGAAGGCCGACACATGAGGTCAAGGTAAACTGCAGAATGGCCGACACAGGGTATATCCTTGAACAGTGAGCATGACACAAAGTGACTTAGGCAGTTTCTGACATAATGGGGTAAATAAGTCTGAAATGTAAAAGACATTAACAGACCCTCCATATGGTTGGAAGAATAACCAACCGGGGGAGTAAATAACTCGGAGGAAAGGTTCACCCTGAGGCCAAAACTAAACCCAACCGACAAGATAGACTCAAGTAGGTGCTGTGTTCAAGGATAGGACTTGACTGAAACCGCCTTTGACAATGAAGATATGATATGTTTTCCCGTTCCTTATTCTTTTTAGATAAAAGAATACCCTTCTTGTGGATTTAATGAGTCCAAGAAAGAATGAAAACTCAATAGGTCCAACCATGTAAATAGTTTAACGAGCCCATGGGAGGAAGACTCAGTACCTTCTTCATAATTTATAGAGTTCGAAGAAGAGATAGAAGATTACTCTATATGTACTGATCTCTGGATTTTAATATCGATCCGAGATCTATTCTTGCTTGCCGGTGTTTTCAATTTTAAGGAGTCTGAAAAACTTAAACAATAACTCCATATATCTGCTCGTGGATTTTAATATCGAGCCCAAGCAGATTAATGCTCACCGGTGTTTTCCTGTTTATATAGTCTGAAAAACTTAAACAATCCTCTTCTCACCTATCCGTGGATTTTATATCGAGCCCGGATTGGTCTGTGCTCGGCGGTGTTTTCTTGTTTATAGAGTTGAAAAACTTAAACAGTCCTCTACTTACCTTCTCGTGGATTTCACATCGAGCCCGAGTAGGTGAATGCTCGCTTGGTATTTTCATGTTTAGAGAGTCTGAAAAACCTTAAAGAGAGACTCCAACAGGTCCTTTTTCGTATAGTTAGTCTCCTCCCCTGAAAAAGTATAAAACAATGAAAGGAGAACTCTTCTAGCGCATACAGGAGTATACCTAGAGTATACCTTTTCTGTAGTTAATCCACTGAGGCCCGGAAAAGGGGTAATTCTATACCTGAGTGGATGAGCCTTCGGATACTTTAACGAGCTCGAAGAGGACAAGTTTGATCGGCAATCTTGATTAGGTTTAAATAGTCCAAACAAGAGCTTAAAATGACTTAAAGGTCAGCTTCTGGGATCGTAGCTTCATGTCCTGCCAAAAACTACGTCTTCAACAAAATATTAGTCGATGCTGCAAAAATCTTAAATGATATATGAATTTGGAATGTTTAGTTAACTGATAAGGTCTATCATCAAGAAATTTGAGTTTAGGAGACAAATCCGACAACAATTGAGTGAAAAATGAACTTGGATCAGTGTTATACCTTATTTTGTGTTTCAATTGATTAATTAGGGTTTTTGGAAGTTTTTGAAACTATGGAAAATTGAAAATTATGGGTAAAAATCAAAATCCAATTTTATATATAATTTCATTGTTAAAAAATCAATTTTCATTTTGTGTTGTAGGGCAAAAATTGGGGCAACTTTTGCAAATTTCCAATCTCCTTTGCGATCAAATCGGGCATTCGACCACCAAACTTCCTCCACCAAGTAAGTAGAATTCTCCTTATCTTGCATTTCAATGGTTTATTTATAAATTTTTGAGCAAAAATGGCCCGAAACGCGATGCTCATAAGGTTTTATGCGCGGGCGCTACTATGTATACACAAGAGTAGCGTACAAACCCAATGGGTGCTACTTTGCTCAAACAGAGTAGCGCCTACACGCTACTGTGTAGTATACACAGTAGCGTACATACTTGCAAAGCCATTTTAAAGCGCCGAGACTCAAAAATTTTGGGGTTTTTGTGCAGGATGGTCTTACAATGGAGGGAAAGGGAGCATGAAGACATGGATAGACTAGCCATGCAAGACCCGGCTACCCTCCATGCACTCCGTAGATGCGGTTTGTTGAAATTTTATCGAACCGTAAACATGCGGGCACTAAACAAGTTGTTTCGGAGATTGATTCAGTATTGGGATGTGGACACTAATACCTTCATCATCCGGGGGAAAACTCTTGAGCTTACTGTGGAGGATATATACTTTATTACCGGTCTCTCAAGGAGAGGAGACGTGATCAATCTAAAAGGGACATCTCGTTTGGGTGCACGATCAGTGCAAGAATATGTAAATACATACTGTGTTGCCGGAGCAGAAAAATCGGGAAGCCAAGTCCTGATTTCAACTATTGATGGTCTTCCGCTGAAAGTGATAGTGAGCATGATCAATCGGGTATCCGGTAGTGCATCACAACACTTAGCTTCTAGGAATTCGATGCATATTGGTGTACAGTGCTTGCACGGCCATGTTTATGATTGGAGTACTAGCTTGTTGGAAAACATGAAGTATCAATTGATAAGTTGCAAATCTGGCACAATGAAGAATTTTGGGTACGGGAGTATCTTGTGTACTTTCTTCTTCGAGAGGATGCCTGCTATTAGCTTGGGGATGCCTCTACCACAAGTTAACCCCCGTGAGCCCAGACTAGGCCGTTGGGGTGATATTTTTCTCCGCCAGGGTGGTGGGGAAAGTCACTATTGTTACCACACTGATGACTTCTGGGGGTGGTGGGAGAGGCAAGTTCCCACTTTTGAGCAGTTTCCCTATGCTGGATTGGATTTCCGTCATGATCCAGAGCTGGTGCTTCCGCCAGGTGGAGCCTGGGGAGATATTGGTATGTTTACTTTTGAGAATTTATTTAATTTTTTCAAACTTTTCAAGTATTTGATTTTTATGAATGAGTTTCGAAGTTCTAATCAAGTGTCAAATGAAGATGTTGGACCTGTTCGTCCCGAGGGCCATCCTACCATCTATGTGAGGCCAGCTGATATCACCGCAGCAGAAGCTATGTTGGGAACCCTGGAGAGGAAAATGAGTCGGTTGACTCATGAGATTCCTGCATGCCGCATGGACCAGATACCAGTTGACATGCAGGAAGATGTTGTTGGGGTGCCCCCAGCATGGCTTAGATTGCTGCGGAGGGTTGCTAGACTAGTGATATGCTACCGCAATGCGGTAGATGAGGAGGAGGTTCCGCCTTCTCCATAGGAGAAGAAAAACATTATATGTATATATTTTTGAGGCTACCATGCCCAGCTTTTGTACTTTTATGACTTGACTTGAGAGACTCATGGCTCAAAACTCATATTTTTTGATACGGTACCAGTTATATATACAGTATCGGTTATTTACATATGTATGCATTTAAAAATTATGTGTGGAATGTTGTTTACAATGTATGATGCAAATGCCAGTCTAACACATAGTTTGCTAATGAATCAGCTAAAGTGTTTAAACTTGTTGGAATGTGTTCATATCTGATAGAATGAAATTGTCTTTCCAATAGTCTAACTCGTAGAAACTGACGTAGCAATCCTGGATCTCTGATCCGATAGACACTTGTTAACTGAAATACAATTAGTTGTGAGTCAAGCCTTACCTCCAGGTATGAAATGCCATGACTGAGAGCATCTCGGAGGAGTTCTATAACTACACTGTATTCAGCCACATTGTTCGTGGTAGGTCCCAAATAAACCCCCCCCGAAGAGACAAGTTGTTCAGCGGGTGAGTAAATGACCCAAGCTGCTGCAGCCAACTGACAGGTGTGGTGACTAGCGCCATCAGCAAATCCTAGGAAATGTGCGGTTGACATCTGGTACACGAAACGAAACACACACATAAGATCACCTAATGAGCATAACAAAACTAACTATACAAAAATATACAGCTATGTTACAAGAAAAAGTATTTCAGCCTAAGCATAATACTTCTTCAGGTAGAGTCAATGCCTGGATCCTCATCCGGAGGTCGGGCAAAGGTGTTATGGAATTCACGGAAAAGATTAGTATACGGAATGATTTCATCGAGATAACATCCCATTTCAAAGAAAATGTTTCCGTTGACCCCAGTGAAAATGTTCACCAATGAGGTATGTACTCTATTTGCTTCAATAATGGCAACTTGTGAAGGAGTGAGACCAGTATTCTCATCGGGTGGTGAACAAAATTCACCTCTCTCTAATAAGTGAAGAAAAGGAAACAAGAAGGACACGCGATTTATATGTTCACGAGGATGGTCCGGGTCATTCAAGGCTTCTAACATTTCCTCGTCAGAATGTAAAGTAATTCCTGAACTATCGAGAGAATGGATTGGGTCAGGTGTCTGAGTAGTGGCACAATCCATCTTTGACTCTACAGACACAGGCGGAGTCAATATATCTTCTGTTGTAGTTTGATAAGAATCTAAGTGAGTGACTTCTACAACAGGGACGGGCACGGAGGGGTTTGTATTAGTTGGGAGAAACTCGGAGTCAATTTTTGAACTAACCATAGGAGTTTCAGACGATGAGCATCCCTCAGTACCAACAAATAAAGTAGGAGCGGGTAGGTCAAAAGTGCCAATTAGTGATCCAAAAAGTCCTGCTCCTAAACTCTCGCTAACTGGGGTGGTTTGATCAATCATAGGAACCGTAGTTTCCGAAGAAGTCTGGTGTTTTCCTTGAGTGAAAGAAAGTTGATCGAATGTAACGATATTACCTTCAAATGGGAACATGACCACTCGAAAAATTGCCGATGCTATAGCTTGCATGGCATAAGTCCAACTCCTACCCAATAACATGTTGTAATCGAGCGGAGCGTCCAGAACTTCTATCTCAACAGCAACTGTCTTACGGGCCAAAGTGACATTAAATGATGGCAAACTCCATGTGGACGAAAAGTTCTACCATCAAATTCAGTAAGCATTGTGTTGGAAGGGACTAACTCAGGAGAACCTAGAGCTTTCCAACAGGAAATCGACATTACGCAAGTCGACGCTCCCTCATCTACTACAACTTGTCTAATGGTCATTGGACCATGAACGACCTCAATCTAGAGGGCAACGTGATAGGGCAACCGGTATTTGACATCAGTCATGTCAAATCGCGCAGACATGTTGGAGGACTCCATACTCCCAATAGCTGCCAGAAGTGCATTTCGTTGCAATGGACAACTCTGCAAGACTTCTAGAGTAGACATGGCACAAGGGGTTTGGGCTAGATCTTCAACCACATTGTAGTTGGAAGCAGCCCGTGTGTTGGGATTGTGCGATGCCCTCTTCAAGACACCTTTCGGAATCTTGGGCATTGGGTCCACAGGTATGTGGAGTGGAGTGGAGGATTCAGGAACCTCCTTATCCTTTCTCTGCGTTTCCGGGGTATAGTTCTTGGCTCTAGTTTGCAAAAGTGCATCCGAGTTAACCATGTTTATGAATGTTTGATCAACCGTGGCGTGCGAAGTACCCCCAGTTTTGGAGGTGCCAGAAGTTGAGCCTTGCCCTTTAGGAAATGGATCTTTCAAGACGGCAAGCTTCTTCTCTCTTAAGAGCTTCTGGGCTTCTTCTAGTAGAGGGCATTGATGAGTAAGGTGGTTCTGCTTGCAAAGTTTACAAGGGAACCTAACCTTCTTTTCTTCTTTATTACCCTCTTCGGCATTGTCTTTTTTGGGCTTTTGTTGGTTCCCCTCTCCTTTCTTTCCCTTCTTTTTGTTGTTGGGCTGCCGAGGGCCCTTTTGGTTGTTCTGGACCTGATTAACAGATTCAGAAGTAGAAGGAGAGGTTGTGATGGAAGAAATGTCTACAGTCGAATGTTTGACAGTTAAGGCTTGGACCTGTTTGGTCAGTGCTTCGAAGGCTGCAGAGTTAACTAAACCCACTATGCCATCAGCATGTGGTCCAGGTTTGGGTCTACTCAGATCAATGTTTGATCTCGGTGCGTCAGGTATAATCTCGTATAGTAAACCAGATTGTGCATATACAAGGTCTAACTGTTGAGTCCTTAAAATGGCTTCTTCCTCATTGGAAACTCCAGATGTCGCTACTTCCTTAGAAATATAAGGAAGCAGTGATTTCAAGTACCACTCAAGCAGGAACTCTGGAGGGATGTTGGCCTTTATGAGCCTTTTCCATCTTCGCCACTCCTGAATGTGGTCAGATAAGTGAGTGGCTTTGTTTTGTCTAAAAGTAGACAAAAGTTCTGTTCCGGCATCATACCGAACAGGAAGTTGGAAATGGTTCAAAAAGATGGTTGCTAGATCCCCAAAACTAGAGAAAGTAGCCAAAGGTAACTCAATGTACCATTTGGCTGCGGGACCAGTTAAGGTCCTTTGAAACAATCTCAATCTGATGGAATCCTCGTTCAACGAATTTGAAGAACACCACAAATGAAAGGTAGTGACATGGTCACCAGGGTCTTCACCAGCTTTGCCTTCGAATTTTGGAATATCCGAAGGTAATTTGGTGGGAACTGATGGCCACGTGGCATTATGACACACAGGATCATTTGTCAGTTTCGAAAGGTCTGGCAAATTCAAAGTTGCCAGGAAAGGTAGACGAGGCCGGTAAGATGATGCTTGATAAGGGGAAACACCCATCGTTTGTCCCATGAATTGTTGGTAGGAGTTGCCCCCAGCCATCTGGTGATAAGGGTTTCCCCCAGCCATGTGCTGATAGGAGTTGCCACCTACCAACTGTTGATAGGGGCTGCCCCCAGTTAACTGTTGGTAGGGGTTACCCCCAGGTATTTGTTGGTAGGGGTTGCCCCCTGCCAGCTGTTGTTGTTGTGAGAAAGAGTTATTAAAATTTCCGCACCCATACGAGAGTGGATTAGTGCTTTGCGGGTTCGTCCACTGTGGCTGGGTGTTAGCCCTGCCATATTGCTGGTTAAAGATGTTGCCCCCTCCCCCTGAAAATAGGGAAAAAGGAACGTTACTTGTAGGCATGCTACCCTGGTTCATGTTAGGGCCTACAAAGGTGTTGAAACCAGTAGAAGTTGATGTGGACGGTCCAGTCATGGTACCCATGACTGGCATGTTTGCAGAAGCACTTGGTCCTACCACAGGTGTGGAAACCCAAGTACTAGGAATCTGATATAGCGGTTGAGTAGCAGAAGGTGTTGCACAGTTGGCCATACTGCTAAGTCCAACAGTAGGTGTAGGAATAGATGCCATCGTTGTGGAACTAGGCATACCTAATGTACTAGTGTTGAAACTGAAGGATGGAGTAGGCACAGATGTGGTTTGTGCCTGACTAGGTGTAGCAGTAAAAGAAGGGTTAACTGTGCTGGTATTCATACCTAAGGTGGGAGTTTGGGGAACCCCCTGTTCACCTCCTGAGTTAGACATCAGATGTCCAGGAAAGGAAAGTTCTGCACTGAAAAGGGGCTGCTGGAAACCAACAGGTGACAAAAGCGGTATTCTAGTATTAGTTAAGGGAGGATTGAAAGGAGTGCTACACTCCGCGGAAGTAAGATCTTCCACCTCAACAGTACTGAAGTGTTGCTGATCTATGGCACCTGGTAGTGGTTCCTCAGGAACCTCAATTTCAAGGTTTTCTGTTATAAGTATTTCTTCAAGCAATTCTATTTCAGAGGTAATTTCTGAAGAAATACCGGGGTTTACCCGTTGTCTTCTAACTGGTTGTATAGGTTCTGTTCTAACAGGTGGAAGGTTCTGAATCCTTCTCGATCTACGGAGTTGTTGATTCTCCGTGATTATAAATATAAAATAACAAACTAGAACCTAGTGGCCACTGTTGGCTGCTTTTCTGGGCAGACCCGGGTTTTAATGAAGCGCAGCAACAAAACCCCTTGGCGCACTGGCCCTCTCGGCAACGAGCTGCGCGGCAGCTCGAGGTCTCACCCGAAGTGGCTATGGGGGGTTAAGGAATCAGCTTTCCTTAACCGTGGTGACGCTAAGATTGTTCTCTATATCTCCTTCTTCCTCAAATACCGGCGGTCGGACTTTCCCGCAGGCCTCGCGACGCCACTGCGCGGATGCCTTCCTTCCTGCAGACCCACTGCGCAGTCTCGTCCTCCGGGCGCGGAAGGCGCCTATTCCTTGCGTCGATGCGCTAAAATACCTCCTCGTCCTGCACACTCATCGCAGTCACGCGAAGCTCGGTCGCTGCAGCGACAGCGTTCCACCACTACTTCTATACTTGGCGATTATAACAATAAAGGACCTTCCTAAACTCACTCAAACAGTCGCAAAGATGATGCAAAAGATGTACACACAGGTAATGATCTTAAACAGTTATCATTCACGCAAACATTATAACAAGAAGATATATGTGAAGCTCATCTCCTCGAGGAAAACCACGTCCACGGGAGTGTTATATTAACCAGAAAATGATAAAGTTATACAATATGCTGCGCACACAGCTGCATCCTTAGATCTTTCCAGGAAACTCCACGCACATAGCTGGGAGCCCTTCTCTCAATCTAGTCTCCTCTCTATGGAGATTACAAAGGCACAGACGTCGACTCAGACTGTCTGGAAACTCAGGGATTAGCTCCTCGGCTATCCGATTTCCTCTCTAGTTCTACACACTGGGTAGAAAATACAGTGAAGGATAATCAACACATGATCTATCCTTTAGACTGGCTATCTAACAGTCTAACATCTAACTCTCTAACTGAGTACTGTCTAACTCTCTCTAACTCTTCAACTCACTCTAGCTAACATTTATCCATTACAATTATTCATATATATAGGTGGCCATGACGGTCGCACCTTTACAAAACTGTGGGCCTTTCCCAACAATGATTCCCAAAAACCCTAACCACGCACATGGCTAGGTGTACTGTAGGCGCCGCTTGCAGTCACGTCGCCGCTTCCTGCAGGCTCCATGAATTCCGGCGCAGATTGTGGGTATGGGCGATCGTCCTTCGCCTTCAATGCTCTGGTCCGTTGCTCCTCCTTGATCCGAGCAACCATAACTTCTGTACTGAGCCTTTAAATGAGGGTAGCTGAGCCCTCTACTCCATCGCCTTATTTATTATGGTAGCTGAGCCACCTTCATTCTTCGATGACGTGCGCGCGGGCTCCGCAATTTCCGGTCCGTGATCTGCGCTGAGATCATCCATCTGGCACCGTACTGCGCACTGTCTCCTTCTTACCCAAAACTTAGTGCTTGTCCCAAAATTAGCACTTTCCTTCCATACTCGTGCTTTTTCCCAAAATTCGCAGCTTTTACTATAGCTGCGACCTTGGCCCCAACAGGCCCCCAACACTCACTTGTGGCTCGCCCTCGAGCCACTCGCACTAGCGCGTGGTCGTTTGATTTGCGCATCTACTTTTGCTTGAATCTCCGCGAATGTTTTCTGCCAGTTCGCAATAGCGGAGTCCAATTCCTCAATACACTCATCAGCTGTTTGCACCGTTTCTGCGGTCGCTTCGTCTTTAGTGAGTGTATCAATGATCTCCTGAGACTCGGCAATCTCTTTGATTTTTGTCTCAACCTGGCCAACGATTTCAGCATACTAATCCATGAATGGTTGAATGCTGTTGGTGAGCTTCTCATCTTCAGTTCTGAGCTTGTGCAACTGCTGCTGCATTTTGCGCACTTCGCCCATTTTCTTCATTTTTGGTAGGCCTGTTAGGGCCTTAGCTTCTTCATTGAGAACAGTGAGAGACTGTTCTGCAGCTTGCACCTGTTCTGGCAGTCCCACTTTAAAAGGGAGGTTCACAAGCTCTGTCCAAGCTTCCATAGCCTGGTTCATCAGATTCTTGGCTTCCTGTACTCGATCTTTCATCCGTGTGGAAGCTCTGCTCAGTGCTTCAAATTGGACCTGCGCATCATCCGTAAGATGCGCAGCAACGCGAGCTTCTAGCTCAGCGATCTGGGTTCTATGGCCTTCTGCCATAGCAACTATTTCTTGCTCCAGGGTTTTCACCCTTCCTCCAATAATTTGAACTTTTGCAACCAGAGGGAGGTCTGGTTGAATCTCGCAAGCCGGCAATTCCTGGGCAATCTCTTCTATTGCGTTTCTGATGCCGGTGTCTTGCGCCTCATAGAGTGCAAGCTTCGCAGAGATATTCTTATGGCTTTCTTTCAGCTCTATCTCCTGCGATTGCAGTCGTTGGTTTGCCTGGAAAGTAGAGAGCTCTCTAGCTCTCAACTCAAGAGAAACTTTCTCCTGTACAAGCTGTAGAGTTTCTATAGGAATCAAAGACAAATTTATTTCTACAGGTCCAACTGTGCTTACCTGTAGTTCAGCTAGAGGATCTGGAAGTGTCATGCTGGTAGGCGGAATATGCACGACAATGTGCCTTTCTGTGAGTTCTTCAACTCGCTCATCACTTGGAATTTCTTGTGGCGCCTGCGAAGTAGATGCTGGCGCGTGGGTCTGCGCAATCCTTCCTGCGAGACCTTTCAATTCTACAAATTGTAAGTCTAGAGCACTTCGGATGTGAGCATGCGTGTTCCTCATCTCACGAAATTGCTCTTTCAAGTATTTGTCGATCCCCGAGGGAATGTCCTCAGTGGGATGCGACACTTTCTGCTTCTTGGTGGCTGGTTCTGTTGAGCCTTCATCGCTTCTTTGCTCAGGGGCTTCCTTGCCCTTATCCTTCTCTTGCGCAGCGGCAGGTGGCATCGCAGGTGCGATGTCGGCTGCTGCTCTCCATTCGTCCGACCACAACTTAATGGTTTCTTCGACATCTTCTGTGGTCATCCTGTAAAGACCTAGCGCCCAGTCACCTGGAATGTCGCAAGGCCGAAGGTAAAGCTGATGGATGTCGGCAGTAAAAGCCAACTTCCCTTCATACAATGTGGCTGTCTCCTCGCTCAGCCTTGGCATATCTTGTATGGTATCTCGGAGGAGATAGTAGTACTCACAAAAGACAGCGTGATTCATCTTTCGCTTCGCGGGATTAGGGGAATCCCAGAGGTTGATGTAGCGCATGCCGGCAACCTCTCCTGCGCGGCGCGGAAGGAACTGAGTATTCGGGGGCTCCTTCCACCCGACGAGAGCGCATAAAATTAGAAGCCACGAAAAATGGAATGATTGGGCTGCATTGTCCTGCACATTCAGGCAATCAGCCAAAAAAGAATTCAGCAGGAAGAGAGACCAGTTGTACTGTTCTCCCTCCGCAGCTGCGATAGCGAGCTCCATGACAGCTCCAGTAACTTCTTTTGGTCGGCACTTTGTGAGAAGTCTGCCTGCAAGCAGACTTCCTGTGAAGCGAAGTGCCTCATCTTCTACTGTCGTGAGGTCATAAGCCCGACCTCCTCTTGTCAAGTTATATTTCTGGACCAGCTTTGCAGCCAATTTTCGGTCCTTGTCCTTTCCCACAAAATGGATATTGGGATCCTTACCAACCTTAGATAGACCGGTGATGCGGTGTATCAAATCAACATTTAGATCAATTGGCCTCCCGAGCCAAAGGTAACCTCCATGAACGCAGGATAGCAGTGTTTTAACGACTGCGTTCACTTCATTGCTACGCCCAAAGTGCGGTAGCTTCAACAAATTCAAGAGTCCAGGGCGCTCAAGATTTGCTGCAAATCCCTTCGGGATAAACTCGTCAACTTTTCTGATGGGATTATGCACTATATCCAGATATCGGTCCAACTGGAACTGAGGATATGTCTTATAGTCTCCAAGGTTAAAATCAGAGAATTTAACCAATGGAATGTTTCCCAATAGTTGGCCTTCTACCCGCACACTAGCCGGTAGTGGCGGTAGCGGAATTGGATACTTTGCATTCTTCGGAATCTGTACATCCGGCGCATCATCTGGACGCGGCGGAATATAGTTCACCATAGATGCGAGCGGCTCTGGAACAGGTTCCTCCGGCTGCTGCTGAGATGCTCTTGTGCCTGGAGATGTTCTGGGATCAGCAGCACCAGGGTGTACATAGGTCGAAGCCGTCACCGGAGTGGCCATGCCGAAATCTAAGCCTCGGCGCAGAAATTGACGAACAACTTCTTCAGTTGACAGGTTCTCCGTCGTGAATCTCTGTAGGGAACAAAAAACTTTGGACAGCAAATGGCGGACCTGCGTAGGGTATGGATGCTGAAAACAAGGGAAAATACTCTGCACACTCGGCTCTGAAAACAATAATTTAGATCTTCAAACACAACTATGCAACTCGAGACAGTAACCCGAAAATGATATAAGTGTGAGGTATTTATAGCCAGCGGGGATAGTAAATGCGACCAAGTGGGGTTACTTAGCTGTAGGCGGCTATACGTGAGTTGACAACACGCTATCGTTCTCGCCGTAGCGGTGCATTTAGTGTGATTGACGGGTTCTGACAGCCTTCCGGGAGAAGCTAATGCTTTCGGCGCCTGAGTTAAATGCAAATCTTTCGGAGATTAAGCCGAATCCGTCAGAACGGCTAGACTTAAATAGCGGCCTTATCCTTCATTTATTCAAACGCGGCTACATAACTGCTGTAATTCAAAATTTCCGGCGGGTCATTTCAACTTAGGAAACTGTGCCTCTATGGGTCCACAACAAAACTTTTTCAAGCGGCAATTTATCAAAGGGAACTCCGCAAGAGCGATAGTTCATCGGTCCAAAAACAAAACTTCGCCAGAGCACACCGATAAGCTCTCTTCAAGCAATTTTTATTCAGGATGCGCGGATATTTCAAGGAACTGCGCAGGAAGCTGGAAACTGAGGGTGTGTTGCAGCTTCCGTGTAGACTGAATGCGATGTCTCTTTCAACTACACCGGACATCTGCATTCTTGAGCAATATATTATGTCGACAGGGCGGAGTGGCCGTCGCAATAAAGCTTAAGCCGACTCCCGTTTATCATTGTAGGTAGTAATTCTCCATCCAGCTTCGCAAGCTGAACTGCGCCTCCGTCTGTTATTTTTATTACCTGAAAAGGGCCTAACCAATGCACGCGAAACTTGCCCGGAAACTTGATGAATTTACTATCATAAAGGAGTACCAAGTCTCCTTCTTCAAAGTGCTTATGCTTAATGTGCCTGTCGTGCCAAGCTTTCTGTCTTGCCTTCTGTACCTGTTGATGAAATCCGGCCAAAAGTCTGTCTTCTTCTAAGGCAAGCAGTTGCGAAAGTCTTTCATTCATAGTATCAGGATCTGCCATTTCTGTAATTTGCGCAATTTGGAGACTGGGAACAATGTATTCCATGGGCATAACTGCTTCTTGTCCATACACCAAGCTGAAAGGTGTGTGACCTGTTAGTTTCTTGCAAGTGGTTCTGTAAGCCCATAATAGAGCTGTGACTCTAAGGTCCCAATCATCTCTTTGTTGATTACAGATCTTCGTCAGGGCATTCTCAAGGATCTTATTGAATGCTTCCACCGTACCATTAGCTTGAGGATGGTAGGGTGTACTCTTATGGTGATTCATTTGAAATTCTTCAGTGAGGGCCTCTATAGTCTCATTGAGGAAATGTGTACCTTGATCACTCATGAGGATCACTGGGCATCCAAACCTAGTGATAATGTTCTCGAAAATGAACTGCGCGGCAGTAGCAGCGTCGCAGTTCTTAACTGGATTCACCTCAGCCCATCTGGTGAGGTATTCAGTAGCTGTAATGATATATCTTGCGCCAGTTCTTTTTCCTGGTGGGTTAATAGGTCCTACAAAGTCAATGGCCCATTTATCAAAAGCACGCAGTGTGATCTGGGGTCTTAGCGGCATTTCATCTCTCCTTGAGGGTTTTCCTGTTCGCTGGCACACATCGCAACATTTACAGAATTCCTTAGTATCCTTGTGCAATGTCGGCCACCAAAGACCTGCGGCTAATATCTTTTGCGCAGTCGGCTTTCCTGCGAAATGGCCTCCTGCGGTACCTGAATGCGCTTCTGCGATGATAGAGCTCTTTTCATGTGGTAAGATACATCTGCGCAAAACTTCGTCAGGGCCCAACTTATAAAGCTGGCCTGCTATCAAAGTGAAGTCTGCGGCTCTAACAACAAGTTGCTTTTTCTGCTGGATTGTAAGCTCAGCCGGCGCTTGTCCGGTAGTGAGAAACTCAAGAATATCAGAATAATATTCGTCTGCTGCTTGGATAGAAAACAACTGTGCGTCAGGCAGATTGTCCTCGAGACTTGTAGGTTCCTCTCCTGACTCTATCCTGGATAGATGGTCAGGGCCTGCATTCAATCTGCCTGGTTTTACAATAACCTCAAAATCATATTCCTGAAAGAGCAGTAGCCATCTGGAAATTCTTCCTCCTAAAACTGGTTTATTGACCAAATATTTCAGAGCAGAATGGTCAGTATACATTTTAAAGTGAGCTCCTAACAGGTAGTGTCTGAATTTTTGTAGGGCATACACCATTGCTAGTCCTTCCCTTTCTGTAGTGGTGTAATTCTTCTCAGCTGTAGATAGCTTTCTGCTGGAGTAAGCAATTGGGTGGTCAATACTTCCTTCTCCAGACTGTGTAAGCACGATTCCTAATGCTATGGAAGAAGCATCAACATGAACATGAAAAGGTTTTCTCCAGTCCGGGAAAACTAGAATAGGCGCTGTGATCATCTTTTCTTTAAGTGTGTCCAAGCTCTGTTGGCATTCTTCTGTCCAGTGGAACTTCGAATCCTTCTTCAGCAATCTTTCCATAGGCGCTGTGATCCTTGCATATCCTTTGATGAATTTTTTGTAGTATCCTGTATGTCCCAATGTAGTGCGCAATTGCTTAACTGAGTTGGGCACAGGTAAATTAGCAATGATGGCAACCTTCGCAGGATCCATCAGAAGTCCTTGTCTGCATACAATATGTCCCAACAAAATACCAAAGGGCGCACAAAATATACATTTTTTCAAGTTAAGGGAAATCTGATGCTGTCTACATTTTTCTAGCATCATGCGCAGATTCGCAATATGGTTCTTTAGTAAACCAAATACAGTCCAGTCATCAAAATAGACTTCTAAAAACTTGTGGATAAATTCTTTAAAAACAGCAACAACAACTCTAGAGAAGATAGCAGGTGCGTTTTTAAGACCAAAGGGCATTACCGTATACTGGAATGAGCCCCATTCAGTTGCAAAAGTAGTCTTGTGGCGGTCGTCCGGATGGATTCTAATCTGATGATATCCCGAAAATCCATCAGTGAAAGAGTAAGCTTCTTGTCCTCCAACATTATCAAGTACTTCATCTGTGAAAGGAGTGGGAAATGGATCGTGCGCTGATGCATCATTGAGTTTGCGCAAGTCGACACAAATTCTTATTTCACCTTTCGTTTTCTTTTCTTGGACCACCATAGGACTAATCCAATCGCTTTCCTCTACTGGTTCAATAATACCTGCTGCAAGCATCTTATCAATTTCTTCTTTGACTTTTTATTTGTAGCGCGGGTTCAACCTGTATGGGCGCTGCTTTACTGGCCTGGCATCTGGTTTCAGAGGTATGCGCATCACTCCTAAGTCTCCTAGGATGCCTTTCATTTCTGTGAACTTGGTAGGAAAGATATCCTGGTAGTCATGTAATAAATCTGAAACATGCGCAACAGTTTCATCATCCCAATAATCTCCTATAGAAGCAAACTTTGGGTCAGCTTCTGTACCAATGTTAACTTTCTTGAGCTTGACGTGTTCTGTGATGGCAGGACTATCAAGCTCAGGACCTTCAATATTGCGCGTCCCTTCTGATTCTGGGATATTGATGTTGCGAGGATCGTCCTCCTGCTCTTTAGCGGTGAAGTTATAGCATTCCAGGGCATGTTCTATCTGGACAGCCCAATCTGGTTGGGAATATTCCGTTAACGAGCATTCTTCAAATATCTTCTTTTTAATACACTTCAGAGCCTGGTCAATACTTGGATGCTCTGATTCAAAGCTGAAGGTAAGTTGAAAACTTTCTATCATAAGAGGCCAAGTGAAAGTGCCTTTGCGCAATTCTGTTTCATTATACCAGTTCCTTGGAACTGTATCCAATGTGTGGATGAATAGGTGAACCCATTCATCTGGCGGAATATCTGACCATTGCTGAATACATGCTTCAATGTGTGACCTGGGGTCACTCTGTCCTTCATATTTGCGTAGCGCTTCGGCTGTGGTGTCCTGAAATCTGCGCAGTATCAATCTGCGACAGTCTTTCCATGTATGAATATTCTCCTTATGCGCAATCCACCATCTTGCGGGTGTAGCGCGCAATGCTACATCCAGTGCCTGTATGCGCTGCTGTTCTGGAAGGTTTTGTTCATATTCCTGTATGAATTTAGTTACTTCAGTTAAGCCATCGAAAGTTGGAGTGTCAGTTAATTCTGTGCCAATCCATCGAATGGATTTAGTCATCATGGCGCAACGTCTTGCAGAAACCTCATGTAGACGATTCTGCCAGTTTTCCAATCCTGCATCTGAGTCTGATGTGCATGAGCTATCACATCGCCAGCTGATATGGCCGTCTGCTGTGGGGTTGACATAGTCACTGTGGTTAGTGGTCATCTGGTACAAGCTTTCCATGTGGCGCGCTTCCTCTTCTGCGCGAATGGGTTCTATATATCTTGGTCCTTGAATAGGATCAAGAGGTGCGATGACCCTGATCTGGTCATCCTCAAAGGTCATCTGTCTTTTCTTCAGGTTAATGACAGCCAAATTATCAAATGCCCAGTCTATTCCTAACAGCGCTGGGTATGGTCTACTATCATCCATAATTTTGATTACTTCAAAATCTGCAGAGCTTCTTACTCCTTCAATATCAATAGGTACATTGGGTAATCTGCCCAATGGAGAGACTCGTTGCTGATTTGCGAGTCTTAGCTGGATAGGGGATCTTGTAAGCTGAGGGCTTCCCATCTGTTCCCATGTCTGCATAGTGAGAACATTGGCTTCGGAGCCCAAATCTAACATGACTTCATCCATTTCAAATGCTCCAATCTGCGCTGTGAGCCTCATCTCTTTTCCAGTTCTAATGTGACTCCTAATCTGGTGAACAGCACGCTGCGGTGTGTTCGTCGAAGCAGAGTGTTGGCACTGATCCAACAGGTGTTGGAGTTCTAGAGTTGCTTTTTCATTGCGCAACAGTTTTAAGCATTGTCGCAGGAATGCTTGAACACTGCCTAGTGCATGCTCCTCATCATCATCAGGCCTTCCAGCTGTAGTGGCCTGTTCTTGTACCAGGTTGTCTTGTCTTAGCACTTGCGATCTACTAATGTTCTGTGGAATTGCGGCAGAACTTGAAGCTCTCGGATCTGAGAAATACTCTTGAGCTTGCTTAAATGCTTCTTTTTGCTTCTGCAGGTTAAGTGGGGCTGGTTTAATGTTAGCGCGGCGCACCCATTGCGTCGCTTGCTTTCCCGTTCCCATCTCTTGCGCACCAGTGGTTGCTCCACTGCGTGTCACTATATTAACTGTAGGGTCTGGTTCTCTTTTTTCTGCTCCAATCAACTGAATATTCTGATTGACCTGTGGTGTCTTTGCTTGCATCTTAGCCTGTAACTGAGGGCATTCTTCAATGATATGGTCGGAAGATTTACAATACCTGCAGAGGGTTGTAGGATTTTGGCAATCCCTGGAAAAATGACCTTGTGTTCCGCAATTATAACAAGTGATCTGTCCTCTTCCGCGACCAGAATTTGTTGTGCGTCCGCGTCCTCTATAATTTGTTGCTCGGGCGTCCCGAATTTGGTCATACGGTGGACCTGCTGTGGGTCCTTGTGTCTCTGCTTGTACCCTATAAACATCATGCTTTCTTTCTATCATAAGATCATATGCTCTACAATTGTTCTCATCATGACCTACTGATTTACAGAAATTACAATATAGATTCTTTGGGGTTTGTACATATTTCTGGAGTAAGTGACATTCTTGTGGTCGATGACCTCTAGTTCTACAGATTTCACACCAAGGCCCTTGTGCCTGTGGTAAAGGATTAGGTGCTCCAGTTGCAATATAGTCTATGAAAACGGGACAATGGTCCTTTGAATGACCTTGGGATTTACATTTTGTACACCAAATTTCTTCCTTAATCTCCTTGCCTTTCTTAATATCATGCACTTGCAAGGTTAAGTTTGCTAATTGGTTCTGTAAATGCGCAACATCGTTGCTTGTTCCTGCAATTGGCGAAGCTTCGAGTTTCATAGCCATTTCTAGAGCTTGTTCCTGAGTATTGAGATTCTGTTGCATAAGAGGAAGTCTAATGTGTGGGAGCAGCGCAGCAATGAACCATTCTTTATGTTGCTGTGGTGCAAACTCGAAGCTTACTTGATCTATCAAGGCTTTGAACTTCTGGTCAAAGTCCCATACTGATTCTGTAGGTAACTGTTTGATGTCTTTGAGCTCTGTTATACACTGTGATTCTGATTTAGGTTTCTTAAATTCCCGAATCATAGCATTTCTTACCTCAGCAAGTGTCCTATTCTGTGCTGCTGAGTATTTCATGAACCAAGTCAAGGCTCTTTCTCTTAGTGTGGTTGCTAACTGAACCAGTTTAACAGCATCGTCATTAATTTGCTTAATTGTCCAAATGGCTTCACATAAGAACCAGTGCTGCTCAGGGTCTTCTATCCCTGTTCCTCTAAAAGTTGGTAGCTTCATGTCATCACCCATCCTTCTTGCGCGGGTTTGAGGTGGAGGTACTGTAGCAGTGCCTCCGGGATGGTTAAACAAAGGTGGTACAGAGGTACTAGAAGTACCGTGTGGGCTACTAGAAGGTGTTACTGTAGGATTATACTGAGCTTCGTCTGGTTTTTGCGGTGTAAAGGGGTAATAAGGGATATGAGCACTCCCTTTTCTTTCTATATGGCTTGCTCTAGGGACTTGGCTATCGTCTAGGCTAGACTCAAAAGAATATTGGTCAAGGCCTACTTTATATCGTTTTCCACTACGAGTGCAACCAATAACTTCAGGATCACTATCAGAATCTACGGACATTACTTGTCTATGCTATTCATCAGAAGCAATACATAGCTTTCCTTTTTCATACAGAAGCATTTTAATCCATAAGTTCAGAGAATTTAAGAACTTACCTCTGTGTACTTGGAAGAAACTCCTCTCAGCTTCACTGAAACTCTTTCTTGTATCGACTGCAAATTCGGTAATGAAACCTTCCAGTAGACTATTCAACCAAAAGTCTACTGCGCGGGAAACATAATTGTCGATCCGCTTCACAATACTGACTAGCTCAGGCATCCACGTGATGGGTCGATCAACATGCAGCGTAGGTCTAGAATCTTCTAACTTGGCTATCCAAGCGTGTAACTCCAATGCAAACGTAACAAAGAAAATTTCGTAAAGGTCAGCATAAATATACTTCTGTAACCAGTCTTCTGTTTGAAACGTAAGGCTTCTATTTTCTTGTTCAGCGAACTCTTTAGCCTTTAAATCAAACCAATCTCCAATTTCTTTAGCTGTAGGATTCCAGTAACACATTTGTTAACTGAGCAAGTCTCAGTGTAACAGAACCTTATGTTGTCTTCAGCAACAATCTCAGATGTCGCGTAACTAGTAAGTCTTACAGCAACAAGTCGCAAGGAAAAGGAACCATTTGTTGGCTCAATCAACAGGGTTCAAAGCCATGGAAGTAATGTGATCAAAAAGTCATAAGGCAACGGAACCATTTGTTGGCTGCTTTTCTGGGCAGACCCGGGTTTTAATGAAGCGCAGCAACAAAACCCCTTGGCGCACTGGCCCTCTCGGCAACGAGCTGCGCGGCAGCTCGAGGTCTCACCCGAAGTGGCTATGGGGGGTTAAGGAATCAGCTTTCCTTAACCGTGGTGACGCTGAGATTGTTCTCTATATCTCCTTCTTCCTCAAATACCGGCGGTCGGACTTTCCCGCAGGCCTCGCGACGCCACTGCGCGGATGCCTTCCTTCCTGCAGACCCACTGCGCAGTCTCGTCCTCCGGGCGTGGAAGGCGCCTATTCCTTGCGTCGATGCGCTAAAATACCTCCTCGTCCTGCACACTCATCGCAGTCACGCGAAGCTCGGTCGCTGCAGCGACAGCGTTCCACCACTACTTCTATACTTGGCGATTATAACAATAAAGGACCTTCCTAAACTCACTCAAACAGTCGCAAAGATGATGCAAAAGATGTACACACAGGTAATGATCTTAAACAGTTATCATTCACGCAAACATTATAACAAGAAGATATATGTGAAGCTCATCTCCTCGAGGAAAACCACGTCCACGGGAGTGTTATATTAACCAGAAAATGATAAAGTTATACAATATGCTGCGCACACAGCTGCAGCCTTAGATCTTTCCAGGAAACTCCACGCACATAGCTGGGAGCCCTTCTCTCAATCTAGTCTCCTCTCTATGGAGATTACAAAGGCACAGACGTCGACTCAGACTGTCTGGCAACTCAGGGATTAGCTCCTCGGCTATCCGATTTCCTCTCTAGTTCTACACACTGGGTAGAAAATACAGTGAAGGATAATCAACACATGATCTATCCTTTAGACTGGCTATCTAACAGTCTAACATCTAACTCTCTAACTGAGTACTGTCTAACTCTCTCTAACTCTTCAACTCACTCTAGCTAACATTTATCCATTACAATTATTCATATATATAGGTGGCCATGACGGTCGCACCTTTACAAAACTGTGGGCCTTTCCCAACAGTGATTCCCAAAAACCCTAACCACGCACATGGCTAGGTGTACTGTAGGCGCCGCTTGCAGTCACGTCGCCGCTTCCTGCAGGCTCCATGAATTCCGGCGCAGATTGTGGGTATGGGCAATCGTCCTTCGCCTTCAATGCTTTGGTCCGTTGCTCCTCCTTGATCCGAGCAACCATAACTTCTGTACTGAGCCTTTAAATGAGGGTAGCTGAGCCCTCTACTCCATCGCCTTATTTATTATGGTAGCTGAGCCACCTTCATTCTTCGATGACGTGCGCGCGGGCTCCGCAATTTCCGGTCCGTGATCTGCGCTGAGATCATCCATCTGGCACCGTACTGCGCACCGTCTCCTTCTTACCCAAAACTTAGTGCTTGTCCCAAAATTAGCACTTTCCTTCCATACTCGTGCTTTTTCCCAAAATTCGCAGCTTTTACTATAGCTGCGACCTTGGCCCCAACAGCCACTATGACTAGGGGGAAAACAGCACACCAACTAAAAAATTCCTAAGTATACAAACCAGTCAAACAAAGGTGCCTTTCGGAGAAGAGTCTGGGATGATTAGGGCCCAGAACAGATCAACGAAAGAAGAAAGACAGTTACCCGGGGTCCACAATACAATGACTAAGGGTGCAAGCACTGGAATCACCCAAACGCCCTCCCAAAGACCTGCACGGGGTTTCCTCCCACGTCTGTCTTAGGTACAACAGATATACCCTCCGCTGTCACCTGTGTAAGAACCTAGAAGTCTGATACTATGGGTACCACAACACCGAAAATTCCTGGGGGAACAGTGACCGGTCGAATCAGAAAGCGTGAGCAGGGTAGCTAAGCCCGAAACTCGAAAGAGTCCCCAATACGCAATCCGATCCTGGCGTATGCTCGAACAGTAAGTAGGAGGAATATTCCCACAAACTGATCTCGCAATGACCTACTGCATATGCTCCCAGGCAAATTTTGAGTGAGGTGGGTTTACCTATTATAGTCTCACTACGATTGTTGCGCAATGTGTGATCTTGGGTGGTTTAAGGTGATTTAAACCCAAGACCCTAACCAAAACTAGTTGGTGTAGTGTACCCTAAAAAGAAAAAGTTTCTAGTTCATTTTATTAACAAATTTTAGGGCTTTTATTACGCAAGAAGGGATAGTGAGTGTGTGAGCGTGGTTATAACAAGAAAACAACAGTGCAAATATACTCAAATCTTCCTACAACAAAGTTCTTTTCATTTTTTCATCTACTACTTTTTCAAAACTAAAAATCTAAGCAAACTTACTTAAAAAAAATTTGTTTTCTTTTTAAATTATACAAAATATACTAAGCTATTTTGCAATGACAAAGACAAGTTCTATTTTAACTTAAAGTACCGAATTTTTTGCTTTTTCAATAACCGAAAAAGAACTATGCAAAAAATGGAAAGCCAAATAAAACTTTTTATGCAAAGTGTGGAAGTATGGCAAAACGTTCTTAGGCCTATAGCTATCGAAACCCTAGCTCGAGAAAGACTTGATCTACAGGTTTTTTACTAAGAAAAAGCCTATAAACTTGGACACCAAGTGGGAGAAAACAAAGGAGAGAACACCCAAGGACTGACCTAAAGTGTCTAACCCTAGCAAGACCACAAAGCCAAGTACAAGTAGACAAGTAGGCTGCCCTACTAACACGAATAAACTGAGAGGTGAAACTAGCCTACAGCTGTTTAAAAAGCACTTGTGACCAGCAGAAGACAAGAAGTCCTGGAAGATAGAAACTTGACCTAAAAGAAGACACCCTAGAAGCTCTACCAAAGACCAAAACCTAAACCAAGAATGGGGGTAGTGGAGAGAAGACAACTTCACCACAAACAACAGACACAGGAGTGTGCAGGTTTGTAAACGGGCAACAAGCAGTCAGGGTCTAAAAAAAGTGAAAGTGTACGTCACCAAACACCACCAAGTCTTCCAAAAAGTCAATAAAAGTCTCAAAAATTCCAAAGGTCAACAAATGGTTTGAAATATGGAAAAAACTTCAAGAGAAGGTTCTATGGCTTAAGTAACAGTTAAAACCTCATGTAACAGTCCAAAGGATCCCACAACAAAGTCAGCAAATCACCACAGGGCTAAAAACACAAGCAAACCAAAAATTGACTGCTTCAGGAAATGTACTCTACTGTGTAGTAGAGCCACTCACGCCCAAACAGAAACGGGCGCTACTGTATATACAGGACAGTAGCGTATGGGCGCTACTGTACATATACCAGAGTAGCGCTCATATTTCAAAGGCTTGAAAACTGACTTTGGAAGGTATAGCAAACTGATGAAAGCAGGAAGAACAATGCAAGGGATACCTAAAAAGGTTCTTGACACATCAAAGAAGTTAAAACAAACTAAAGAGACACCCAAAAACAAGGTTTCCTAAAGCCAAAAACTCTATTTCCCTAGCGGAGTTGCCAGTCTGTTGGCGGATATTTCTACCCTATAGTCAGGAAACTAAAACTATCAACTTGGTTGGGGTGACAGGTAAGTGCATTAATGCTATTACAAAGGCATTTACAAAAGAAATAGATTGTAGATTTAGGGAACACACCTTTTAACCGGAGTCTAATCCTAGCCTTGACTCGATCCCGTGTCCAGCTTCCAAATCTACTTTTCCTTTAGCAAACCTGCAACAACAATACCTTCCTCAAACATTTTGGGCAACATATAAAGCTTGAAATAAACAAAAACTATGTTTAATGTTCAGCATTGACCAAAATAAATCCAACTTAAAATGCCATTTCATAACACATTCAGGTTGGAACAAGGAAACACTTCAACCTTTATTTGTCAAAATTGGAATGCAGTACAAATATACCTGATAATGAAGCAGGCTCCTGCAACTAGTTTCTGGGCTCTGGCTTTCTTCTGGCTTGCATATCTTCTGCAACAACTTCTCCAATGCAAGCTTCTTCAAAGTTTTTCCATTAATCAATCTCACTAACTCCAATTTATAACCCTTCTCCTTTAACCTTCTTGGTATTTATAGGTTCAAAGAAGCAGTTTAGGTCGAGATGTAGTTATAGAGGAAGTTGGGGGAGTTAGGAAACTGCCATCAACTAATCCTCTTCGATGAATTAATATATTTTTTAATCATCTTTTAAGATATACGCGACTATTACTCAGTGGAGTAGCGTATAGGGCTCTACCCTATTGTTTAACAACTAGCGCTCATTCAGTTTTAAATGTCGAGTGCTACTTTGCTAAGAAGGAGTAGCGTATATATTGATATGGGCACTACTATTATACACTAGAGTCGCGTATGGGCGCTAGTCTGTTTAAGTGGAGTAGCGCTCATACCTCAAAATGATATTTTGTATGTTTTCCAGTATTTTTAGGAAATAGGATGAGTTGTCATATGGTCCAAGGTCAACATGCTCCTCCATCCAAATTGTCCTTTTGTGTGATCAGCAGCTCAGGGTGATCACGGACGGAGAGGTGCAATTTTGACCTATAACAGACACCTATTTCCAGCTGAATGCAATGGCTGAAAGGGATGCCATCAAAGTGGAAACTATGCATTTGCAAGATGAACCTAATGACTCCTGGTTCCATGAAATGAGGAATTTGGGCTATGACCAAGTGACTTCATATGCAAAATTCACTAAGAGACTAATGGAGAGATTCGACAGAAGAGACCCTAAAATTTCCTTCAGGGAACACTAGTACAAAATGAGGAATTAATGACTAAAATTTGACTATAAATGACTATTTTTGAGTCGGTGACTAATAGTATCCAATTTACACTATCTTATCTCTAGTCGTATTTCACTAGTCATTAATTGGTTGACTTATTAGTCATTGATTTAGTCATTGATAGTCACTGATTAATTCATTGATTTAGTCATTTATACTCACTGATTTAGTCGTTGATACTCACTGATTTAGTCACTGATTTAGTCATTGATTTAGTCATTGATTGTCACAATTAACGACCAAATATACGACTAAATAAACTACTAGATGATAACATATTAATGACTAAGCTAAATACGACTAAATGTTAGTCGCGCTATAAGATACTGGAAATTAGCTACTAATAGTCGTATATATGCGAATTTAGTCATTTTCTTAGTCACTAATGTATGATAGGGTACGGAGGAATCGAACCACCAATCTCCTACCTATAATTAGGAAGGTGCTCTACCATTGAGCTAGCACCCTTTAAGAAGTTGTTATTGCTTGACAATGATGATATTCAAACAAATTTTGCATGGGAACAAAATGAATCTCAAACATATTCAAGAATAATGCTTCAAGTACTAAAAGAATTCTAAGATATAGCGGTTTATGGACAAAAGACATACAAGAAATTGTTTAGGAATAACAAGTAGAGTGTCGGATGTAGTTCTTTAATGCCCCTTTTCAAATGCAATCAATGAGGTTTATCAAATTTGATGTTAAAATATCTGAGTCACTAGAACAGAGACAAGTCATACGTTAATGCCCACACAAGTAAACAAGCAAACAATAATAGAATATAGATGAAGGTTTGATACATATGCAACAAAATTTTCAAATAAATACATGATAGGCATGAGTATTTATATGCTTGCAAAATACAAACTTCTATATACAATTCACTTGGCCATAAAAATTTGTGAGTTCATCCACAGTGTTGATTTCAAAGCAATGAATGGACAAGGTATATAGTTACAACACTCTATCATGACCTGGAAAAACCAGCATTTTCCCAATGTTATATCAGCTATGCCCAATAAAATAGACAATAGGAACCTGTCTCAAACCAACAAGATTACCAATAGTTGCGACATGTAATTTGAGTAATCTATCACCACTTAAATTTATCATAAAACAACAGGATCATAGAAAAAAGAGAATCTCAATCAGATTCATTAGGATTTGCCGACATAGGTTAACACCATTACACACAATTAAAATTAGGGAGTCAAACAAACATCTATCACAATTGTATAATATAGGCACTTGTTAAAGGTTGGAAAACATCATAACAAAAAAGTGCACCTGTTCTTTATCTCAGTAGCCATGGTCATGAAAGCCTACTCCACATTTGTTGCATTCTTCGCACTTGTCTCCAAAAATGGAATTCCAATCTCATCAGCAAATGCCTTGAAGAACAAAATACACAAAGCATGTCAAGAAAAATGTAGACTGAAAAGTGACAAAAAAAACTATCCCTTGAGATTAATAAAAAACGAATCTACAAGCCAAGTCAACAAGCTTAAGACCACAAACTGCCATAGTGTTGCAATTAACAAAAAACAGAGAACCAACAACTTCAAGGCACACTCATATTTAAATCCTCATCAAGTTAATGACGATGATGCATACAGTGAAACACATAGCAGTGCACATGATACCAAAGCTACTCAGCATTTAACATTACCTTGGTTGTATCATAATCAACAGCTTTATTAGCAGTCAAATCACATTTGTTTCCAACAAGCAACTTGTTGACATTCTCACTCGCATGGAAATCAATATCATTCAACCATTGTTTCACATTTTTGAAACTCTCCTGATCAGTAACATCATAAACAACTTGCCAACAGAAGAAAAATATCATTATAAAACCATAAATTTAAATAAATAATGGAGTATACCAAGGATACCAACAATCAACAGCTACTCAGCATTTAACATTACCTTGGCTGTATCATAATCAACAACTTCATTAGCATTCAAATCACATTTGTTTCCAACAAGCAACTTGTTGACATTCTCACTCGCATAGCAATCAATCTCATTCAACCATTGTTTCACATTATTGAAACTCTCCTGATCAGTAACATCATAAACAACCTGCCAACAAAAGAAAAATGTCATTATAAAACCATAAATTTAAATAAATAATGGAGTATACCAAGGATACCAACAATCAATAGCTACTCAGCATTTAACATTACCTTGGTTGTATCATAATCAATAGCTTTATTAGCAGTCAAATCACATTTGTTTCCAACAAGCAACTTGTTGACATTCTCACTCGCATAGCAATCAATCTCATTCAACCATTGTTTCACATTATTGAAACTCTCTTGATCAATAACATCATAAACAACCTGCCAACAAAACAAAAATATTATTATAAAACCATAAATTTAAATAAATAATGGAGTATACCAAGGATACCAACAATCAACAACTACTCAGCATTTAACATTACCTTGGCTATATCATAATCAATAGTTTTATTAGCAGTCAAATCACTTTTGTTTGCAATAAGCAACTTGTTGACATTCTCACTCTCATAGCGATCAATCTCATTCAACCATTGTTTCACATTATTGAAACTCTCATGATCAGTAACATCATAAACAGCCTGCCAACAGAAGAAAAATGTCATTATAAAACCATAAATTTAAATAAATAATGGAGCATACCAAGGATACCAACAATCAACAGCTACTCAACATTTAACAATACCTTGGCTATATCATAATCAACAGCTTTATTAGCAGTCAAATCACATTTGTTTCCAACAAGCAACTTGTTGACATTCTCACTTGCATAGCGATCAATCTCATTCAACCATTGTTTCACATTATTGAAACTCTTCTGATCAGTAACATCATAAACAACCTGCCAACAGAAGAAAAATATAATTATAAAACCATAATTTAAATAAATAATGGAGTATACCAAGGATACTAACAACACATTGATAATATCCCCACAACTAAACAAGCTCCAGTCTACCACTACTAAATCCAAGGATTTATTTATCAACTTGAATAGCAAAATTACCAATGTAGCACCAATGTAAACATCCACTTAAGCAAAATAGGCACTTCAATGATACCATGGGCACCACGATAATAGTTGCAACTTTGATTAGTGGGAGAGGGCACATTATTTCTAGTGGAGGATACAACCCCAAGAGGGCCGTGGGACTCATTTCTTCACTTCTCCTGGTTAGAGCTTTGAAACTGAGTTCAAAGGGGAAACTCACTATACTACTGGGCATAGTCACTTTCTAAATCAGTTGATATACATTGCTATCCAACAAATTGAGTTGCCAAGGAGGAATTATTCATTGCTGGGATTGATTGTTGTGGCTAGGAGTTTTCCACATCATGTTTTTTCTACATTTTTGTGTGCCAAAGGGAGATGGTCAATTCCACACTAGCAAATTGTCATCTATAGGGAAAAACCTCATCAATTTATGCCTTATACGTGTGGCTGAGAAAAAGAATCTATTATGTACCAGCATGCTAATAACCTACAGGAAATTTCCAAGTTTGATTCATTTTAGAAATCCAATGTAATTGTAGATGTTACAATTATTGCTAAAACAACTGAGAATTTTAGTCATCTACATCACACATTAGTGTGTTGTCCATGTTTATCTACTCTGAATGCTATTTGAACTTTATTCGTGACCTATTGAATGTTATCTTTGTGTATCAATATTACCAGTCATATTGGGGGAATTAGTCTTGAAATATAAAACTCAGAAATCACTAGATGTCTCTTACACCCTTTGTAAAATACCTATTTGATGTGGTTTTTTTCCTGCCATTCTTGATAGACTTCTTATTGGATTCTTTAAATGTTGGAGCTACCTCCTATCCTGCATAATTAATATCTGTGTGGCATCTTTCTTGGAAGGAAGAGAATTACCAATATCAGCCAAAACATGTCGTTTTGAACATGTACTTGTGTTTTGTACATGCATTGTTGATGATTTTGGTTTAACTAAACAGAGGATCATGCATTAATTTCATTGAACCAATGTTATTGCCAAGAAAAAAGTGCAGTACAAGCTTCAATGTTGAAAATGCTAACCAATAATATGAGGGGAGTTGATTTCGTAAGAATCAAACATTGATGGGGGTTGATTTCGTAAGAATCAAACATTGATGGGGGTTCAACGTGATTTTGTTCCAGCCACCTATAGATTTCAGTCCGCTATTGTCTTGTGGTTTCTTCCTTCAGTCCCTCAGGTCCACCTTATTTAGTATCATTTCAAACATTTATACAAACTTTGTCAGCTCTAAGTACTCCCATAAGAAATTGATCACAACAACAACGCTTGCAGATTCAATATTTATGCACAGAAAAGTTTGCACGAGTCCTTTTAATTATCACTTTTACTTCTTCGATGAGTGAGAAATAATGGTTTAGGTTGACCTTAAGTACGACCAATGGAACTACTGAATTTAACACCAAATGCAACCTATCCCTCTGTTTTTAGTTTTACAACTATTAAACAGTGAAGTAAATTTAAAATCGATTCGTCTCAAGTCTCAACTGCATCAATCAAGAACTACAAATTGCAAAATAACTGCCTTTGTTATTACTCCAAGCATACATTGTATCTATATACCATTCATAAAAACCAAAATTTTAAAAAGTGAAAAACTCTTACACAGTAATAATTGGATCATCCTAGCAAGACAAGCACATGAAAAAACCTCTTACACAGTAAACATCTCTCCAGTTTTGATAAAAGGATAAATATCCTATTAAGGTCCACAAACCAATTTGGTTTGTCGGATAGGGTACTAGCATGTTCCTTTGATGATGAAGAGAAACCAACTCTGGGAGGTCAAATACCTTCTCTCTCTAACACACACAAGGGCTCTACACCGGCTAGGGTTTGAACCTGGGTTGTTTCAATGGTGGTGCCCCGCCCAACCACCAAGCCATTGCATGACTAATAGAAGCTTTGACCCAGGCATGTGACAGCATGGTCTAATTCTCCAAGGAAATAAATTTGTCTAGCTTTATAGTAAGATGTGATAGAAAGTTTCAAAAGTACACAGGAGACGAACATGACAAACCCAAGGAGATAATATAGTTGACTGAAAAGATGGGTTTCCAGTGTTGGAAAACCACCAAAATGTTCCTGCTAAACCTTTGCCGATGGGAAACAATCTCAGCGAAAGATGAGGTGGCCTCAAAGATAAAGGAGAACAAAGCCTTTGACAGGTTTTGACAAATGCAAGGCAAGTTAATGCAGATTATGCAAAGTAAATGTGAAGGAATATACAGATATTTTCACCTAATCCCCTTCTCATCACTCTTTGATCTCCTCTTTCTTTCTCAAGTTCTGTTGCATGCCTTCGACTCCTATCAAGTCCTATAAAATCCTATAATTAGATCTCCTGAACATGTGAGGTCTAGTAATCTTCTATAGTTTAATGCCAATGGATAGTTCTCAGGGGAATTTTCTAGAGTCATGCGAAAACAATGGGTTACTGTGCATTTGATTGATGTAGAGGGTCTGAGAAACGTGGGTCACAACTAGTGAGGTATCTCAGGCTGGCCTAATGTTTTTTCAAATTTTATTTTGTGGGTGAATTTTCTGTTTGTTTATATATTATTCATGTGCATAATGGATCAGAAAATGTGGCATATGAATAGCTCTAATAAATCTGAAAGAATTTCTTTCATCAATGAACTTGTTGGTATTCCAACTCAGTGGTGTTTCACTGAACAAGTTTGCTATTAGGTTTAAGTGAATCTACCTAGAATAAAATTATTAGAATTCAAAAAGCTAAAATATTTTATGGAACCCTAAGAGTCAAAGCCGTCAGTATTAGTTCCCTCTAGCACACATAATGATCATTGAAAGCTTCTAGAGACATTGATTAGACACTTTGTAGAAGTGTGAGACATTAAACCTAACAAAACTTGCTGATAATTGTAGAATACTGACAGTCCAACAATGCAGTACTATATGTCATTGGAAAATTTATTATACAAGGAAGTATACATGATTTGAGACATTACGATATCTATTATCTACTATATAAATGCAACAAATTCTAATTGACGTCCATTGATTCATTATCATGGATCTAGTGTTGAGTAGATGAATCCAAAATCTTAATGTTAATTTACATATTACAAAGCTTGAACCATTAACATCAGTATATTTTTGAGCTTGAAATAAACATGACCGCATGTAATGCATCACACCTATATGGTTCCCTGATGGACTATTACCAAAGAAAATGCATCGTCTTCTCCTTTCTTCATAGAATCTTCATTGGGAAGAAGATAAGAAGTTTCCATTTCAAATGCGGTTCAAATTTTTGCATCTTGATTCTGCATTTGTAATGGGTCAAGTTAGATTTCTCAATTTTACCATCCCTTCAGGAATTCACAAAGACCAAAAGATATAACAAGATAGATGACATAGTAAGAAAATAAAGAGGAAGATTACATGTGTTTATTTCTATGTGTTATCATCCATTCTTTTGTTCAAGGCTATACATGCTTTAACAAGAAAAAAAGGTTAAAGGGATATAAGTTTTTTTTAACTGATTGAAAGATGTTATGTACATGTATTTCTTCATTATTGATGTTCAATTGCTTGCTATATGTTGTGATAAAGTCACCTCTTTCCTCTTCTAATATGAAATCATGAAATGATTCCCAGGCTAAAATAGACATTGAAAGAAAATTGTTAGCTCCAACTTACTAATAGGGAATCATAGTTAATTCTCATTATGTTTCTTCTCATGTTTGTTGACATCGATTGCTAACAATTATTGATAGCATTAAAGAGGAAGAAACATTTATTTAAATATTTTAACAACAATTCACACACACATCTAAAATCAACAATATTAGGATTAACTTAAGGAGAAGTTAAGTTGATGTTATTTCTGTCAATTCCATCAGTACAAATATGACAACTTTCCTTGTTTCAATAATAGATCCTATCCCTGAATGAAGTCTACTATTGATTAGAACCCCGGATGTATGTCTATAGCACGTAACATACCTTCCAGGTCAAGATTTAGCAGTGTTGTGATCGATTGGGGGGTGGAACTATTTACTCCTCTTGTACATTATCCCCTACAACTCCCATAATTGCTAGTTATATAGGATCCTTTTCAGTTTGTTTCTGTTGGCAATCCACAACTTTGTCTTGCTTTGTACCCTTGCTTTGGATTACTATTGATGAAGGGCAGGACTACCAGTATGTAAGCTTATTTGTATTTGAGGGACACCTTGTGTAGATCAAGAAATAACAATCAATGTGAAAGCATCTATATTAGAGAGTGAGAAATCGTTGTCATCGGATGGCTAGCATATCAGGTCCAGAAATGAAGAGATGCAAATAGAAAAATAGAAACTTGTTTAGTTACAAGTAATTCCAAATGAAAAATAGAAACTCATTTAGTTACAAGTAATTCCAAATGAAACATGTTGATAGTAGTTCATGGTGGAGAAAGTAAGAACACCTATCGATGTCCATACTACATAGATGACCAAAAATAGTGAATGAAACTAGAAGTTGCATCATGTTTACACAGCAAGGGAGTCGAGACAGAATCTCAAATATATATTGAAAAAATTCATAATGAAGAAAAAAATATGGAAAATATTACACTAGATTCTTCTAGGACCCCCATTTCTAGATCCATATAAATTACAAAGTTCCAGAGGAAAAATCTAGACACCTTCACCAAAGATGCTTTTTTCACTAAAATTTATTCATTCCATTAGAAAAGAACCTTCAATTTCCTTACCATTTGTATTTTTATTGCATAACTAGCTCTGTTATAGTGGGAGAGGATTTCCTACAATTCCACTAATATTAAGTTGCTCATGTCATGTAACAAATCCTACTGAAGAGATTTAGAATAGAGTTTAGTGATGAATATCATTACAAGCCTTAAGTAAGAGAGAGTCTCTTTTTCCATTCGTTTAGGTCCAGACATTAACTTAAGATGTATTGACATAAATTCTATACAAATATCGGAGAGTAAGATCTAATTGGAGAGTAAGATTAAATGAACTATCATCGGAGTTGTTATATGATCAATGAAACAAAATCTTTTATACCTAGACTGACTAGCCTTAGAAAAAAAAACTTTAACTAACTAGCCTTAGCAAATATCATTAGAGCTTATTCATACAAAGAAGATGTTACCCCACTAATGTCAGATGTTGTTGGATCTACTGGATATGCACCTTTTGTTCCTGAATTTACCATCCTGGATAGGTGCAATAGGTTTTGCTGGATATACCATATTTATGTACTGAATTTACCAGTTCTCAATATGTGCTTTTGGTATTTCCTTGGTCCTTGGAAAAATATTTAAGAGGAAACCTTACTAGTTTGTACAGTAAGAGCCCAATGAACTGTACTGGGAAGTCTAGCCCTATGGATTGCATCCTACCCTATGTATTGAATGGTAGAACGTATGCATAGAGAAACCATACCAATTATGTATCCACCTCATCCATACCACCAACATCAAGGAAATATGCTATTATTCTTATAGATTTATACCCTACATGCCTTGAGGCTTTACTAGAACGAGGGGATGTAGATGTGGTGCTTCCATATCTAGATGATGCATCATATTTAACTTTTTGTAGAAAGTAGCAGATCCAATAGCCATATGTCAGAGAGGTGCATCCAGAGCAACATGGCCAACAACCAATCGTTGGAGGGATGCATATAGACAAAAACTAGTACCCAATTGGTGGACTCATTCATTATCACTGAGCCCAAATCGCCATATCGTGGACCTATAGCTGCACCCCTCCAGACCCCTCCTCTATTTCTTACCTCACCTTTCGCATGTTCCTCTTGGGATTCCCTTTACACAAATCCTAAGATTTAGGAACATTACTGGGCATCACCCGTCACTCTCTTCAACCCATTGAAACCATTAATCCCATCAGATGTTTCTATCGGATAATACAACTCTATTTCCATTGGGAGATCTTGGCAAACCTTATCCTCAGTATTCAATCAATCATTCAAAAACACATCTATCCGCGGACACTAACTCATCTCTATTGGCAGGCATAACATACTCCATGTGAGTTAGGGGGGTAATAAAATAACTAGTATTCAAGTGTGAGGGAATAATCACTATGGTTCCCAGGAGCTTACCTTTCTTTGACAGTATCATTATAAATGCAACTAATATTTCGAAACCCTAGTTCATTGCCATTGCAGAAACTTGGCTAGCCCGACCTGAATTTCACCGGAGATACAAAATTCTTGAACTTAATGTAAAATCAAAGAACAAATACACTTATGTGTGATAGATTAAAAGGAAACAAACTGGAATTCCTCTACCACTACTGTAGAGTATACAAGATTTTTCCTTGTTCGGTAGTTGCTATACACTTTATGTACTTTGAATGCAGTATTTGCTTTCTTCTTCATCTTAGTATTTCCATTATTTGATTTGAAACCATTTGAACAATAATAGGGTGTCCCCATTTCATCATCTTCCAAACCCACTTTCAACTAATACTTCTTGTACTACTAGACCATTGTTACTCCTTTTCTCCAGTTGCTGTTGAGTTTCACGGGTCTGTTGCAGGATAGAGTACATGATGCAAATCAGGTTCGCCATATCATCCCACATGGAAATCAAAGAAACAATGGTCACTATAAACAACTGCTATCAATGATTTGATCAGGTTGGTGGCATTAATGAGGAGGGTGATGAGTGAATTGAAGAGAAATGATGTTTAAATTATATGATCCAGGTGGGTGCGTACACCAGCGTGTCCTCGATTAAAGTATTGCATTAATGTGACCTACCAGAAACAACAAAACAACTGCAGGTACTATGCACTAAACCCAAAGCCTTAAACCCTAGGGAACCATGCCCCTCGCACACCATACCACCGCCAAAGGCCCGCTCCATTTTCTTCATGCGGTCTAATATTATCTAACATTATATATTAATGTACGTTTTCATTGATGTATGGAAGTGGAAAATCAATTTGAGATCTTGTAAACACATACTTGAGGGATCCACAAGAAGAAAATAAAAATGTTAAAATGGGCTTTTGGCCGAAGGTCCTATTCATTGCCTGTAGGCACATCAAACTCATTCCAATGTAGACTAGGGTTTTTGCTGAAGTTCCTGTTCATTTCCTGTAAGTACATCAAAATCATTTCACTACAGACAAGGGTTTTTGGATGAAGGTCATATTCATTGTTTGTAAGTACATCATACGACCTATAAGACAATGAAACGGGCTAGAAATTATGAAGAAGAACATAGAAAATAAAAAGCTATGTAATAATTTACATAATACTCACCTTTTAGGGATTCCCTATTCGCAAATTCCCAGTTTACATCGGTGTTTCAAGCATCCATAATAGATGGGGCTCACTGCAATTTCAAACCATGTCATGGGTTTCATCTGTATAGCTGAAATTGGTGGTTCAGAGATTTGGTAAAAATATCCATGACAGCTAGTGAAGGATCGAACCCCACTTTGAAGAGAAAAAGACCAAATTGAAACCCCAATTTCTTTCCCCTATTTTGTCTTGCCAATTTTTTCTTCTTCCCCAGGTATTTTCTTTAGCCCCAAATTTTTTTCCCAAATAGTTTTTCTTCCATATGAATTTGATTTTTTTAACTTATTAATGTTATTATATTATATAGAATATAATGTTTCAGTATAATATATTTATAGATTAAAATTTTTGAATGATTCATGTCCGACCCTCCTCGCTTATTGGCCCCAACAAGATAGACTCAATCATTCTTTTTAATAATAACGTGCTTTCAAAATCTTTCCCTCTTTTTCCAAGTTAAAAAAAATTATATATATATTTTTAATTGATTGTTATTTGAATTAATATAATATATAAATAAAAAACTATATTATATAAGTATTTATATATATATATATATATATATATATTATAACTATTCTATATAATTGTATTTGAGCTTGTTCATAAAATGGTATATTTAAACCCTTAAAATGAGACCTTTTTATTGAAAGTTTGTTGTTTATAAAATCATCTATAATAAATTAAGGCTTAAAGAGTATAGTATATTAAATATATAATATATAAATATATTAGCATTATATAATATATTAATATATTAAGTATATTTAGTAAATGGTTGTGTATATGAAGGTCCTTTGTCCCACAAACACTGATGTTTCATACACAAACTTGGTGTGATATCAATATATTAACATTATAATATATTAATATATTAACTATAATTGAAATTGACAATATTTAGGTAACATGACGCAAAATACATGAACTTACCGAAACTTTAATATACTGTTGAGAGGGTCAAACAACAACGGTTTTATTCAAATGAAATGTGAACATGAGCAATATGACGAGCCAAACATAATGAAACTAACTTCACGATAGGACATTTGCGAGAAGAACCATGACCAATGGATGCATATGGAGAATTAATGGAGGTTGTGGAATTGACAATTTTTAGCTTGTTCGGATATCCACATCATCTTTTTCAGGATCTTGCATGCAAATTAGGGTTTGCATGCAGATGCTAGGGTTTGCATGCACCTGCATGCACTGGCATGCATCCCAGTCACCAGTTTGATGCCTCCAACACCTTATCCACCTCATTCTAGCACCCGGGAGCCACCTACCACAGAGTTTTAGCCCTCCTAGGCTGAAAGGTGCCCACTTCTCACCTACTGCCAGAGAAGGGTGCACTTGTTCACCTACCACTGCAGTTCCACTTCAGTTACATTCAGTTAGCTCCGATTCTCCCTGATTTGAGGCTAGTTTCACTCCCGACTGACTGTATCACTTCCGTTGGACCTCCAGTTTGATTAGGTGACTTGTTCTGACTTCAGTTAGCCTCCCATGTGCCCCCACTGAGCCTCCTGATCCTTAATCAGTGCTACACACTTCAGTTACACTTATTACAATCAGTTAGACTCAGATTGACACCTGGATGACTGGTTGTTGTGATTGATGAGCACCACCGATTGATTGATGAGGACTCCTAGATAGAGTCAAGCTACTCCATTCAGTGATTCGCATGACCTCCTTAGGCAATTCGAATTGCTCTGTCATTGTGATAGTTTGTATTGTAATTCATTCAGCCTTTCTGGGATAGAGAGCACTGCTGCATGTTTTGCACAGTTTTGCACCATATTTTCTATGTTCATCTGTTGTGATTGATTTACTTGTTCATTAGATCTGCTGTGACTAATTTTACATGGTATCAGAGCCATTGCAGGGACAAGATCTCTTTTCTACAGGTGTTTATACAAGAAGATTTGACTGAATTGCTAAAAATTGCAAAAAGTTTGGCATGAGATATCTCAAGGGCATTCGCTCCTATGCATGCAAAGCTTGAAAACTATTCCAATACCACTCCAGAAGCTTGAGTTACCACATAATTCCTGGAACTGATACATTGGACCTATTCAACATTGCTTGAAATCCAATCCTAGGTGTGATGCAACTCTCAAAGGGTGGATTGTTCGACCTTATTGTGGTTGTTTTTATGTGATTTGCAGGTTTATTGTCTCCTTCAATTGCACTCGCTACATTTTGCATGCAAGCTTCCCTACAGCAATTGCATTCGCTATAGTCTGCATGCAAGCTTCCTCTTCATCAGTTGACTCGCTCCTAGAAATGGAATACTCTTCTTCAAAGCCTATCCTCACCCCATTCAATTATTTTGATTGGAAAGATGATATGGAGATCATATTACGTTCAAAAGGTTACTACCGAGTCACTATTGGTCTTGAATTGGAGCCAAACAATGTGTCAGATCGAACCAAACACTACAACAAGCTTGATGAAGCTTATGGTCTTCTTTGTCTCTTCATCTCCAAAGATCTTCACTTCCATCTCAGTGGATTGAAGACTCCAAAAGCCATATGGGAGCAACTTGAAACACTATTCGGCAAGCAGGATGAGCTTAGGGCTTTTCAATTAGAGAATGAATTGATTGGCCTTAATCCTGAGAATTTCGAGACCATCAATGAATTCTTCACAAAATTCAAGAACTTGAACTTGCAATTGAAGAACAGTGGTGTTATCAAAGAGGATAAACAGTTGATCCTCTCCATTCTAAGCAAGCTTGGGAAAGATTATTCGGTATTTGTCTCTACTTTCAATTCCGGTCGGCTAACTACCCCGAATTGGAAGATGCCTACCTTGAATGCCTTCATTGAGTCCGTTACAAAAGAGCATGACAAGATGATTCAAATGGGGTCCATAAGCTCCAAAGATTCAGCCCTATTTGTTCAAGGACCCAAGATATCGAATGGTAAAGGAAAGCAAAAGAAGGAGAAGCCCAAATTCGAGCCTCACAAGCAAAAAGACAAAGGCAAGCAAACGAATGCACCATCCAGTTCGAAATCCAAGCAAAAGGGCAAAGAAGGTAACCAAAAATCTAAATGTACTTATTGTAACCGTGGCTTTCATCCCGAAAGTTCATGTATGAAGAAGACTATAGATCAAATGGCCCTCCTTTTGGAAAAGAACAACATTACCCTTCCTGACGGTGCAAGGAAGAAGGATAGGAATGATGATCATGAAAGAGGACAAGCACTCATGGCAACGGTTTCGAAGTCCACTACTCTCTTGATAGATTCGGGTGCATCAAATCATATGGATGCAAATATTGATTCTTTTTCCTCATTCGATCCAAACAGCTCCATCCCCATCCATTTGGGAGATGACTCAAAAATTTCTTCAAAGGGCAAAGGTACGATTCATGTAGAACATGGAAGCTTTCAGAATGTTCTCTATGTGCCTTCCTTAGCTTCGAATCTCCTTTCTGTGTATCAAATGACACATACTGGTGAACCAAAGCAAGTCACATTCAGCCCTAATACAGTTGAAATTTCTGATATCAAAAGTGGAATACTAGTTGCGGTTGGAAAGGCAAACCACACTGCAAAATGCTATGAGTTTTCGCACTTTATTCCGCTTGCAAAGCCCATTGCTCTTCGCACACATGGTAATGAGGTTAGTAGGATTTGGCATGAAAGATTTGGACATCTAAATTATAAGTATTTGCTTCTGCTATCAAATAAATCCATGGTAGATGGGCTTCCACAACTCCGTTCCTCGAAGGGAATATACACCGGTTGCATTATTGGGAAGCACCCCGAGCACAGATTCGACCGCGGCAAGGCTAGCAGAGCCTCTACTATTCTGGGATTGATCCATTCTGATATCAGTGGTCCGCTGCCCCATATGTTATTAAATGGTTCAAGGTATGTTTTGACATTTATTGACGATTTTTCCCGCTTTACATGGGTATTCTTTCTCAAAAACAAGTCAGAAGTGCTTGGAAAATTCAAGGATTTTAAGGCTTCTGTTGAGACCACCACTGAGAGAAATATCAAAGCTCTTAGATCTGATAATGGTGGGGAATATATCAAGTCCGAGTTGCTGCAACTTTGTGCCCAAAGCGGAATCAAGATCCAACATACAGTTCCCTACACACCCCAGCAGAATGGTGTAGCGGAAAGGAAAAACCGGTCACTGAAAGAGATGGCTACATGCATGATTGAATCAAAAGGTTTGGCTGCAAATATTTGGGATGAAGCAATCAATGTTGCTGCATATATACAGAACCGTGTTCCACATTCATCCGTGAAAGGTATGACTCCTTTCGAAGCATTCTTTGGTCACAAACCGGATGTGTCAAATTTGAGAGTTTTTGGCTCTACTGCATGGGCTAGAATTCCTTCTGAGAAGAGACGAGCTTTGGATCCACAAATTATCGAGTGCATATTGATAGGATATGGGGAAGAATCAAAAGCATATAAACTCATGGATATCAGATCTAAAAAGATATCAGATCTAAAAAGATATTGTGCAGTTTCTCTTCCACCTGGAAGAAAATTAGTGAAGTGTAAATGGGTCTACCGTACTAAAGTTGCTGCTGATGGAACTATCAGCAAATATAAAGCAAGTTTGGTGGCAAAAAAGTTTTTCCCAAGTCCAAGGAGTGGACTACACAGAGACCTTTGCACCGGTTGCAAAGATGGATTCCATCCGCCTTGTTTTAGCTATTGCCGCATCCAAGCACTGGGAAGTGCACCACATGGATGTGAAGAGTGCATTTTTACATGGAGACCTTGCTGAAGAGGTCTATATGCAGCATCCAGAGGGTTATACATCAGATCCATCATTGGTTTGTAGATTGAAGAAGTCCTTGTACGGGTTAAAACAGGCCCCAAGAGCTTGGTACGCAAAGATGGACTCCTTCCTTCTTTCTCAGAATTTCCAAAGATGCAAATCTGATCCGAATGTGTATCTTCAGTGAGTTAAAGGTAATTTGTTGGTTATTGTACTTTATGTTGATGATCTGCTTATTACTGGTAGCACACTTACTTCAATAAACAAGCTAAAATCTGCCTTAAATCTAGCTTTTGACATGAGCGATTTGGGCTTGCTGAGTCATTTTTTGGGCTTGGAGATAGCTCAAAATTTTGATGGGATCACTATATCTCAGCAAAAATATGCTTCCGACCTGTTATTGAAGTTTAATATGGCTGAATGTAAGGCAGCCCCGTTCCCATTCCTCTTAGGAATCAGTCTTGAGGAGGGAGATTCCACACCGCTTGCAGATTGCAGTATGTATCGACAGTTGATTGGTTCACTACTTTATTTGACACACTCACGGCCTGATATCTCATATGTTGTGAGTGCCGTGTCAAGATATATGCAGCAGCCACATGAGCTTCATTGGCGAGCAGCCAAGCGGATCTTGCAGTATGTGCAAGGTACGAGAAAGTTTGGCATACATTATGCTGCAGATTCTGAGCTAGATTTCATTGGTTTTACTGATTCAGATTGGGCAGGTGATAGCATTGATCGGAAGTCCACTTCTGGTTATGTTTTCATGATTGGTCATGGTGCTATTTGCTGGTCCAGCAAAAAGCAAGCAACCATTGCACTTTCTTCAGCAGAGGCAGAGTATCGAGGGGCAGTCAATGCCTGCATTCAGGCAGTTTGGTTGCAGGGTATTCTTTCCGAGTTTGGTTTTGGTGGCACTACTTCGACTGTCCTATTTTGTGACAATCAAAGTGCTATCAAGATCTCCACAGATCCAGTTCAGCGGCAGAGGACCAAACACATTGAGATTCATATGCATTACATTCGACAGTTGGTGCATGACCGCACCATCATTCTGCAATATTGCCCTACTGATGAGCAAATTGCAGACATCTTCACCAAGAGCTTCACTGAGAAGAAGTTCTCTTACCTCCGTTCACTGTTGGGGGTGAGTTCCATCATGGTGGAGACAGATTGATTCATTATTATTCTTTAGCTTGAGGGGGGGCTTTCTTCCCACTGGGTTTTCCCTCTTTCCTCACTTAGTTTATTTTCAGCATTTTTTTTTGGATTATTGTATTGGGGTGACCTTTGGTCTTAGTTACCAGGGCCCCACATTATTCTTGTTGGCACATCATAGTCTAGCTTGAGGGGGGGTGTTCGGATATCCACATCATCTTTTTCAGGATCTTGCATGCAAATTAGGGTTTGCATGCAGAATCTAGGGTTTGCATGCACCTGCATGCACTGGCATGCATCCCAGTCACCATTTTGATGCCTCCAGCACCTTATCCACCTCATTCTAGCACCCGGGAGCCACCTACCACAGAGTTTTAGCCCTCCTAGGCTGAAAGGCGCCCACTTCTCACCTACTGCCAGAGAAGGGCACACTTGTTCACCTACCACTGCAGTTCCACTTCAGTTACATTCAGTTAGCTCCGATTCTCCCTGATTTGAGGCTAGTTTCACTCCCGACTGACTGTATCACTTCCGTTGGACCTCCAGTTTGATTAGGTGACTTGTTCTGACTTCAGTTAGCCTCCCATGCGCCCCCACTGAGCCTCCTGATCCTTAATCAGTGCTACACACTTCAGTTACACTTATTACACTCAGTTAGACTCAGATTGACACCTGGATGACTGGTTGTTGTGATTGATGAGCACCACCGATTGATTGATGAGGACTCCTAGATAGAGTCAAGCTACTCCATTCAGTGATTCGAATGACCTCCTTAGGCAATTCGAATTGCTCTGTCATTGTGACAGTTTGTATTGTAATTCATTAACCCTTTCTGGGATAGAGAGCACTGTTGCATGTTTTGCACAGTTTTGCACCATATTTTCTATGTTCATCTGTTGTGATTGATTTATTTGTTCATTAGATCTGCTGTGACTAATTTTACATAGATAACATGACAAAAAATACATGAACTTGCTGAAACTTTAATAGACTGTCGAGAGGGTCAAATAACTATGGTTTTGTTCAAACAAAATATGAACGTAACCAATATGATGAGCTGAACATAATGGAACCAACTTCATGACATGACATTAAATTGCAATTTTCCATATTTGTCAGAGTGACACAACTAATTACAGTAATGAGGGAATAACCCATTGAATCCATGAGGGGGTCTAGAATTTATGAAATTCTAACACTGCAGATGGATTCAAAGATCCCTTACCATCTGCAGTGTTAGGATTTAGTAAATTCTACAAATTCTTTGTCAAAATTGCAATTTTCCATTGTCGAAGGGACACAACTAACAATGACCAAATAAATGACCAATTCATATTCTTAATGTTATTGTTATGTGGTCATTTTTAGTTTAGTTACTTGTTATATGGTCATATATTTTATCCCATGACCCAATTTGTCATTCCTCTGGTCATTTTTAGTTGGCTTATTCAAGTTTGGTCATTTATACCTTGAAAAAACTGTGGTGACCAAATTTTTTGGTCGCTTGGTCATTTATCTCTCATTTTCTACTAGTGTTCGGCTCTCTTCGTGTGCCAGGACTTGATTGCACCTTTGCAACTGCATCTCAGGATCCTTGGACTGCCTGCATTGGGATTCAAGTTTGGTTTGCAGATTTGATATGTTCGTAATCAGACCCACTTTCTCACCTTCCAACTCATCCTTCAGGTCCTAAAACTGTTGCTGCAACTTCTTGTGGGCCTCTTCAATGAGCCCAAATTGCTCCTTCCTCCATTTAAGTTTCTCCTTAACACTATTATGTGCCTTTTCAACCTTCGACAGATTACCAAATTTACTCCTGATCTCCTCCAAAGCACTCTCTACAGACGCCCTCTTTGTGCTCTCCTGCGTAAGACTCCGCTCACACTCTGCAAGCTTCATCTTCAAAACCTCGAAATGGGTCCTATTATTAGAAAAAACGGAAATAGTGGCTTCTCGAGATTCAAGCTCTGCCTCGAGCCGCCACATCGCCTTCGTCTTCTCTTCGGCCATGGCCTCAGCATCACTGCATTTTTTCTGCACTCTGGCAATTGCAGATTTCAAATTCTCAATCTCACCCACAAATTGCTTCATCCTCCTCTCTTGCTCTTCACATTTATTGTTTGCATCATCAAGCTTAGAAGCCAATTCCCAGTTCTCATCCTCCATCTTCCTCTGTCCTTCATTTAACTGAGTCCTGAGCTGCTCATGGGTAGAGTTCAAACCATAAGAGTAGACTCCTTCTGTGACAATGTGGCTTGGATTTCTTCATACTTTTTATTCAAAGCCTCAATATCATATTCCCTTTTATTCAACTCTTCAACCTGCTTTTCCACCTGATATTTCTTCTCCTGGAGCTTAGCAAGGGCATCATCGAGGGATTTTTTTCGTTTATCGAATATTTCACTAACGGAACGGGATTCGATCTCTAGATTTTCCTTTGCGAACTTTGTTTCCCCCAACTCCCTGCGAAGCTCCTCCATTTCTCGATCTCTCTCCTCAAATTCTGCAAATTCGTTAATCCAGAAACACCTAAAACAATAAAAATAACATAAAATACAAATCCAATCCTCTAGTTTCCATTCATTTCGCCATTAATCCAATACAAAATACAAACCACATAATCCAAAATTAAAACCCCAGATGTGATTTATTTCATTTTCTTCTTACATCGACACAGCTCTTCTAGGGAATCGAACTTGGGATGAACATAGATTGAACTATTTTGAGCATATACTTTCCATTTGAAGTCGGACCGGAGAAGCTCTGCATGCCTCTCATGGCTAAAACGGGGTGATGTTCGGTGGATTTGAAGGGTTTAAGTCAGGTTTAAAGTTGTTTATCGAGTTTGATCGCCTCTGGTCAATGTTTTGGGATTGTAAGGAGAATGGAGCATTTCTGCTGCCATGACAATGCAGATCGCCGATAGTTGAGGGAAATGGAGTGTCTGAATGCCTGGAGGAATAAAATATGCGACTTCTTTCTATTCAAATTCTTATCATTATCTTTGGATATTTGAATCTCACTAGAGAGTGTGAAACATAGTTAAAAGATTTCCATGAATTTGTTTAAATAAATAGCTAACAATTATTTTTAAGTGAATTTGAGATCATAGGTACTTTAGTGAAATTAATAAAATAACTCCTTCCAGCAGTGGTGTTGCATAATTGAATCTCTATTGTACTCTTTTTACGACTCGTGTATTGATCATATATATCGTGAGCTCAATGATGTGGCGGATGCTCTATCCAAGGAATCGCTCCATGTTGAAGAAGGTTTTCTCATTTGGGAAGAATGGATATATGAGAATTTGGAATTCCAAGGATCTATTACTTTTTTAAAGATTAGTAACTCTTTGTTCTCGGTGATGGCACCTTGTTTTATGTTCTCTTTTGGACCTTTTTATTACAGAGTTTGTCCCCTGTTGATCTTGGTTGGGATGTTTTGATGTTTTTAAAGCTTTAGCTTATACTATAATCTTGGTTGATGATCAGGATTTATCTGGTGATATAGATGTAAGGAGGAGTACTTTTTTTATTTTCATTAATAACAAAAGTACAGTTTTTTTCTTCTTGAAAAAATAAAATAAAACCTAGTTGCAAGTCCTCATTGAAATGAGATAATATAAGATAATTTTATTAATTTCCAACAAATTGTTGAGATATTGTAACTTCAAAGAATATTATAATTTTACTTTATTATTCCGGATATGTTTCATTCATCCGTGAAGATCTTATTGTATATCCGGAGATGTTTATTCCTCCGTCGGAATGTGGTAACTTGGGTTATTAGACTTCCCTAGTGGGGGTCGGCCCTGTATGTGTTATGTGGGTCAAAGGGTTATTAGACCACCCTAGAGGGGTCGGCCCAGTCAGTTGTAGTGGGGTATTTAACCCAATGGTTAAATACGAGCCTACATGATTTGTGTAAAAGACAAGTCGGAGTAGTGTATAAATAGAGGAGGTGTATTCCTTATTTTACACACCCTCACTCACTTGAGAGTAGCACACTTATGAGAGAGAGGTCTTCTATGGAGAAGGAGGTGATTATTCTCAGGGTTACATCTTTGTATATTGCTGATCATCTATATTGAGGAAGCTTTGCTGGGTTTTCTACAACATGAGGGTTTCCCAGGATAAATCTGTGTCTCTTGTGTTTATGCTGTGCTTGTTGTTTCTTCAGTGATCCTGTATATGCTATTATTGTGAAATGGAATGCAATGCTTCTATTTTTTGTCTTAGCATATTAAATATTAACATGGTATCAGAGCTAACCTGAAGGAAGGCAATGTATGGCACTTACAACACTTGCTTCACTTGCGACAATTTGAAGGTTTGGGTTTTACATAGAAAAAACCAGTCATCGTGGAACTTTCGCTATAAATCCATTTCTGCGAAGGTTCAGGATATGAAAAGTTTACCGGTCGTAGAAAACATCCCCAGGTACCTTGTGTCCAAAGGAAACCCTCATATTCGTTGTACTTTGTAAGTTATGATCAGTACAAGTGAGGGTTTTTGCTTCTTCCGGATCTCAGTCAAAATCAGGTGACCTTGGAAAAAAGATCATAACTTGGGCTAGGACGCTCCAAATGAAATTTTGTAAACAATTACAGGTAGTACACAGACTGTACTATCTCATGAAACTTTTTCAGAGGCCGAAGCTGAACCAATGACACATGCCATGCCGTACAAGTTCGATCTCCTGTTTTATCCCATAAATAGGTCACGTTGCGACACTTGGCATAACTCTCTCTCAGAAAATCCAATTGAGGTCAGACCTATTGGGATGGAAAGATGACAGGTCGGGATACCACAAAAAAAAATTTCAGACCCTGTGGAGCGAAAAGGTCAAAGTTACAGTAGAAACAATAAGGTACATATTTCTATCAAAACAGAATTATTTTTGGAGCACCTTCATTCATGGCTTCCGGAATTTAGGGTTTCGGAGAAAGTTAGAATTTTTGGAATCAAAATCCACGGCTGAATGCTACTCAGGAAAATTGAAATTTAGAGACCAAGATCAAATTTTTTGGTTGGGTAGAAGACCAGGCTTGATCAAACCCCAGTTCGGGATTTTTATCGGAAAGATGGAAAATTAGGGCTTCAGCAAAAGTTGGAATTTTTGAAGTCTGTAACCAAGGCTAGAAGCTCCTCAGAAAAATAAGAGTTTAGAGCCTTGGATCGAACCTTTTGATTGGGCAAAAGGGTGGGCTTCATCAAACCCTAGTTCAGGATCCTGTCCAGAAGATCCAGAAGTTTCGAAGGAAAATTTTGAGGGGTCAAATTTTGGAGATTTCAAAATTGAAGTATGCTAGTTTGATCAGCTCAAGAAGACACATCCTTCCATCCATTCAGAAGTGTGAAAGTCAAAGATTGAATTTTTAGGGTTTCTCTAACAAACCCTAATCAAGCTCCAGATCAAGTTTCAGGGGGAGTTGAGGCTAAGGCCTTACATAAAAAGACTACAAGAATTCTCGACATGTATGTCTTAAGGAGATACAGGTATGTCTTGAAATCTGATTCCTGATAAAATTCATAATATGTTTGTCTTCATATTATTTATTAGTGCAATCTTGATTAATGTTAGAATTGTCTTATCACCCTAGTAACAGTATGAATGCATGTGAATGATAGAAGACATTCATTGATTAGGGCTATATGATTGTACTAATGCACTGTGGTGTTGTATGAGGTTGATGTTGTCTGCTAACAAGATACAGGTACATCACGAAAGACAAATCAAGTTCCATGACCATGATAACATGAAGACAAAGACTCATCCATAATCTTTGATCACATAGAAGTTCTACTTACGAGGTATGTATGACTTTGTTCTATTATGCTTAACCTATGAGATATGCAGGTTCCAGCATAGGATCTCTAAATCATTGAAGAGAACAAAGAAGATATTGATTAGGTATGTTAGACATAACTAAGCAGTTATACTAATCCAGGTATGTTTTCCTATGTCATGTTAGAATCTTACCTTGTGTTAGGATCCCTTATATAAGTATATTTGGTATGATTGGTTATGCTTATTCATAAAGTTAGTAATCAAGGGTTTATGCATATTATGTCTCTTATCTTGTTTGATAATTTAACTAACCAGACCAAACAAGAATATGCATGAGTAAAAGAAGACTTCCCTGAAACCTTGAATATTATCTATAATCATGACTATACATTTTCAAGATTATTTAGAACTATAATGTTTTGATAACATTGAGAATATACTAATGAATGTATGTTTGTGTATGAGATCATGAGGATGACACTTGAGCATGCACAGTGGTACAGAATGAATAGAAGTTCAAAAGACATACAGAAGATCAAGCGGGAGACAACCACACAAACATAAAAGATGAGTATTTGAGTTGTTATTTGAAATAGTAAATGATATTTCCTGTAATAGGTTGTATGCATATTTGTATTCCTAGAATGTATCATGCTGAGTGTAAACATTCATAGAGAATTGAACAATATACTACTAATATGCATATGATAGGTCAGTTGGACAAACATTCCATTGTTTCTTGTCTAGAATGAAACCTCTTTACCGACATGCTGAGAGCTATGCACACTCTCGATAGTATGTTCTGGTAGAGATGGAAGGCATCTAGATAGCCACTGTATGCATACAGGATATGGAAAAGTGTTGTGCCAAAGTATTGGTCAAGACAGTTGCATAACTATGTAAATGATATCTGTATGCATAATAGGTTATCAAGTCAACATGATTTCATGATTATGAAGTATTACTAATCATGTACTTAATTTTGATATGTAGGAAAGATCATGAAGAATGATGAACACCGAACAAGCGATGGATGTTCAACAAGAAGATTTACAAATCAAACAAAATATAGAAGGCTCGTGGCTAGAAGATTCTCTTAGAAAAAGGAAGAGAATCATGACTGGATGTTTGCTCCAAGTGACTAGATAAGGCCATTCTCTTAATGATGTAATTAAAGAAGAAGTGTGAATCAGGTTCTGTATGGGTACTCAGGATCGATAATCAATTGATGAGCTTAATGATCACCATGGGTGATGTGGATCTCAACCTTTGCTACAAGGTTGAATATGGTTTCTAGACACAGATGACATGGATGCAAGAAGGAACTCACCACAGAGTTCGAATGATATTGAGGCCCATATCAGTAGACCCATCTAACGAGAGATGGCACAGATAGATATGCAGAAGATCATTCAATGCAGAGTGTGAATGATGTTCAGTCACAAAGGGAGAACTGACAGTTTCTTGATAAGCTTGGGCTTTACCAAAAGTAAAGTTGTTCCTAACCTTTACCTTAAGGTTATGGATCATACTATTATTGTATGTAGATGATATCTTTCTGATAGGGAATGAGAAACATAAATGAAAATGAAAGATCTCATATTGATGCATTACTTCCTAGGTCTAGAAGTATGGCAAGGCTCATAAGGAATCTTTCTCAACTAGGGAAAGTATGCTGAGAAATCTTGAGAAGAATTGATGTGTTGGAATGGCCACTCTCATGGATTCCAACTTGAAGCTGTTAGCAGATGACTCATCAGAGTTAGTGGATATAACTCTGTACAGAAAAATTATTGGGTCATTGATGTATCTAATGAATACTAGGTCAGATATATGCTTTGCTGTGAACACCTTGAGTCAATATCTAGTGGAAACTAGATGTGTTCACCTGATAAGTTGCAAATCATGTGATGTGATACCTAAAGGATACAATAGACTTTGATCTATGTTATCTTGGAGATCATGACTTCAGATAGCTACACAGATGTTGATTGGGCAAGAAGTGTATCAGACAGGAAGAGCACATCGAGAGGATGTTATTGTCTGGGATCAGCCATGATCTCGTGGTTTAGCAGGAAACAATCTAATGTGGCTCTTAGCACAAGCAGAATATATGGCTGCTTGCTCTACTAAGTTATGAAGTAGTATGGCTTCAGGAATGTTTGACTTAGAGATAGACTCAACTGTGATCCTATGTGACAAACAGAGTTGTACCAAAATGGCAGAGAATCCAGTGTTCCATGATAAGTCAAAGCACATAGAGATCTGACATTTCTATATACAAGATATGGCGCAGAAAGGAATTAATGTTCGAATTTGTAACAAGTTACCAATGTACTAACCAAACCTCTACCGATCCGATGTACTAACCAAACCTCTACCTCAAGTAAATTTTTCGGAGACAAACTTAATATAGTTTAGAAGGACCCTCCTCGAAAGGGGGAGTGATGTGATCACTTATGATGAGATTGCCTACATCGACAGTGAGGTCGATGATGTGGATACCTATATTGGTGATGCTGACAGATAGGTTGGTGGATGGTCCTTAGACAGGATCTAAGGTGACAAGGGGATTGCATCATCCTTGAACACATGTTCTAAAAGGAGCCGTAGACTGGGTCTCCGATAATGAAGTCCTGAATGAATAGGTGGGGGATTGTATCATCCCCGGACTTCGGTCCCAGAATTGAGCCATAGACATGATGTCTCCAAGAATAAAGTCCTGAATGAACAGGTGGGGGATTGTATCATCCCCGGACTCTGGTCCCAGAATTGAGCCATAGACTGGGTCTCCGATAATGAAGTCCTGAATGAACAGGTGGGGGATTGTATCGTCCCCGGACTCTGGTCCCAGAATTGAGCCGTAGACTGGGTCTCCGATAATGAAGTCCTGAATGAACAGGTGGGGGATTGTATCGTCCCCGGACTCTGGTCCCAAAATTGAGCCGTAGAATGGGTCTCCGATAATGAAGTCCTGAATGAACAGGTGGGGGATTGTATCGTCCCCGGACTCTGGTCCCATAATTGAGCCGTAGACTGGGTCTCCGGTAATGAAGTCCTGAATGAACAGGTGGGGGATTGTATCGTCCCCGGACTCTGGTCCCAGAATTGAGCTGTAGACTGGGTCTCCGATAATGAAGTCCTGAATGAACAGGTAGGGGATTGTATCTTCCCCGGACTTCGGTCCTAGAATTGATCCGTAGACTGATGTCTCCAAGAATTGAAAATAGGACTACATCGTCCCTGGACCTCGGTTCAAAATGTACGTGAGGACTGCATCGTCTGTGAACTAGGTTCAAAATGTACGTGATGGGATTGCATTGTCCCTAGACATGAGACTTGTCTTAAAGTGATAAGGATTGATCATCCTGGAACTTGATCTGGATTGTATCATCCATGGACCTATGTCCTAAAGAGAGCGGGATTGATCATCCTGTAATATGATCGTGTGTGTTGCAGGGTATGTTGCTATGCATACTTGATTGATGAGGATACTTGTATTGATATTGATGAGGATACTTGTATTGATGATGTGTATACTTGTATTGATGAGGATACTTGTATTGATGATGTGTATACTTGTATTGATGAGGATACTTGTATTGATGATGTGTATACTTATATTGATGAGGATACTTGTATTGATGATGTGTATACTTGTATTGGTGTGGATACTAATACTGATGATCTAGATGCTATAGATCGTGATGATCCAGATGCTGTAGATCATGATGATCCAGATGTTGTAGATCGAGATGATCCAGATGTTGTAGATCCTGATGATCCAGATGCTGTAGATCGAGATGATCCAGATGCTGTAGATCCTGATGATCCAGATGTTGTAGATCGAGATGATCCAGATGCTGTAGATCGAGATGATCCAGATGCTGTAGAAAAAGATTATCCAGATGCTGTAGATCGAGATGATCTAGATGCTGTAGATCGAGATGATCCAGATGCTATAGATCAAGATGATCCAGATGCTGTAGATCGAGATGATCCAAATGCTGTAGATCGATCTGATCCAGATGCTGTAGATCGTGATGATCCAGATGCTGTAGATCGAGATGATCCAGATGCTGTAGATCGAGATGATCCAGATGCTGTAGATCGAGATGATCCAGATGTTGTAGATCGAGATGATCAAGATGCTCTAGATCGTGATGAACCAGATGCTATAGATCGAGATGATGTGACGATGCTGATCGTGTTGATCTAGACGACGATGTTGATCATGTGATGACGATTGTTGGAGCCTAGGCCGTAGCTGCGGTAAAGCTGCGAATTTTGGGGAAAAGCACAAGTATGAAAGGAAAGTGCTAATTTTGGGACAAGCACTAATTTTTGGGTAAGAAGGAGACGGTGCGCAGTACGGTGCCAGATGGACAAGCTCAGCGAAGATTACGGACCGGAAATCGCGGAGCTTGCGCGCACGTCATCTAAGAATGAAGGTGGCTCAGCTACCATAATAAATAAGGCGATGGAGTAGAGGGCTCAGCTACCCTCATTTAAAGGCTTAGTACAGAAGTTATGGTTGCTCGGATCAAGGAGGAGCAACGGACTAGAGCATTGAAGGCGAAGGAAAAGCGCCCATACCCACAACCTGCGCCGGAATTCATGGAGCCTGCAGGAAGCGGCGACGTGACTGCAAGCGGCGCCTACAGTACACCTAGCCATGTGCGTGGTTAGGGTTTTTGGGAATCACTGTTGGGAAAGGCCCACAGTTTTGTAAAGGTGTGACCGTCATGGCCACCTATATATATGTATACATGATAAGAAGAAGAGTTAGATACTTTTGGGATAGATAGATGGTTAGACTGTTAGATAGTCAGTCTCGAGGATAGATCATGTGTTGATTATCCTTTGCTAAGTGTTTCTACTGAGTGTGTAGAACTAGGATGGAAATCGGATAGCCGAGGAGCTAATCCCTGAGTTGCCAGACAGTCTGAGTAGATGTCTGTGCCTTTGTAATCTCTGTAGAGAAGAGACTAGATTGAGAGAAGGGCTCCCAGCTGTGTGCATGGAGTTTCCTGTAAAGATCTGAGGCTGCAGCTGTGTGCGCAGCATATTGTATAACTCTATCATTTTCTGGTTAATACAAACTCCCGTGGACGTGGTTTTCCTCGAGGAGATGAGCTTCACATATTTCTTCTTGTTATAAATGTTTGCGTGAATGATTAACTGTTTAAGTTCATTACCTGTGTATACAAGACTCTTGCATTATCTTTGCGACTGGTTAAGTAAGTCGGGAAGGTCCCTTGATAGCTATAAGTGTTAAGTACTGAAGAAGTGGTGAAGCGCTATCGCGGCAAAGATCGAGGACTGCGATACTGCGCTAGTTGCGCAGGGCGAGGAGGTACTTAACGCGTCGACGCAAGGAATAGTTGCCTTCTGCGCTAGAGAGGAGAAACTGCGCAGCAGGCTTGCTGAGGAAAGAAGCCTCGCAGTTGCGCCGAGGGGCCTGCGGGAAAGTCAGGCCACCGACATCTGAGGAACCGGAAGAGGAAGAACGATCTCCACGTCACCAAGGTTAAGGAAACCTAATTCCTTAACCCCCCCATAGCCACTTCGGGTGAGACCTTGAGCTGCTGCACAGCTCGTTGCCGAGAGGGCCAGTGCGCCAAGGGGTTTGTTGCTGCGCTTCATTAAAACCCGGGTCTGCCCAAGAAAGCAGCCAACAAATGGTTCCGTTGCCTTATGAATTTTTGATCACGTCACTTCCGTTGCTTTGAACCCTGTTGTTGAGCCAACAAATGGTTCCGTTGCCTTGCGACTTGTTGTTGTGAGACTTGTTATTTAGGCGACGCGCGAGATCGAGGAGAACAAATGGTTCCGTTGTCTTGCGACTTGCTGCTGTCAGACTTACTATTTCCGCGACGTCTGAGATTGTTGCTGAAGCCAGCGAAAGGTTCTGTTACACTGAGACTTGCTCAGTTAACAAATGTGTTACTGGAATCCTACAGCTAAAGAAATTGGAGACTGGTTTGACTTAAAGGCTAAAGAGTTCGATGAACAAGAAAATAGAAGTTCTACGCTCCAAACAGAAGACTGGTTACAGAAGTATATTTATACTGACCTTCACGAAATTTTCTTTGTTACATTCGCACTGGAGTTACACGCTTGGATATCCAAGTTAGCAGAATCTAGACCTACTGTGCATATTGATCGACCCGTCACTTGGACGCCTGAGCTAGTCCGTATTGTGAAGCGGATAGACAATCCTGTGTCCCGCGCAATAGACTTTTGGTTGAATAGTCTACTGAAAGGTTTCATCACCGAATTTGCAGTAGATACAAGAAAGAGTTTCAGTGAAGCTGAGAGGAATTTCTTCCAAGTACACAGAGGTAAGTTCTTAAATTCTCTGAACTTATGGATTAAAATGCTTCTGTATGAAAAAGGAAAGCTATGTATTGCTTCTGATGAATAGCATAGACAAGTAATGTCCGTAGATTCTGATAGTGATCCTGAACTTATTGGTTGCACTCGTAGTGGAAAACGATATAAAGTAGGCCTTGACCAATATTCTTTTGAGTCTAGCCCAGACGATAGACAAGTCCCTAGAGCAAGCCATACAGAAAGACAAGGGAGTGCTCATATCCCTTATTACCCCTTTACACTGCAAAAACCAGACGGAGCTCAGTATAACCCCGTAGTAACACCTTCTAGTAGCCCACACGGTACTTCCAGTACCTCTGTACCACCTTTATTTAACCAGACCAGAAGCACTGCTACAGCACCCTCACCTCAACCTAGCACAAGAAGGATGGGTGATGACATGAAGCTACCAACTTTTAGAGGAACAGGGATAGAAGACCCTGAGCAGCACTGGTTCTTATGTGAAGCCATTTGGACAATTAAGCAAATTAATGATGATGCTGTTAAACTGGTTCAGTTAGCAACCACACTAAGAGAAAGAGCCTTAACTTGGTTCATGAAATACTCAGCAGCACAGAATAGAACGCTTGCTGATGTAAGAAATGCTATGATTAGAGAATTCAAGAAACCTAAATCAGAATCACAGTGTATAACATAGCTCAAAGACATCAAACAGCTACCTACAGAATCAGTATGGGACTTTGACCAGAAGTTCAAAGCCTTGATAGATCAAGTAAGCTTCGAGTTTGCACCACAGCAGCATAAAGAATGGTTCATTGCTGCACTGCTCCCACACATTAGACTTCCTCTTATGCAACAGAATCTCAATACTCAGGAACAAGCTCTAGAGATGGCTATGAAACTAGAAGCTTCGCCCATTGCGGGAACAAGCAACGATGTTGCGCAGTTGCAGAACCAATTAGCAAACTTAACCTTGCAAGTGCATGATATTAAGAAAGGCAAGGAGATTAAGGAAGAAATTTGGTGTACAAAATGTAAAGCCCAAGGTCATTCAAAGGACCATTACCCCGTTTTCATAGACTATATTGCAACTGGAGCACCTAACCCTTTACCACAGGCACAGGGGCCTTGGTGTGAAATCTGTAGAACTAGAGGTCATAGACCACAAGAATGTCACTTACTTCAGAAATATGTACAAACTCCAAAGAATCTATATTGTAATTTCTGTAAATCACTAGGTCATGATGAGAACAATTGTAGAGCATATGATCTTATGATAGAAAGAAAGAATGATGTTTATAGGGTACAAGCAGAGACACAAGGACCCACAGCAGGTCCACCGTATGACCAAACTCGCGACGCCCGAGCAGGAAATTACAGGGGATGCGGACGCACAACAAATTTTGGTCGCGGAAGAGGACAGATCACTTGCTATAATTGCGGAGCACAAGGTCATTTTGCCAGGGATTGCCAAAATCCTACAACCCTTTGCAGGTATTGTAAATCCTCTGACCATATCATTGAAGAATGCCCTCAGCTACAGGCTAAGATGCAAGTAAAGACCCCACAGGTCCATCAGAATATTCAGTTGATTGCAGCAGAAAAAAGAGAACCAGACCCTACAGTTAATATAGTGACACGCAGTGGAGCAACCACTGGTGCGCAAGAGATGGGAATGGGAAAGCAAGCGACGCAATGGGTGCGCCGTGCTAATATTAAACCAGCCCCACTTAACCTGCAGAAGCAAAAAGAAGCATTTAAGCAAGCTCAAGAGTATTTCTCAGATCCGAGAGCTTCAAGTTCTGCTGCAACTCCGCAGAACAATAGTAGATCGCAAGTGCTAAGACAAGACAACCTGGTACAAGAACAGGCCACTACAGCTGGAAGGCCTGATGAGGAGCATGCACTAGGCAGTGTTCATGCGTTCCTGCGACAATGTTTAAAATTGTTGCGCAATGAAAAGGCAACTCTAGAACTCCAACACCTGTTGGATCAGTGCCAACAGTCTGCTTCGACGAACACACCGCAGTGTGCTGTTCACCAGATTAGGAGTCATATTAGAACTGGAAAAGAGATGAGGCTCACAGCGCAGATTGGAGCATTTGAAATGGACGAAGTCATGTTAGATCTGGGTTCAGAAGCCAATGTTCTCACTATGCAGACATGGGAATAGATGGGAAGCCCTCAGCTTACAAGATCCCCTATCCATCTAAGACTCGCGAATCAGCAACGAGTCTCTCCATTGGGCAGATTACCCAATGTACCCATTGATATTGAAGGAGTAAGAAGCTCTGCAGATTTTGAAGTAATCAAAATCATGGATGATAGTAGACCATACCCAGCACTTTTAGGAATAGACTGGGCATTTGATAATTTGGCTGTCATTAATTTGAAGAAAAGACAGATGACCTTTGAGGATGACCAGATTAGGGTCATCGCACCACTTGATCCTATTCAAGGACCAAGGTATATAGAACCCATTCGCGCAGAAGAGGAAGCGCGCCACATGGAAAGTTTGTACCAAATGACTACTAACCACAGTGACTATGTCAACCCCACAGCAGATGGCCATATCAGCTGGCGATGCGATAGTTCGTGCACATCAGACTCAGATGCAGGATTGGAAAACTGGCAGAATCGTTTACATGAGGTTTCTGCAAGGCGCTGCGCTATGATGACTAAATCCATTCGATGGATTGGCACAGAATTAACTAACACTCCAATTTTTGATGGTTTAACTGAAGTAACTAAATTCATACATGAATATGAACAAAAGCTTCCAGAACAGCAGCACATACAGGCATTGGAGGTAGCATTACGCGCCACACCCGCAAGATGGTGGGCTACGCATAAAGAGAATATTCATACATGGCAAGACTGTCGCAGATTGATACTGCGCAGATTTCAGGATACCACAGCCGGAGCCCTATGCAAATACGAGGGACAGAGTGACCCCAGGTCACACATTGAAGCATGTATTCAGCAATGGTCAGATATTCCGGAAGATGAATGGGTTCACCTATTCATCCACACATTGGATAGAGTTCCAAGGAACTGGTACACTGAAACAGAATTGCGCAGAGGCACTCTCACTTGGCCTCTAATGATAGAAAGTTTTCAACTTACCTTCAGTTTTGAGTCAGAACATCCAAGCATCGATCAGGCTTTGAAGTGTATTAAAAAGAAGATATTTGAACAATGCCCGTTATCAGAATATTCCCAACCAGATTGGGCTGTCCAGATACAACATGCCCTGGAATGTTATAACTTCACCGCTGCAGAAGGGACGCGCAATATTCAAGGTCCTGATCTTGATATTCCTGCCATCACAGAACATATCAAGCTCAAGAATATTAACATTGGTACAGAAGCTGAACCAAAGTTTGCTTCTATAGGAGATTATTGGGATGATGAAACTGTTGGACATGTTTCAGAATTATTACGTGACTACCAGGATATCTTTCCTACCAAGTTCACAGAAATGAAAGGCATCCTAGGAGACTTAGGAGTGATGCGCATACCTCTGAAAGCAGACGCCAAGCCAGTAAAACAGCGCCCATACAGGTTGAACCCGCGCTATAAAGAAAAAGTCAAAGAAGAAATTGATAAAATGCTCGCAGCAGGTATTATTGAGCCAGTAGAGGAAAGCGATTGGATTAGTCCTATGGTGGTCCAAGAAAAGAAAACGAAAGGTGAAATAAGAATCTGTGTCGACTTGCGCAAACTCAATGATGCATCCGCACACGATCCATTTCCCACTCCTTTCACAGATGAAGTACTTGATAATGTTGGAGGACAAGAGGCTTACTCTTTCACTGATGGTTTTTCGGGATATCATCAGATCAGAATCCATGCGGACGACCGCCACAATACTACCTTTGCAACTGAATGGGGCTCATTCCAGTATACGGTAATGCCCTTTGGTCTTAAAAACGCACCTGCTATCTTCTCTAGAGTTGTTGTTGCTGTTTTTAAAGAATTCATCCATAAGTTCTTAGAAGTCTATTTTGATGACTGGACTGTATTTGGCCTATTAAAGGACCATATTGCAAATCTGCACATGATGTTAGAAAAATGTAGACAGCATCAGATTTCCCTTAACTTGAAAAAATGTATATTTTGTGCGCCCTTTGGTATTTTGTTGGGACATATTGTATGCAGACAAGGACTCCTGATGGATCCTGCGAAGGTTGCCATCATTGCTAATTTACCTGTGCCCAACTCAGTTAAGCAATTGCGCACTACATTGGGACATACTGGATACTACAGAAAATTTATCAAAGGTTATGCAAAGATCACAGCACCTATGGAAAGATTGCTGAAAAAGGATTTGAAGTTTCAATGGACAGAAGAATGCCAACAGAGCTTGGACACACTTAAAGAAAAGATGATCACAGCTCCTATTCTAGTTTTCCCGGACTGGAGAAAACCTTTTCATGTTCATGTTGATGCTTCTTCCATAGCATTGGGGGTTGTGCTTACACAGTCCGGAGAAGGAAGTATTGACCACCCGATTGCTTACTCCAGCAGAAAGCTATCTACAACTGAGAAGAACTACACCACTACAGAAAGGGAAGGATTAGCTATGGTGTATGCCCTACAGAAATTCAGACACTACCTGTTAGGCGCTCATTTTAAAATGTACACTGACCATTCTGCTTTGAAATATTTGGTCAATAAACCAGTGTTAGGAGGAAGAATTTGCAGATGGCTACTGCTCTTTCAAGAATATGATTTCGAGGTTATTGTAAAGCCAGGCAGATTGAATGCAGGGCCTGACCATCTATCCAGGATAGAGTCAGGAGAGGAACCTACAAGTCTGGAGGACAATCTGCCTGACGTACAGTTGTTTTCTATTCAAGCAGCAGACGAATATTATTCTGATATTCTTAAGTTTCTCACTACCGGACAAGCGCCGGCTGAGTTTACAATCTAGCATAAGAAGCAACTCGTTGTCAGAGCCGTAGAATTCACTTTGATAGCAGGCCAGCTTTATAAGTTGGGCCCTGACGAAGTTTTGCGCAGATGTATCTTACCACATGAAAAGAGCTCTATCATCGCAGAAGCGCATTCAGGTACCGCAGGAGGCCATTTCGCAGGAAAGCCGACTGCGCAAAAGATATTAGCCGCAGGTCTTTGGTGGCCGACATTGCACAAGGATACTAAGGCGTTCTGTAAATGTTGCGATGTATGCCAGCGAACAGGAAAACCCTCAAGGAGAGATGAAATGCCGCTAAGACCCCAGATCACACTGCGTGCTTTTGATAAATGGGCCATTGACTTTGTAGGACCTATTAACCCACCAGGAAAAAGAACTGGCGCAAGATACATCATTACAGCTACTGAATACCTCACCAGATGGGCTGAGGCGAAGCCAGTTAAGAACTGCGACGCTGCTACGGCCGCGCAGTTCATTTTCGAGAATATTATCACTAGATTTGGATGCCCAGTGATCCTCATGAGTGATCAGGGTACACATTTCCTCAATGAGACTATAGAGGCCCTTACTGAAGAATTTCAAATTAATCACCATAAGAGTACACCCTACCATCCTCAAGCTAATGGTACGGTGGAAGCATTCAATAAGATCCTTGAGAATGCCCTAACGAAGATCTGTAATCAACAAAGAGATGATTGGGACCTTAGAGTCACAGCTGTATTATGGGCTTACAGAACCACTTGCAAGAAACTAACAGGTCACACACCTTTCAGTTTGGTGTATCGACAAGAAGCAGTTATGCCCATGGAATACATTATTCCCAGCCTCAGAATTGCGCAAATCACAGAAATGACAGATCCTGATACTATGAATGAAAGACTTTCGCAACTGCTTGCCTTAGAAGAAGACCGACTTTTGGCCGGATTCCATCAACAGGTACAGAAGGCAAGACAGAAAGCTTGGCTTGACAGGCACATTAAGCATAAACACTTTGAAGAAGGGGACTTGGTACTCCTTTATGATAGTAAATTCATCAGGTTTTCGGGCAAGTTTCGTGTACATTAGTTAGGCCCTTTTCGGGTGACAAAGATAACAGAAGGAGGCGCAGTTCAGCTTGCAAAGCTTGATGGAGAATTACTACCCACAATGATCAATGGGAGTCGGCTTAAGCTTTATTGAGACGGCCACTCCACTCTGGCGACCTAATATATTGCTAAAAGAAATGCAGATGCCCAGTGTAGTTGAAAGAGGCACCGCATTCAGTCTACATGGAAGTTGCGAGACACTCAGTCTACGGCTTCCTACGCAGTTCCTAGAAACATCCGCGCATGTCTAAAGTTTGGTTGGAGCGAACATAGTTGCGCTCTTGCGAAGCTTCTCCCTGGACCGTTGAACTATCGCTCTTGCGGATCTCCCTGTGTTAATTCACCGCTTGAAGAGTTCTCCTTGTGGACCCCTAGAGGCACAGTTCCCTAAGTTGAAATGACCCACCGAAAATTTTGAATTACAGCAGTTATGTAGCCGCGTCTGAATAAATGAAGGATAAGTCCGCTATTTAAGTCTAGCCGCTCTGATGGATTTGGCTTGATCTCCGATAGATTTGCATTTAACTCAGGCGCCGAAATCATTAGCTTCTCCCGGAAGGCTGTCAGAGCCCGTCAATCATAATAAATGCACCAATGCGGCGAGGAGGATAGCGTGTTGTCAACTCATGTATAGCTCCCTACAGCTAAGTAACCCCACTTGGTCGCATTTACTAGCACCTCTGGCTATAAATACCTCACACTTGTATAATTTTTGGGTTACTTTCCTCGAATTGCTATCTTGTTTAAAGAATCCAAGTTATTGTTTTCAGAGCCGAGTTGTGCAGAGTATTTTTCCTTGTTTTCAGCGTCCATATCCTACGCAGGTTCGCCATTTGCTGTCCAAAGTTTTTGTTCCCTACATCGATTCACGACGGAGAACCTGTCAACTGAAGAAGTTGTTCGTCAATTCCTGCGCCGAGGCTTAGATTTCGGCATGACTACTCCAGTCACGGCTTCGACTTATGTACATCCTGGTTATCAGGATCCCAGACAGTCTCCGGCTACAAGAGCGTCGCCATCGCAGCTAGAAGAACCTGTTCCAGAGCCGTTGGCGACCATGGCGAACTATATTCCGCCGCGTCCAGATGATGCGCTAGAAGTACAGATCCCGAAGAATGCAAAGTATCCCATTCCGTTACCGCCACTACCGGCTAGCGTGCGGGTAGAAGGGCAACTGTTGGGACACATTCCACTGGTCAAGTTCTCTGATTTCAACCTCGAAGACTATAAGACATATCCTCAGTTCCAGCTAGACCGATATCTGAATGTAGTGCATAATCCCACCAGAAAGGTTGACGAGTTTATCCCGAAGGGATTTGCAGCAAATCTTGAGCGCCCTGGACTCCTGAACCTGTTAAAGCTACCGCATTTCGGGCGTAGCAACGAAGTCAATGCAGTTTTTAAGACGCTACTTTCATGTGTTCATGGAGGTTACCTTTGGCTCGGGAGGCCAATCGACTTAAACGTCGATTTGATTCATCGCATTACTGGCCTGTCTAAGGCTGGTAAGGATCCCAATATTCATTTTGTGGGAAAGGACAAGGATAGAAAATTGGCTGCACAGCAGGTGCAGAAGTATAACTTAACTAGAGGAGGTCGGGCTTATGACCTCACTACAGTAGAAGATGAGGCACTTCGATTTACAGGAAGTCTGCTTGCAGGCAGACTTCTCACAAAGTGCCGACCGAAGGAAGTTACTGGAGCTGTCGTGGAGCTCGCCATCGCAGCTGCGGAGGGAGAGCAGTACAACTGGTCTCTCTTCCTGCTGAATTCTTTCTTGGCTGATTGCCTGAATGTGCAGGACAATGCAACCCAATCATTCCATTTTTCTTGGCTTCTAATTTTATGCGCTCTCGTTGGGTGGAAGGATCCCCCCAATACTCAGTTCCTTCCGCGCCGCGCAGGAGAGGTTGCCGGCATGCGCTACATCAACCTCTGGGATTCTCCCAATCTCGCGAAGCGCAAGATGAATCGCGCTGTCTTTTGTGAATACTACTATCTCCTCCGAGATACCATTCAAGAAATGCCAAGGCTGAGCGAGGAGATAGCCACATTATATGAAGGAAAGTTGGCTTTTACAGCCGACATACATCAACTTTACCTCTGCCCTTGCGGCATTCCAGATGAATGGGCGCTAGGCCTTTACAGAATGACTACCGAGGACGTTGAAGAAACCATCAAGTCTTGGTCGGATGAGTGGAGGGAGGCCGCCGATCTCGCATCTGCGCTGCCAACCACCGCTGCGAAAGAGAAGGATAAGGGCAAGGAAGCCCCGGAGCAAAGAAGTGATGAAGGCTCCACAGAACCGGCCACCAAGAAGCAAAAAGTGTCGCATCCCGCTGAGGCTATTCCCTCGGGGATCGACCAGTACCTACACGAGCAATTTCGCGAGCTGCGCAATGCGCATGCTCACATCAGAAGTGCTTTAGATTTGCAATTCGTAGAATTGAAAGGTCTCGCAGGAAGAGTTGTGCAGACCCATGCGCCAGCATCTACTTCGCAGGCGCCACAAGAAATTCCAAGCGCCGAGCGAGTTGAAGTACTCGCAGAAAGGCATACTGTCGTGCATATTCTGCCTACCAGCATGACACTTCCAGATCCGCTAGCTGCACTACAAGTAAGCTCAGTTGGGCCTGTAGAAATAAATTTGTCCTTAATTCCTATAGAGACTCTACAGCTTGTGCATGAGAAATTTTCTGTTGAGCTGAGAGCTAGAGAGCTCTCCACCTTCCAGGCAAACCAACGACTGCAATCGCAGGAGTTAGAGTTGAAGGCAAGCCATAAGAATATATCTGAGAAACTTGCACTTTATGAGGCGCAAGACATCGGCATCAGAAACGCAGTCGATGAGATTGCCCAGGAATTGCCGGCTTGCGAGATTCAACCAGACCTCCCTCTGGTTGCAAAAGTTCAAATTATTGGAGGAAGGGCGAAAACCCTAGAGCAAGAAATAATTGCTATGGCTGAAGGCCATAAAAGCCAAATCGTTGAGCTAGAAGCTCGTGTTGCCGCGCAGTTTACAGATGGTGCGCAGGAACAATTTGAAGCGCTAAGCAGAGCTTCCACACAGATGAAAGATAGAATACAGGAAGCCGAGAACCTGATGAGCCGAGCTATGGAATCTTGGACGGAGCTTGAGACGCTCCCTTTTAAACTTGGTCTTTTGGAACAAATACAAGCCGCAGAACAGTCCCTAACTGTTCTGACTGAAGAAGCTAAGCCCTTAACAGGCTTACCAAAAATGAAGAAAATGGGCGAAGTGCGCAAAATGCAGCAGCAACTGCACAAGCTCAGAACTGAAGATGAGAAGCTCACCAACAGCATTCAGCCATTCATGGATGAGTATGCTGAAATCGTTGGTCAAGTCGAGGCAAAAATCAAAGAAATTGCTGAATCTCAAGAGGTGATTGAGACCATCACTAAAGAAGAAGCCACCGCAGAAACGGTGCAGACAGCTGTGGAGTGTGTTGATGAATTGGACCACGCTATTGTGCAGTGGAAGAAAACATTCACGGAAACACAAGCAAAAGCAGATGCGCAAATCAAGCGACCACACGCTAGTGCGAGTGGCTCGAGGGCAAGCCATAAGTGAGTGTTAGGGGCCTGTTGGAGCCTAGGCCGTAGCTACGGTAAAGCTGCGAATTTTGGGGAAAAGCACAAGTATGAAAGGAAAGTGCTAATTTTGGGACAAGCACTAAGTTTTGGGTAAGAAGGAGACGGTGCACAGTACGGTGCCAAATGGACAAGCTCAGCGAAGATTACGGACCGGAAATCGCGGAGCTCGCGCGCACGTCATCTAAGAATGAAGGTGGCTCAGCTACCATAATAAATAAGGTGATGGAGTAGAGGGCTCAGCTACCCTCATTTAAAGGCTTAGTACAGAAGTTATGGTTGCTCGGATCAAGGAGGAGCAACGGACCAGAGCATTGAAGGCGAAGGACAAGCGCCCATACCCACAACCTGCGCCGGAATTCATGGAGCCTGCAGGAAGCGGCAACGTGACTGCAAGCGGCGCCTACAGTACACCTAGCCATGTGCGTGGTTAGGGTTTTTGGGAATCACTATTGGGAAAGGCCCACAGTTTTGTAAAGGTGTGACCGTCATGGCCACCTATATATATGTATACATGATAAGAAGAAGAGTTAGATACTTTTGGGATAGATAGATGGTTAGACTGTTAGATAGTCAGTCTCGAGGATAGATCATGTGTTGATTATCCTTTGCTAAGTGTTTCTACTGAGTGTGTAGAACTAGGATGGAAATCGGATAGCCGAGTAGCTAATCCCTGAGTTGCCAGACAGTCTGAGTAGATGTCTGTGCCTTTGTAATCTCTGTAGAGAAGAGACTAGATTGAGAGAAGGGCTCCCAGCTGTGTGCGTGGAGTTTCCTGTAAAGATCTGAGGCTGCAGCTGTGTGCGCAGCATATTGTATAACTCTATCATTTTCTGGTTAATACAAACTCCCGTGGACGTGGTTTTCCTCGAGGAGATGAGCTTCACATATTTCTTCTTGTTATAAATGTTTGCGTGAATGATTAACTGTTTAAGTTCATTACCTGTGTATACAAGACTCTTGCATTATCTTTGCGACTGGTTAAGTAAGTCGGGAAGGTCCCTTGATAGTTATAAGTGTTAAGTACCGAAGAAGTGGTGAAGCGCTATCGCGGCAAAGATCGAGGACTGCGATACTGCGCTAGTTGCGCAGGGCGAGGAGGTACTTAACGCGTCGACGTAAGGAATAGTTGCCTTCTGCGCTAGAGAGGAGAAACTGCGCAGCGGGCCTGCTGAGGAAAGAAGCCTCGCAGTTGCGCCGAGGGGCCTGCGGGAAAGTCAGGCCACCGACATCTGAGGAACCGGAAGAGGAAGAACGATCTCCACGTCACCAAGGTTAAGGAAACCTGATTCCTTAACCCCCCCATAGCCACTTCGGGTGAGACCTCGAGCTGCTGCGCAGCTCGTTGCCGAGAGGGCCAGTGCGCCAAGGGGTTTGTTGCTGCGCTTCATTAAAACCCGGGTCTACCCAAGAAAGCAGCCAACAACGATGCTGATGATTGTGTGATGACGATGCTGATGATCGTGTGATGACGATGCTGATGATCGTGAGGATTCATATATTGATGTTGCTGTAGCTGTTTGAGTGCTGTAGAACATAAAGACTTAGTACTAAAGATGTTGATGTTCGAGTATTGAAGATGTTCCAGTAACTGGTCGAGTTACTGATGATGTTGAGAAAGCTTCCAATGATTTATAGATGTATCATGTATGATGTTGATGACTCCTTGCTTGTGCAGATGTTGTTATAATATCTTTCTCGTTAAGGGGGAGTGTTGAGATATTGTAACTTCAAAGAATATTATAATTGTACTTTATTATTCTGGAGATGTTTCATTCCTCCGTGAAGATCTTATTGTATATCCGGAGATGTTTATTCCTCTGTCGGAATGTGGTAACTTGGGTTATTAGACTTCCCTAGTGGGGGTCGGCCCTGTTTGTGTTATGTGGGTCAAAGGGTTATTAGACCACCCTGGAGGGGTCGGCCCAGTCAATTGTAGTGGGGTATTTAACCCAATGGTTAAATATGAGCCTACATGATTTGTGTAAAAGACAAGTCGAAGTAGTGTATAAATAGAGGAGGTGTATTCCTCATTTTACACACACTCACTCACTTGAGAGTAGCGCACTTATGAGAGAGAGGTCTGCTATGGAGAAGGAGGAGCTTATGCTCAGGGTTACATCTTTGTATATTGTTGATCATCTATATTGAGGAAGCTTTGCTAGGTTTTCTACCCCATGAGGGTTTCCCAGGATAAATCTGTGTCTCTTGTGTTTATGCTGTGCTTGTTGTTTCTTCAGTGATCCTGTATATGCTATTATTGTGAAATGGAATGCAATGCTGCTATTTTATGTCTTAGCATATTAAATCTTAACACAAATGACAACAAAAGAAAAAATATCCAAGAATATAGTTGAAGTAGTGAACCAAATAAAGAAGGAGACGAAAAAATAAAAGCAATATATAGGTGAAAACTTATCGATAACATGATAGAGGGTATTGGAACTTGGACTAGAAGTCGAGGCCAAAGTAGGGGGAGAAAATAAGAAGAAGAAGCCTCATCCTTTGAATCATCGATTACCATGAAGGGTTCGATACAGTCCCTGAGAAGGTCATTTAGAGAGTACTTAGTGTTGAGGGGTCTTAGTTGTGTTGGGGTAGTTCTAGAGGTAGCCCTAGATCAAGGAGGCCCCTCACTCCTAACAATAGAGGCCATGTGGAAATTGAAAATTTTGAATGGATAACTAGTTGCTTACCAAATCATAGAAGGTAGTACTATATGTTAAGGGAGTTTGTCTCTAGCTTTGGAGCCTCCTCTAATCGCTCTATCTATTAGTACAAGGAAGTCTATCTTGAGGTATGGGACAAGAGATCCTCAGAGATCTTGCAAAAATATATCAACCTAATAAAGGGGGTCAAGAAGAAAAATAAGGTCTCATTGATATTATATCTAAAGAATCCTAAACCTCTTTCTATCTCTTGCTCCCCCGATCTAGCTGGACAACGAGGAAAAAAGAGGTGATCCACCTACGAGGCTATGAACATGTAGCACCATCGCAAGGAATGCAATCTATAATCAAGAACTTCCACTGTGAAAGAGATAAGCATCTATGATTTGGATAGAAAATGCATAAAGAGGGAGCCACTCAAGTCCCAATAGAGGCAATAAAACTCCCCCTTAATCTCATAATAAGTGGGACATATGAAGACAAGGTGATCATCTTACTCGGTCAATTGTATCTAGAAAAGCTTGCAAACTGTATCGAAGCGAGGAAGGTGGTGATCACCCTCAACCCAAAGCCAATGAGAGGCAACATGAAATAACCAAGTGAGATCCTAAAAGCTTGTACTCAGTGTCTACACTTATATGTAGGTCATGGTGATCTTGATCTCTTCCCCTCAAAAGTGAAAGTGCTAGGAAGAGAAACCTCACTTTGACATTTTGAAGATCATAACCTTAGTTTTACTTAGTTAATCATCTACTATCAATGATCACAAAAAATGGGAAAGAACATCAAGTAGTCTTTGCAATTCTTTGAGAAAGGATGCCAAGAGGATAATGTCATCATCAGATAGAAAGAAAGAGATCAAGCCTTCATGGAGAACCCTCACTGCTAGTGTAACTGACGGGCTGGTTTGATGAACCCTCACTACTGGTGTAACTAATCACTTGGAGTTGATTTCAAAGGGGAAATCATTGTGTTCAAAAATAACATATGCATATTTGTCTAGTTATCAGCAGAATCCAAGGATCCTAATTTAGAATGTGCCCATGGAAATTTTGCTCTAGATTGGTCTGACATGAGGATCAAATTTGTAAACCCCAATTCCTTTTAAAGGACATTGCACCTGTGTTCATGGAGGGTCGCAAATATTTTATCCTTCAAATGTAAAACAATATCTAGATGTTTTCTTCTCTGAACAACATAATTTAGATCTTGACCTGTCCCTTCTCCTCCCATCCGAATTCTTGTTGATGCTTATAGATCAACATTCCTTAGAAAGTGAATTAATATGGGTTGAAATTCACTGTTAAATTTCTTTGTTAATTGGATATTCAACATTCGTTTTCTCATTTGATTGTCTGAAAGACGTTCTTGTCAGTGATATCTCCACCTTTCTCCAGGATGTTATTTAAGCTTATCCAACATGTAGGCCATCAATGTTGTGTTTGGCATTTTTTTAGTAATTGTCTTGAGCAACATCACCGAAAGGAGACACCTTGTGTCCCTGTAGAAGGACTCACAAGAAATGGCAGTTGATTCCTTGGCTACAACATTGGACAAGTGTTTAAAGCCCTTTTTGGCTCTTTACAAGGTTCAAACAAGCTGCTCTCTGGCTGAGATACAGGCCATTTTGCATGATAGCGCTCTTAATGGTTCATTGTAGGAATGTGAATTGTGAATTCAGAAATATCATTTTCCCTGCAATTTGAATGCAGAAAAAAAGGCCCATTTTTATATTTAAAAAAAAAAGAAAGGACGTTATTCACCAAACTTGGTCATTGACAGCAACTCTTTGTCCTCTCTTTCGATAAAATCATCATGCAATAAAACCAAAATGTTCAAAAACATGTTACAGTCCTCAATTCTATCAATCCCTTTTACATGAAGAATCCCTTCTGCTATTTAGACATTATAAGATTAAACCGCCCCACCACAATCATAACTTGTTGCACAAGCTAGTAGCCATGGAGCTTCAGTGCCTATGATGGAGACTTTGTTTTTTTTCCAAGTAATATATGGAGTTATAGCTTATAAAAGAAAAACTTATGTTAGAAACCATATCTAGTGTTCTAAACTTCAAAATGAGCACCACATCCCACTTCCAGGACAAATATCCCCTATGGAGGGCCAATATGGTTGTTTGGGACCACACACATGGACAATGACCCCCATAGTAAGATCTCTAAATCCATGTGCATGGTTAAAATTTAGTAAAATATTGTACAAATTCATTATCAAAATTGTAATTTTCCATTGTCAGTGTGACACAACTAAAAATGAATAACATAAACGACTAATTCTCATTAATCGTTGTTAGATAGTCATATTTATATTCTCGTGACTAAATTAGTCATTATGTTAGTCATTTTTATTTTAGACACTTGTTATCTAGTCATATATTTTATCCCGTGACTAAATTAGTCGTTTATCTTAGTCATTTTTAGTTGGCTTATTTAAAATTGCTCAATTTTAGTCATTTATCCCTTGAAAAAACAATGGTGACTAACGTTTTTAGTCACCTAGTCACTTATCTCTCATTTTGTACTAGTGGAATTGGCACATGTTAAGTAGACTGGAACTCCTGAAGCTTATATATTAGAGTTCCAAAAGTTGGATGTAATGGTCACTGACATATCTGGATTCCGCTTGATAATCCTATTCACAGAAGGATTAGCAGAACCATTAAAAGGGTTGTTTAAAGCCTACCGACCAGCCACCTTACAAGAAGCAGTGAGGAGAACGAGGGATCTACAAGATGCAATCCCAAGAACCAGATATCCACCAAAGTTTTATGCACTTGCTAAATTTCAGAACCAAAATCCACCATTCAGAAATGTGGCTTCCCCAAACAAGAAGGAATACTCATTCCGAGATCAAGATGAGTTAAGGAGGAAAAAACTATGTTTTTCCTATCAAGAACCTTGGGTTTCGGGGCACAAATGTGCAAAGGGGAAGGCCCATTACATAGAATTTTTTTCTGAAAGTGATGAGGAAGAAATGAGTGAAGAAGTACAAGCAGAATAGGGGTATGAGATAGTAGGAGAAGAGAAACCCCCGCCACCAGAATGCAAAATTGCAGTTCTAAGTGGAGTTCCATGCTATCACACCATGAGATTCAAAGGGGTTGTGCAAGGGAAAAAGGTGTCAGTTTTGGTCGATGGGGGTGCCTCCCATAATTTTATTGATGCAGCTATGGTGGAGAGAAGAAAATTACAAACAGAAAAATTTGGAGGTTTCATAGTAATTATTCCTGGAAATAACACTATGCAGTGTGACCGGTTGATTCCAAAACTACAAGTGACCATTGGAGACCATATTGTGACGGATAGTTTTTATGTTGTTGATGTGGATGATACAAATGTGTTATTGAGAGTACAATGGTTTTTCTCCATTGGTGATCATGTGGTAAATTACCAAATTCCCCAGATGTGCTTCAAAGATACCGAAGGAAAACAAGTCATTTTGAGAGGTGTCAACCCCTACCCAAAACAGGTAATTTCTACACATAGTATGAGATCAATTTTGAGGCAAGGTGATGTAGAGTGGGCTGCATAATGTTTTGTCACCACTGAAGGGACTTCATTTTATGTTTCACATCATCTAGAAGACATCCAAATATTTCTCCACAAACACAAAAAATTGTTTTCAGATCTGTCACATGGAAGACCTCCTGACAAGGGTACCGAGCATTGGATTGAGCTGGAACCTGGTAATTTTCCTATAAAAATCCATTCTTTCAAACACCCCAAGAGATTCAAGGATTATAGAGAAAACCATCAAAGAGCTTCTTGAGATGGGGTTCATAAGACCAAGCTCAAGTCCCTTTCCTTCATCAGTGGTTTTAGTAAAAAAATAAAGATGGAACAATGCGCATGTGCATTGATTATAGGGCTTTGAACAAGAAGACCATCAAGAACAGATATCCTATTCCAAGGATTGATGAGATGATAGATGAGATGTATGGAGATACATATGTTTCTAGCATTGATCTTCGTTCTAGTTACCACCAAATCAGAATGAAAAATGAAGACATTCAGAAAACTAGTTTCCGGTGCCATTATGGGCATTTTGAATTTCTGGTCATGCCTTTTGGATTGACTAATGCACCAATAACTTTCCAATATTGCATGAACAGAATTGTCAGCAAGTAGCTTCATACATATGTCCTTGTATTTTTTTATGACATTTTGATTTATAGTAGGACATGGGAAGAGCACTTGCAGCATTTGGACAATGTTTTAACACTTTTTGCAGAACAATCTTTTTATGCTAAACTGTCAAAATGTGAGTTTGGTTTGAAAGAGATCCTTTATCTTGTCCACATCATTGGGTAGGAAGGAGTCAAAGTACATATGGAAAAAATCAAATCCATCCTTGATTGGCCAAGCCCAAAGAACATAACATCCCTAAGAGGATTCATTGGCTTGTGCACCTATTATAGAAAATTTGTAAAAGGATTTTCTAAGCTCTCCTCTCCTTTGACAGACCTCACCAAGAAGGGTGATTTCTTCTTGTCATATGAGGCTGAAAAATATTTTAACAGAATGAAGGAAGTCATGAGCATCTTCCTAGTACTTGCACTTCCTGATTTCACCCAACCTTTCATATTGGAGTGTGATGCGTCAGGTGAAGGCATTGGAGCAGTGTTGATGCAGAATAAGCATCCTATTTCTTATGAGAGAAAACAATTTCAGCCACATGATAATATTTATTCTATTTATGATAAAGAGATGTTGGCCATCATGCATGCCTTGGCTAAATTCAAACAATATCCGGTGGGAGGAAAGTTCATAGTCAAGACTTATCACAACAGCTTGAAGCATTTCTTGACCCAAAAAGAGATGAATGACAGACAACAGAAATGGGTAAGTAAAATTCAGTCTTATGACTTTGAAATAGAATGTAAAAAGGGTAAGTTGAATGTAGTGGTTGATGCCCTCTCTAGAAAAACTACTTTTTCTTTGTTTCAAGTTCCTACTGATTGGAAAGATCAAATAGCTAGAGAATATTCGAAAAATCAGTTTTCTTGGGAAGTTTTGGATAGGATGATTTAGGATGATTCTTACCAAGTTATCAATGATTTTATTTATTACAAGAAATATTTTCTCTAACCCCTGGATCCAAGTTAAAGGAGCAGATTTTGGTGGCTTCCCACAATGCACCAGTAGCAGGCCATCTTGGATTTATGAAAACTTACATGAAGGTAAGAGAGAGGTTCACTTGGAAGGGCCTCAAAGATGACGTGTTAAGGAATGTGAGGGAGTGTATTGCATGTCAGCAGAATAAGTTTGAGCACACTCACCCTGCTAGTCTCCTTCAACCATTACCAATTCCAGAATAGAAATGGGAAAGGGTGTCCATGGAATTCATCACCGGACTGCCAAAATCTCAAGGTAAGGACAACATTTTTGTAGTAGTTGATAGGTTGACTAAATTTTCTCACTTTTTTTCTATCACATCAACTATTACATTCGGGCAAGTAGATGCTCTTTTCTTTAAATAAATATTCAGATTTCATGGTTTTCCCAAGATCATAATCAGTGACAGAGATAGAAAGTTTACTAGTGCTTTCTGGAAATCACTGTTTGAGCTGGTTGGAACTAGTTTGAATCTCAGTACAAGCTATCATCCTCATATTGATGGAAAAAATGAGAGGGTAAATCAGTGGCTAGAAGGTTATCTCATAAACTGTGTTACCGGGCAGTAGAAGGCATGGGTCAATTGGCTACACTTGGGAGAATTCTGCTATAATACCACATTCCATATGTCCATTGGAATGACCCCATTCAAAACTATGTATGGATAAGAATCCCCCACTTTTGTAGATATTATTTTTGGAAATTGCAGAGCACAAAAGGAAAAGGAATGGCTACAAGAGAGCCAAAACATACTCAAGGAACTTAAGGAAAATTTGCAGGTTGCATAGAACCAACAGAAACCATATGTAAACAAGAATAGAACAAACCAAACCTTCCAAGAAGGTGACTTAGTTTATTTAAGGTTGCAACCCTATAAGAAATCCACTTTGAAATCGAAGGGGGATGAGAAATTATTTCCATAGTCCTATGGTCCTTACAAGATCACAAGAAAGGTGGGTGAAGTTACTTATGAACTGGATCTGCCATCTGGAAACAAGATACATAATGTTTTCCATGTGTCATGTTTGAAGAAAGCAGTTGGCCAACAGGTGATTGTTTCATAAATATTGCCTCCTCTTGATGATGAAGGACACATAGTATTAGAACCAGAAGATATTTTGAAGGTAAGAGAGAGGAATTTAAGGAGCAGGATCATTAAAGAATATTTGGTGCAATGGAAGGGGTTTCCCAGTGAAGATGCAACCTGGGGAGATGAAAAGATTTTACAACATCCTGGTTTGAAACTGCTTGAGGACAAGAAGTATTGGGGACGGAGGATTTTCATGTCCCTTCCCTAGTGGCCTTGGTCACTACTTGGATCCTCCCATCCATAGGGGGTCTAAGTTAATTAATTAAATGAAGATTTAATTAATGGGTTAATTTTGAGGCACAATACTAGGTCATTAATTAATTATTAAATAATTATTATTATTCCGAGTTTAAATTATTTTAATAATAATTTCATCATCATTACTAATGAAAATTTGGAAAGATTTGATGATGACTTGGATAGGAGGGAGCAATAGGGTCAAGTAGACCTCACTAGCTTATGTGGAAAATCTCATAAAATCAAGGAGGTAGAGAAAGGAAAGATGGAAACAAAGAGAATATTGAAACTGTCAAAAGCAAGCAAAAAACGGGCAAAAGCAAAAAAAGTAGGAAAGCACAAGAAAAGCAATCAGTTAGAAAGTAGCAAAACTCTGAAAAGATAAAGGAAGGCGCACTTGCTAAGTTCAGTGAGAGGACACACAAGGAAGGAAACTTTGGAAAGCAAGCAATTGCTAATTGGCTCAAGGAATGCACCCTCCCTCTCTCACACATGTGAGTGAATTGGAGATGAATTTACCTCAGCCTATTAAAGGATGGTTCCAACTCCCATTCACATCTTTTGGTCATTTCAGTTTTGTCTTGAGAGCTTTGAGCTTCTCATCTGTCGAGTGATGTGCCTCAACACTTCCTTGGGAGGTGTGCCCCATGGATTCATAGTTTACAGTTAGTCAATATTCATATCCATAGAGTTATATTGCTTCCATTCAGATCCATTTCACTCCACAGTTGAAGATCTACAATCATCCAAATGAGGAGGCTATAGTTCCAGTGCATTTGGAGCTAGTTTTGGAGGAGAACCACTAGAAGGAGGAAGCTTTTTCAGTGAATGCGCCTAGGATCTTTTAGAGAGACCAGTGCACCCTCATATACAGATATCAAAGCTGCATATAATAGATATCAGTTCTAGATCTGATCTACATCCTCTTCTTTCACTTATACACTCATTCTTGTTAGGATATCTCATCATTCAGTTATGTACTTTGCATGCATGCATGCATCCCAGTCACCAGTTTCATGCCTCCAGCACCTAGTCCCTAGTATTCCAGCACCTGGGAGCTTCTTTCCATACAGTTTTATCCCTCCTAGTCAGGAAGGCACCCACTTCTCACCTACCACTTGAGAAAGGCGCCCTTCTTCACCTACCACTCAGTTCACTTCAGTTAGCTAGTTGTCTTTCCTTGATTTAAGGATAGATTGATTCCTAACTGACTATATCACTCCGTTAGACCTACAGTGAGACTCAAGTCAGGTTAGCTCCTCATATGCCCTCCACTGAGCCTCCTTCATTCAGTTAGTTCCTACATGCGCCAGTTACACCTACCGCACTCAGTTAGACTCAGTTTGACACCTGGTTGACCGTTACTTGTGCATTGATGACTCCACTGATCTGATGATGAGGACTCCTAGTTGGAGCCAATATATTCCATGCAGTATATTCAAATGAACTCCTTGGTTAATTAGAATTGCTCAGTCATTGTTACTGTATTGCATCGTATTCTATCATTCAGAGTTCAATAGAGCACTGTTGCAAGTCTTTTGCATAGTTTACACCATATTTTCTGAGTTTCATCTATTGTGATTGATTTACTTGTTCATTAGATATGTTGTGCTTAATTTCACATGGTATCAAAGCCATGGAAGGGACAAGATTTCTTTTCTACAGGCCTTCTATATGAAGATTGAGTGATTTTTGCTCAAAAATATTTCAGCAGCGGCATGCAAAATCTCATGTGCATGCAAGACTGAAATTTCTCTCCAATACACTCTAGAAGCCATGAGTTTTCCACATAATTCCTGGATATAGATCATTGGATCATCAATATTTCTTGATCTCCTATGCCGGGTGCGATGCAACTCTAAAACGGGTGGATTGTTCAACCTTACTTTTCTTGTTTTATTATGATTTGCAGGTTTTATAACTCCTCCATTAGCATTCGCTATCATTGAGATGCATTCTTCTTCTTCAAAGCTTGTCACTCCCTTCAGTTATTTTGAATGGAAGAATTACATGGAGATTTTGTTGTGCTCAAAGGGGTACTACAGAGTCACCATGGGTGTTGAAGTTGAGCCCAATACACTCATTGAAAAATCCAAGCACTTCAACAAATTGGATGAGGCATATGGTCTTCTTTGCCTCAATATTTCCAAGGATCTTCATTTCCACCTCAGTGGATTGTCTACTCCAAAGGAAGTATGGGAGCAACTTGAGAAGTTCTTCGGAAAGCAAGGTGAGATGTGGTCTTTTCAATTGGAAAACGAATTGATTTCCTTGAATCCTGAGAATTTCGAGACCATAAATGATTTCTTCACCAAATTCAAGCACTTGGTATTGCTATTGAAGCAAAGTGGAGTTGTAAAGGAAGACAAACTATTGATTCTTTCTATTCTTTGAAAACTTGGGAAAGATTATTCAGTATTTGTCTCTACATTCAATTCCGGGAAGCTCACAACCCCGAATTGGAAAATGCCTACCTTAAATGCATTCATTGAATCTCTCACAAAGGAGCATGATAAGCTTGTTCAAATGGGGTCCATATGCTCCAAAGATCAAGCCCTTTTTTCAGGAGGGTTTAAAGGTATGAATGGAAAAGGGAAGCAAAAGAAAGAGAAGCCAAAATTCGAACCTTCCAAGCAAAGAGAGAAAAACAAGCAAGCGGATGAGCCATCTAGTTCAAGAAACAAGCAAAAAGGGAAAGAGGGCAAAGAGAGATCTAAATGTTCTTATTGCAGCAAGGGCTATCATAATGAAATATCATGCATGAAGAATACCATAGATCAAATGGCCCTTCTTTTAGAGAAAAACAACATAACCCTTCTTGATGGTGCAAGGAAGAAGGAGAAAAATGATCATCTCGAGAGAGGTCATGCACTCATGGCAACAGTTTCGACCCCTCCAACGCTACTCATTAATTCTAGAGCTTCGAACCACATGGCTGAAAACAAATATTCTCTATCATCATTTGATCCCAACAGCACCATCTCCATCCACATGGGAGATGACTCTTAGATCTCTTCAAAGGGAAAAGGTACTATTCATTTAGAGCATGGCAGTTTTCACAATGTGCTCTATGTTCCATCCTTAGCTTCAAATCTTCTTTCTGTTTATCAGATGACTCACATTGGTTCACCAAAGAAAGTTGTATTCTTCCCTAACAAAGTTGAAATTTCTGATATTCAAAGTGGAAAAATTATTACGGTCGGAAAAGCAAATCATGCTTCAAAAGCATATGAACTTTCACACTTTCTGGCGCATGACAATCCCACCGCTCTTCTGACTCATGGAAATGATGTCATTAGGATATGGCATGAGAGGTTTGGAAACCTAAATTATAAATATTTGCATTTGCTACATAAAAATTCCATGGTTGATGGCCTTCCGATGATCAAATCCTCGAAGGGAATATGCAAAGGTTGCATCATTGGGAAGCACCCCGAGCACAAATTTGACCGAGGCAAAGCTAGCAGAGCTTCTACTATTTTGGGGCTGATACATTCTGATATCAGTGGTCCAGTTCCACATACCTCCATGAATGGATCAAGGTATGTTTTGACATTCATCGACGACTTCTCCAGATTTACATGGATTTTCTTTCTCAAAAACAAGTCAAAAGTACTAGAAAAATTCAAGTTTTTTAAGGCTTTTGTTGAGACTGCCACCAAGAGGAAGATAAAGGCTCTTAGATATGATAATGGAGGTGAATATATAAAATCATATCTGCTTCAACTTTATGCTGAAAGTGGCATTCATATCTAGCACACAGTTCCCTACACACCACAGATGAATGGTGTAGCGGAATGGAAGAACAGATCACTGAAAGAGATGGCAACCTTTATGATTGAATCAAAAGGTTTGGCTGAAAACCTTTGGGATGAGGCCATGAATGTTTCTACATACATTCAAAACAGGGTTCCACATTCATCTTTGACTGATATTACACCTTTCAAAGCTTACACAGGTCACAAACATGATGTGTCAAATTTTCATGTTTTTGGCTCAACCGCTTGGGCTAGAATTCCGACTGAAAAGAGAAAATATTTGGATCTGCAAGGTGTTGAATGCATCCTATTGGGATATGATGAAGAATAAAAGTCCTACAAACTCATGGATATCAGATCCAAAAAGATATTCATTGAGCAAAGTGTCCTATTTGAAGAACCGTTTCAAAATCTAGAACTAGTAGAGGAAGAAACTATCGATTTGCCACCTCCACAAGATGAAGAATTTGAAGATGATGATGAAGGTATTGGTTTTGATATTTATGATATTTTATCAGAATGTGATGAACATGATATATCATGTTCAGAGGCTGATCCAGTTGTGCCCCAACACTTGCCAAAGTGGGCCCAAAATACAGTCAATTCTACTGGTCAAAACATTGGAAATCCTACCAATCCAAGGAGGACTCGAGCAGACTTTCAAAGAGCAGGTATGGATATTTATTTCTCTGATCCTTTTATATATGAGAAATGATTTTTGATGATAGGTTCATATCCTAAGTCATATTATCATTCCCACCGAGATCCGAGATGGCAAAATGCCATAGATGAAGAGTACGGTTCTTTTCAAAACAATGCTACATGGGAGGTAGTTTATCTTCCACCTGGGAGGAAATTAGTCCAATGTAAATGGGTCTACCGCAAAAAGGTTTCTGCTGATGGATCAACCTGGAAATACAAAGCTCGGTTGGTTTCCAAAGGTTTCTCCCAATTCCAAGGAATGGACTACACTGAGACCTTTGCACCGGTTGCAAAGATGGATTCCATCCGTCTTGTTTTAGCTATTGCCACATCTAAGCATTGGGAAGTGCACCATATGGATGTGAAGAGTGCATTTATCCATGGATATCTGAAAGAATAAATATATATGACGCATCCAGAAGGATACATATCAGATCCAAAGTTAGTATGTAGATTGAAGAAGTCATTGTATGGCTTAAAACAGGCCCTAAGAGCTTGGTACGCTAAAATGGACTCATTCCTTCTCTCGCAAAACTTTGGAAGGTGAAAATCAGATACTAATGTGTACCTACAACAAACTGAAGCTAATTTTCTCATTATAGTTCTTTATGTGGATGATCTCTTAATAACTGGTAGCACTCTCAGTTCAATTGACAAGTTAAAAACCGCTTTGAATCTAGCTTTTGATATGAGCAATTTGGGCTTGCTAAAACAATTTTTGGGGCTTGAGATTGCACAAAATTTTGATGGGATAACCATATCTCAGCAAAAAAACATTTAAGACATGTTAAAAAAGTTCAACATGTCAGAATGTAAGGCAGCCCCTTTCCCATAGCTCTCAGGAATCAATCTTGAGGAGGGAGATTCTACACCGCTTGCAGATTCTACATTGTATCGAAAGTTGATCAATCTACTATACTTGACACACTCAAGGCCTGATATATCTTATGTCGTGAGTGTTGTATCAAGATATATGCAGCATCCCCATGATCTCCATTGGTGTGCAACCAAGAGGATCTTACACTATGTGCAGGGTACTTGACACTTTGGCATACACTATGCTGCATATTGTGAGCTAGATTTGATTGGGTATACAGATTCAGATTGGGCGGGTGATAGTATTGATCGGAAGTCCACTTCCGGTTATGTTTTTATGATTGGAAATGGGCCTATTTGCTGGTCAAGAAAAAAGCAGGAATCCATTGCATTATCTTCAACAGAGGCAAAGTATCGAGGAGTAGTCAATGCTTGCATTCGGGCAGTTTGGTTGCAGGGTATTTTGTCAAAGTTTGATATTGGTAGTACTACTTTGACTGTCATTTTTTGTGACAATCAAAGTGCTATCAAGATCTCGATGGATCCAATTCATAGACAAAGGACCAATCACATCGATATCCACATGCACTACGTCCGAGAGCTTGTGCATGACAAAACCATTGTTTTGCAACATTTCCCTACCGATGAGCAAATTGCAGACATCTTCGCCAAGAGATTCACTAAGAAGAAGTTATCTTACCTCCGTTCACTCTTGGGGATGAGTTCCATCATGGTGGAGGCAGATTAGATCCTTCTATGTTCAGCTTGAGGGGGTCTTTCTTCCCATTGAGTTTTCCCTCTTTCCTCACTTAGATTTATTTCTAGCATTTTTGGATTATTGTATCGAGGTGATATTTGGTCTCAGTAACCAGGTCCCTATTCAGTTATTATTTTTACATCATAGTATAGCTTGAGGGGTGGTGTTAGGATATCTCATCATTCAGTTATGTACTTTTCATGCATGCATGCATTTGGATGCATCCGCATGCATCCTAGTCACCAGTTTGATGCCTCCAGCACCTAGTCCCCAATCTGCCAGCACCTGGGAGCTTCTTTCCATACAGTTTTAGCCCTCCTAGTCAGGAAGGCGCCCACTTCTCACCTACCACTTGAGAAAGGTGCCCTTCTTCACCTACCACTCAATTCACTTTAGTTATCTAGTTTTCGTCCCTTGATTTAAGGATAGATTGATTCCTAACTGACTGTATCACTCCATTGGACCTCCAGTGAGACTAGACTGCCTATTATGAATCCAGTTAGCTCCTCATGTGCCCTCCACTGAGCCTCCTTCATTCAAGTAGTGCCTACATGTGCCAGTCACACATACCACACTCAGTTAGACTCAGTTTGACACCTGGTTAACCATTACTTGTGCATTGATGACTCCATTGATCTGATGATGAGGACTCCTAGTTGGAGCCAAGCTATTCCATGCAGTATATTCGAATGACCTCCTTGGTTAATTCAAATTGCTCAGTCATTGTTACTGTATTGTATTGTATTATATCATTCAAAGTTAAATAGAGCACTGCTGCAAGCCTTTTGCATAGTTTACACCATATTTTCTGAGTTTCATCTATTGTGATTGATTTACTTGTTCATTAGATCTGTTGTGCTTAATTTCACAATTCTCAGCTAGTTTTGGAGGAGATTCCCCTGTAGGAAGAAGATAGTTCAGTGAATGCGCCCTTGAGACTTCCAGAAGTTCATTGGGCACTCTATATCAGTCATCATACCTTTTGGTAGACATATATTAACTTCATATTAGAGCTACAGTGATTTCTCTACTTCTTACATTCATTTTACCCCAAGGTGTAAGAATTTCCTAGCCTGTGAGGCATTGCAATTCTAAATTCAATGAAAATATTACAAGATGTATTCTGAAGTTTATATTTATACCTGTAGCTGCTAAAAATATATATATCAGAACCTTTAATCATCTCAGAATATATTTTAATGAGCTATGGAGGTAGTTTGGAATTAAAGATTGAAAGACTAGTTCATTGAGTCAAATTTTATGACTAGTTTTACCATAATTACTGCAAATAATTATCTAAGCATCAGTTCTTGATTCTGTAAGTTGTAGAAGTCTTCTAACATAGTATAAAATCCAGTACAAGTCATTCCCTGATTTTTGGGGAGCATCCAACCCTTTTTGGAATGACTTGGAAACCTCCTGATTGCATAGTCCACAAGAGCGTCCTTGTCTAGTTTTATTTCCAAATCCACTTAGTACCTCCCTATTTCTTATGAAATCTACTCCTTGTTATTTTACTCAAGTTTATTTACTGAGAATAACCCTTACTGCTATCCAGAACCCTTACCTAGTCTATTATGCATATGCTGGAAGCCCAGGAAGCCTCTAAGTAGGCTACAGTTTGTTCTATTGTTGAAAAGTGAATGGCACCAGTACATAGTGTATAGGAATTACTGCTCAGATCAAACTTAGCTTGCTGTTGTACACTCTCCATATAAATTCCATAATTGAAAGTCACCTCTACCATCCTTACTCAGTGTACCAGTCCCCATCACTTACATCCTGCTCACCTGAAAGAATTGTTTAAATTTTACTAGTAAAAGTAGTGATTGAACTGAGTTTGGAGATACTGTTTTGGCCAAATCTTGGTTGGAATATTACATAGAAATATCTCTCTTCTTATACACAAGAATCTATCTCTAGAAATCTAGAAGAATCTTGGAGATTCGAACCATGAACTGAATGATGCTTCTTCTGAACTTCAAATTCGACTTGATCAGCTACAGGACCTGCAAATAAAATTAGTGATAATTGTTGAATACCATAATCATATAATGACTGAATTCCATCATCCTCTCACAAGAAGGAGGGCGCGTTCTTCATAGCTCGGACCCCTGGATCTAGTAAAATGGCCATAACTTGCTCATCTAAACACTTTTTTTATGAGAAAAAAAGTGTTTCCTACTAAAAATGATGCTATGGATGCAATGGAATAGGTCTCAATGCCCATGAATCCCCAGAAAGGTCAAAACTATAACCTCCATTTCATCCCTCCAACACTGTTCCTACTGAATGAAGGAATTGAACCAAACAATGAGATCACCAAACAATTGATCAGGATTTAGGACATGCAATAGAATCAGGGATGAATATTGGATGTCATCATCCTTTCAATAAAAGCATGGGGCACATCTCCTAGCTAGGATTAGGGTCACGTCTCCCAGGTCAATGAGGCAAAATTGCACTCAATTCAAATCATAAATTATCAAAAGATGTGAAATGGAATTGTAATCATTCTTTTATAGATTGAGATTAATTGTTGAGCAAGTAAGATATGATAAGGCACTCTCATGGAGTGGATAAGGTTTATTTTATTTCTTCTTTAGATTTTTCCTTGCTTTTTTTTTAGCTTTTTCCTTGCTTTCTGCTTTGCTTTGCTTTTTGCTTTAGCTTTTTCCTTGCTTTCTGCTTATCTTTTCTTTCTTCTTTTGCTTTTTCTTTTTATTTTTCTTTTGCTTTTTCTTTTTCTTTTTCTTTTATTTTTTCCTGATTTTTCTTTTATATCCTTCTTTTTCCCGCTTGTATACCTTACCCTACTTTTCTACTTTCGTTATGCTTTTCCTGAGCTTTGGTTATTTATTCTGCTTTCTTCTCATTTTCCTACTTTACTTGCTTTGAATGCTTTATCTTTTCTTTTCTTGCAAGTTACCTCTTAGTCAACCTTACCCTCTAAGGCACACTTGTGGAGAATTATACACTTTATTCCAAAATAAAAAATCTAATTAATAAAAATTACTTCTACCAAGTGCATTTTAAACTTAGGATAAAAGTAAAATTAAAATTCCTAACTAATCAATACCTTAACTTCATAATTAACCCCCAAGTGCATGAAATATTCTACTCAACCGAAAGGATTGGTTGGGATAGGAAATCCTTCCACTAATCATCAATGAGGGGATATGACAGTCCTCCCCTCCCAAGATTGCTTGTCCTCAAGCAATAATCAAATCGAACCCAACTAAGCATCATGAGCCATCGTGCTTCTGTTGCACCACTCTGATTATAAATTGCTCATGAACTCTCCCAACAGATTGTTCTATTACCATCCAACCATGCACTTAGTGTGGAGAGAAATCAAAATTGATACGTGGATCCCAATTGCAAATACAAGGTGCAATATATATTCTCATATGCAATGCATAAGAATCACATGAAAGTCGTCATAACACCCTACAAGAAAAACACAAGTCCATCCAAAAATGTGTTTCCCATGTAGGAAACCATCACCATCTACTGCAAAGATGAACCCATGGGGAAGCGAAGAGGATTTTTTTCTCAAGCCAACCAACCAAAATGTGCTCCCAATGAGCTGCACATGATCAACAATTCCTGGGTCCCACTGCTTACACACCCTCATAGTGCACAATATCATCAAGAGACAATCTATCAAGCATGGGAACTAGTACAAAATGAGAGATAAGTGACCAGGCGACCAAAACATTTGGTCATCACGACTTTTTCAAGGGATAAATGACCAAAATTGAGAAATTTTAAGTGAACTGACTAAAAATGACCAAGATAAATGACCAATTTGGTCACGGGATAAGAACTAAACTATAAATGACCAAGATAAATCACCAATTTGGTCACGGGATAAGAACTAAACTAAAAATGACCAAGATAAATGACCAATTTGGTCACGAGATAAGAACTAAACTAAAAATGACCACAGAACAATTGGTCATTTATGTGGTCATTGTTAGTTGTGTCATTCAAACAGTGGAAAATTATAATTTTGATAATGAATTTGTATAATTTACTAAATTTTAACACCGCAGATGGATTCGGAGACCCCCTAAGGGGGTCTCCGAATCCATCTGCAGTGTTAAAATTTAGTAATTTGTAACACTAATAGTATACAACTTGGATTATTTTTCAATACATGTCTTCTAAGGGATCATTTCTTTGAGGCCATCAATATAAAGTTTCCTGAGGGTACATACATGGATTTTAGACCAAGGCTAAGAGCATTTGTGACATTTGGGGATTTTAGACCAAGGATAAGAGCATTTGTGACATTTGGGCTAATAGAGAGTGTTGTGAAATGTTGGTCAACTCTTTAGTATATTGCAACTATGAACTTACTAAAAGTTCCTTTGGAATGTGTGGTGATCCACCTTACCTGCCATGTATGTGTTCACCCTTCTAAGTGTTGAAGGGCTATATTTAACTTATCCGTTTTTATTATGTGCCTCAGACACCTAAAGCCTATTTTCATTTTTCTTTGAAGCCAGATATACACTTCAACTTCACCTCTAAAGTCATATTATGAAATATTCATTTAAATGTTACAGGAGATCTTACAATTGTCATTTCTTTCCAAAGCCTTTTTAGGTGATATCATTATCCCCAAAAACATCTAAGATGATGAATAAACGTCATTCCATTAAACGGTTTTGACCCGAATATATATTAAAGGAGAAATATATATATAACATTTTACTTTTCACTTTTATAACTAATTTTACAATGCACAATAAATGTTATTATATATATATATATATATATATATGCCATGTTCTCCCCTTTAATTTATAAAAGGTCAAAACAACTTGAGGTAAAAGAATATTGTTTTTTTAATTTATAAAAGATCAAAAAAACTTGGGGTAAAAGAATATTGTTTTTTTAATTTATAAAAGGTCAAAATTAAATTATTATATTAATAACATAGTATTATCTTTGATATTAAACTCTTTTGAATTTAATTTTCGTGTTAATAATAAAATATTTTTAAAAATGAAATACAAAATATAGAAAGAATATTATTTTTTTCTAATTTATAAAAGGAGAAAAAGAAAAAAATAAAAGGTCCCCCCTCCTTACAGAGCCTGCTACTTCCTTGCCTCACTGGCATATGAAAATAACCTAGGTTTTAGTTGAAATTTGACATTAAGAGATTTGATCTCATGAATTTGGGTTCACATAGGCTGCCTAGAAATCTACATGAAGAATGTGCTGTGAATTACCTTCTCAGCTCTGCGTGGTCTGTCTTTAGTGGGTGTGGAGCTTTCTTTTCTAATGTTCAACAAGGTATTCTCTTTCTGCATTCAGATCTAGTATTTCCGATTGTTGGTTGCCTTGTCTGGATCTGCATAGATCTGTTTTGCTGATTGTGAATGTATTTCTGTCAATTACGAACAGATTGTGATTTTAGGGCTGATTGGGGATCTGGTCTAGTTGGTATTGAATTCTAATGAATTTGTTATGGATTATCAAATCGATCCCAAGGAAACATATATATGAAAAACAAATTGATAGGCTGAAATTAGGCACCTGTGGTGGAAAATAAAATTTCTTATGGATCGGTATGGGTTCCAATCCTTTGGTCTTATAAGGGTTTTGATCTCCACTTCTCCATTCTACTTGTTAATTCCTACTACCTTCCCTTATTAATTTTTCTGCTGGGTATCACAGATTATCTTATGGTTCGGCTGGAATCCTTATGATACGAACGATTCTGACATTTGGACCCCCATTCCATTGCTACGAATAAACAGAACTACCCACCTTTCACTTCGTTCCTGCCTCCCAACTAGCCTTTCTTGGAAGGAATAACCCTACCCGCCTTTCAGGTTAATGCATGTTGCTACCAACGTATGGGAGAGACAATTAACCCCCTACTTCGGCAGTTCCACCCAACCTCTACCCACCTGAATCAGTAGACCTGTTCTACCTATACCACTTTACTTAGCGGATGAAGGGCGTCCAGGCCAAAGGCTATGGAAATTAGAAAATGAATTGAGCGAGTTTTCTATACAAAAAGGTTTTACGCTTCGCACCTTTACTTTTGGATGAAGGTGCCCAGGTCATAGGCGGAAAGACAATTATGAACGAATCATGTTGCCTATTTAAAAATTGAGTTCTCAATCCGGATGGATGGGGGGACATAGATGGACCCCTGAAACAAAGGTTTTTATTTATAAAATGTGCCTCACCATATGAATAGTGAGCGGGTTTCGGTTTAAGCAGGCTTTTTCATTGACAGGACCAATTTCTCTTTACCTTTAACTGCTCTGCCCTCACCAAACACTACTCCATTCTACTTGTTAATTGACAGAAGATAAAATTATAGTGTGAATACTTATTTCAGCACTAAAAATTTGGGGATGGGTGGTGTGGGGGAGAAAACACTCATTTTTGCTTAAGAAGAAATGGCCATCTGTCTAATATCATAATTAAGAATGTTGGTACTTCAATCTCCATTAAAAAGAAGTTGTGGATCCTCTTTCAGTTTGTCCCATATTCAAACAAGATATAGTAAGATCCGAAACAGCCCCTGCCACAGGTCTTGATAGATGTTCTTCATAACCCTGTCTGCTACCAAAGGATCTCATATCTGGAAACTTCTCAGAACTGTGGTACTTATGTTGATGTATATGTAACTTCGGAATGTATTTCATCTATGTATTTCATATATATTTATTGTACCCTTATAAGAGATGTGTTATTCCTCTATAAGGAAGTGTCGTCGTGTGTATTGACAAGTGTCGCAAGTGTGTGTACTTGCCAATGGGTTATTAGACCACCATGTGTGGGGTCAGCCATGGAATATATATTATATTGTGGATGTACCTAGCTAGACAAGTCGGACCCATAGTGTCCCTGGGCAAATAGGTTAAGTATAAATAGAGATCGGGAGATCTCTATTTGATCACTCAGAAACTCACACTTCTCTCACTCAGAAAGTGGCGCACTAGTGAGGAGGAGGATCAAATGCTACTAAGAGACTATCTCAGTGTATTTTGGTTGTACTTTGGTTGAGCCATTGCTCTCTCTATCTCTGAGGAAGTTGTGGGGTTTTTCACCTTAGGGTTTTCCCCATGGAAACTCTGTGTCTATTGTCTCTCATGCTTTTGATTCTTGTGATGCTTGACATGCTTGATATGATTGTTATCCATTAATATACTGTACATGTTATTCTCTCAGTAAAGATCCTAGAGTTATTGAATTAATGCTCAAAATTTAACATGGTATCAGAGCTAACCTGAGAAGAAGACATTTTGCAGTAACGAAAACTTGAGTTTCTTGTTTATTGGGTTTCTCTCCACATATTTTGGAAAAGCAGTATAGTAGATTGACTCTACTTATCAAGGAGAATCTATCTGTCCAATCAGAATTCAATTCTGAGCATTTTTAGATTTGGCCCTAAAAATTAGGGTTTCCACAAAAATAGGAATTTCTGAAATCTGAAGACATAGCTGGAATCTCCTTGCAAAAATCGAAGTTTAGAGCTTTGGATCGAAATTTTTGGCTCGGTAGATTTCCAGGAAACGCAAACCCTAATTCAGGGCTCTCCCTAGTGAACCCGGGAGGACAAAAAGGCAAATCTAAAGGGTAAAGCTTTGTTGATCTCAAATTCTAAATACACCAGGCTGATCAGCTCATCAAGGCACATCTTTCTATCCCTTCAGAAAGTTGAAATTAACATTTTGAAGTTTTTAGGGTTTTTTCGACAAACCCTAATCCGGGACGAGATCCAGTTTTCAGCATTTCAAGTGGTAAGACCTAAATCTTTTCTATTTCCATTTGAAGTACTCTTTAAGATGTCTCACCACACCAAGCTTGAGGATAAGCTTGAAGGGGATGATAACTTCCGAGATTGGAAGTATAGGATTGGGTTAATCCTGGAAGAGAATGAGTTGGACTCATATATAAAAGAAGACATCCCTATCCCAGAGGATGAAGAGGCTAAAATATTGCATAAGAAGAACTTGGTCAAGGCAAAGAGAATCATTGTTGATTCTAGCAAAGACCATCTCATACCTCATGTGTCATCTCTGAAGACACCCAAGGAGATGTTTGACTCTTTGACCAAGCTATTTGAAGGGAAGAACATAAATCGGAAGATGACCCTATGGAATCAATTGAAAGGGGTCAAGATGTCGAATGGAGAAACCATTCAATCCTATTTCTCCAAGGTCTCTCAGATCAAGGAACAACTTGAAGCTGTAGATGAAATGGTGGAGAATGGTGAAATTGTTATGACCACTTTGAATGGCCTACCTAGGTCATGGGACTCTTTTATCCAAGGGATCTGTGCCAGAAAGAAAGTAATCTCCTTCAATAGATTATGGGAGGAATGTTCTCAAGAAGAAGCAAGGCTTGTGGCAAGAGAAGAAAAGATGGGGAATGAAGATCAAGCTCTCACATATCACACTAAGAAGGGCAAGTTCAAGAGGGAGCCAACCCATCACAAGAAGAAATCTTCTCATCATTATCACAAAGACAAGGAAGATCTAAGGTGTTTCACTTGCAATGAGAAGGGTCACTTTGCTTTAGAATGTCCCAAGAACAAAAGGAACAACCACAACAACAACAACTCCAGCAAGAAGAAGAAGGGTATCAAAAGAAGGTACCATGCTCATGCTGTCGAAGATGATGAACCTCCAAAGAAGAAAGCTAGGGAAAAAAGTGATGATGACTCATCAAGTGAAGAAGAGTATGTCCTAATCTCTGCTCTCGTAGGTACAATATCCCATGGTTGTAATGATTGGTTAATTGACAGTGGGGCTTCTAAACACATGACTGGGTTTAAAGAATCTTTTGTAAATCTATCTGAACATTAATCACCCCATAAAGTGAAACTTGGGGATGATTATCAATACCCCATCAAAGGAAGTGGTGAAGCCTCCTTCAACCTAGATTCTAGAAAATCATTGAAGATGAAAGAAGTCCTTTATGTACCTGGGCTCAAGAAGAACCTACTCTCCATCTCTGCATTGGATGCAAAAGGTATGAGGGTTGCATTTGTGGATGGCCAAGTCCTAATGTGGCCAAAGGGTAAAACAATCGATGATGCAGTAGTGATTGGAGAGCAAGAGGGAGGATTGTACAAATTAAAGGGACAACCCGAACATGCTATGAAGACAAAGATTTATCCATAGTCATGGATCACATAGAGGTATGTATAATTTGTTTTTGCAAAAGTTAACTAATGAGTTATGCAGGTCATTGAAGAGAACAAGAACACATTGCTAGACATAACTAACAAATATGATGACCAGGTATGTTTTGTTATATATATCATATGCTTTTGTATGATTGATAATGATTACTCTTGAAGTTACAAGTTTGAGTAATCTAGGACTTATGCATATTATGTTTCTTACCTTAATTGATGATATGACTAACCAGAAGAGTCATAGGTTTGAGTAATCACGGGTTTAGGTATATTATGACTAACCATAAGAATGCTTATTATTTCTGTTTGAAATGATCCTAACTATACATGCTTGAGATTATTGTGTTTTGATAATATTAAGATTATACTAATATGAAACCTCGAGGATAACACAATGATGATACTAACAAGCATGCATAGGGACCGAGAATGAATATAAGTTCAAGAAAAGGTAATCCGGGAAGCAAAGATCAAGAGGGAGCACACTCCAGTGGTTTCTGTAAGGATGCAGATATTCAGAGGGAGTTGATCATCTCTCTACATTCCACAACAGAAAGGTGCAAGAAGAAGCTACTTCAGATTAGGACTCCAGCAGCTCCTGCAAGGAAACAAAGACTCAGAGGGAGTCCACCCAACAAACAAACAAAGATAAGTATTTCAATTACCAATTCTTACATATTTGTTTGTTTAAATAAAATTGTTCAATGATGTATATGCTTATGTTCCTTGACTTAGGATATGTATTTTGCATATTTGCATTAATGAACATGATACTACTAATATGCATATGATGGGTAAGTGGCCTATGGCACTGTACAACATTCCATTGCTACTTATCTAGAATGAAACCTCTTTGCTGACATGTTGGGAGTTGTGCACACTCTTAACAATGTTCTAGTAGAGATTGGAAGGTATCTAGAAAGTTACGGTATATGGATAAATGTTGTATTGAAGCATTGGCTAAGATAATTGCATGACTCTATGACATATTTCTTTATGTGTAAGAATTTGTTCTGAAACCTATGAGATGTTTCTAATCATGCAATTTAACTTGTTTTGTAGGAAAGATCATATGCCATCACCTACAAAAGAAGAACTACATCATTTGTTCAGCAACAAAATTATCTATTGAAGTTCCCAGGATATGGGGAGAATGCCATGATCCATCGATCATGAAGAATGATGTTTGGGATGCAGTCCCAAGACCTGAAGGGAAGTTTGTTATGACTTCCATATGGATCTATCAGATCAAGCATACTACAGATGGCAGCATAGAGGAATATAAAAGTGATGAAATAGAAGATACACCAGATGGATTTCAAGATAGCTTTCTTGAATGGTGTAGTTGAAGAAGAAGGGTATGTGGAGCAGCCACTTAGTTCTGAGACACATGACAGGAAATCATATATGTGTAGAACTTGGTATGGTAGGATAGGCAGCTTTCTATCCAGTTTGGGCTTTACCAAGAGTAAAGCGGGTGCCAACCTTTACTACAAGGTTAAGGAAGGCAATCCAGTGATACTACTTTTGTATATGGATGACCTGTTTGTAACAGGAAATGACAGATTGATTGCAGATACTAAGAGGAAGCTTGCTGTCAAGTTCGATATGAAAGATTTGGGAATGATGTATTATTTCCACGGTATGGAGGTGTGGCAGAGTGCAGGTGGGATCTTCCTTGGTCAAGGGAAGTACACAGTAGATATCCTAAAGAGATTCAGGATGATGGATTGCAAGGCCATGGCCACACCTATGGCATCGAACCTGAAGCTTCTATGTGATGCTTCATCTGAGCCAGTTGATATCTCCATGTATTTTCAGATGATTGGGTCCTTGATGTACCTGACGAACACGAGACCAGATATTTGCTTTGCTGTGAACACATTGAGTCAGTTCCTGACAGATCCGAGGAGTGTTCATCTGATTGCTGGAAAGCATGTTCTGAGGTACCTGAAGGGTACAGTGGATTATGGGCTCAAGTATGAAGCGAATCAAAAGTTTAACCTATAGGGTTATGTTGATTCAGATTGGGCTGGCAGTGCTGCAGATAGGAAGAGCACATCTGGATGTTGCTTCAGTATGGGTTCAGGTGTGATCTCTTGGTTTAGCAGGAAGCAGTCCTGCGTAGCACTGAGTACAACTGAGGCAGAGTATGTTGCAGCCTGTTCAGCTAGTTGTGAGATAGTATGGCTACGGAAGCTACTGTCTGAGTTATTTGATCTCCCGTTGGATGCTACTGGTATCTTTTGTGATAACTAGAGTTGTGTGAAGCTGTCCGAGAACCCAATGTTTTGTGACAGGTCGAAACACATAGAGATCAAATATCATTATATTAGGGATATGGTGCAGAGAGGAGCTGTGAAGCTCCTGTATGTTGCGACAGACGAGTAGATTGTAGATGTACTGACGAAGCCACTAGACAAAGTAAAGTTGAATACTTCAGGGAGAGGATTGGTGTTCTTCACATCGACGACACTTCGAGGAAGAAGTGATGGACACATTTGCTGAAGCCATTCCAAGCATGTTGGAAGGAGGATCCTTCACATGGCTGTGGATGTAAGCACTGGATGATGAGCATCAGGATGATGTTCTAGTTTCTGCCTTAAATGATCAATTGGATCATTTATATGTATATGTATGTACGCATCATGTTGGATGTTGGATATGATCAGTTGGATCATTTATATGTATATGTATGTACGCATCATGTTGGATGATGGATATGATCGGTTGGATCATTTGTATGTATTTTGTATATGCATCATGTTGGATGCTTGGACCATGTATCTGTATATGTATCAGGTGGATACATTGTATGATCAGGTAGATCATGTATGTTGATATGTATCATGTATTTGTATTTGTATCAAGTGGATACACTATATGATCAGGTGGATCATGTATGATGATATGTATCAGGTAGATACTTGGTATGCATCAGGTTGATGCATTGTATGATCAGGATGATCATGATGACGAGCTTCAGGGTGTTGCTCCAGATGATATGTATCAGGATGGTACAGTGATGATGATCAGTGTGATCATGAGCAACAAGATGATGCTTTGTGCGATGATGATCCGTTGGATCATGAGTATCAGGTTGATACTTGGAGGTCAGAGATGATATGTGGCAGGTTGTGCAAATAGCATGTAATCAGTCCTAGGAGATCTTGTCGGTTGTGCTGCGGCACATATATGTTCTTGGGATACTCTTTCCGGTATTGCTATGTAGTATGTAATCAGTCCTTAGATATCCGATAGGTTGAGCTGTGTGCTTGTAATCAGTCCTGGGATGAGGTATTACTACAGAGACATGTAATCAGTCCTGGAGATCCGAGAGGTTGAGCTGTGTGCTCGTAATTATTCCTAGGATGCTCTTTAGAGATCTTTCCGATCGTGCTGCGGCACATAAATGTTCCTGGGATGCTCTTTAAAGGTTTTGTCTATCCACATGTAATCAGTCCTGGAGATATGAGAGGTTGAGCTGTGTGCTCGTAATAAGTCCTGGGATGCTCTTTAGAGATCTTGTCGGTCGTGCTGCGGCACATAAATGTTCCTGGGATTCTCTTTAAAGGTATTGTGGAGGAGATGCATGTAATCAGTCTTGGGAGATCTTGCCGATCGTGCTTAGGCACATAAATGTTCCTGGGATACTCTTTCCGGTATTGCATCCGTACATAAAATTAGTCCTGAGAAGCCACCTCTATCATACCGTTTGCACAGATGATGAATACCTGCAGGTGGTGGGCCTACATCCAGTATGAAAAAGGACTGGCTCTGTAGAACTTCCTATGACGAGTAGAGTCAGAGATTGGTTGATCTAGCAGCAGCAGTGACGATGATGATGATGATGCATCGATGATGATGATCCCGAGAAGAAGACTTGTCTAGCATATCTGTGTCGAGAAATACCTTTCTAGTTAAGAGGGAGTGTTGATGTATATGTAACTTCGGAATGTATTTCATATATATTTATTGTACCCTTATACGAGATGTGTTATTCCTCTATAAAGAAGTGTCGTCATGTGTATTGACAAGTGTCGCAAGTGTGTGTACTTGCCGATGGGTTATTAAACCACCATGTGTGGGGTCGGCCCTGAAATATATATTATATTGTGGATGTACCTAGCTAGACAAGTCGGCCCCATAGTGTCACTAGGAAAACAGGTTAAGTATAAATAGAGATCGGGAGATCTCTATTTGATCACTCGAAAACTCACACTTCTCTCACTAAGAAAGTGGCGCACTAGTGAGGAGGAGGATCATCTGCTACTAGGAGACTATCTCAGTGTAATTTGGTTGTACTTTGGTTGAGCCATTGCTCTCTCTATCTCTGAGGAAGTTGTGGGGTTTTTCACCTTAGGGTTTTCCCCATGAAAACTCTATCTCTCTTGTCTCTCATGCTTTTGATTCTTGTGATGCTTGACATGCTTGATATGATTGTTATGCATTGATATATTGTACATGTTATTCTCTCAGTAAAGATCCTAGAGTATATTGAATTAATGCTCAAAATTTAACAACTTATCATCCAGACACAATTGACTTGTGTTCTGGCCAACGATAAGATGATAAATACTTGGCAAGATAGTATTATGGGAAAGCCCTCGATTTTTAATGACACTCATCTCCAGTTGCTTAGAGATTGGATGGTTAATCATGGAATGGTCTATCCTCAATGATATCCCAATTTGGTCAGTAGACAAGGAAAGATGGGAAGGTTGGACTCATTAGCATCCAGCCCCCTCATCTACAACACTTGCTCCCTTCGTGTTTTTTATTCTCTTTCAAGCTATGCCCCAAGTGATTCTTCAACTTTGGATTGCATAGGTTGGGAGGTGAACTAGGTATACAGTGAAATAAGGATACCTGGTATAATTATAAGCATCTCCTCTACCTAAACGTGCCTGCATCTGTAAATATGTTTGGCATAACGAGAGTCTCCCCAAGGTAAACACCTTATGCTGGGAAATGGTGCATGAGAAGCTTCTTGCTGCGAAAAACCTTTTTAAAAGAGGCATCTAGGGCCCATCCAAATGTGCTTTGTGTTAAGCAGATCTTTAAAATAATTGGCACCTTTTATTTTATTTTCCTTATACTAAATTTGTTTGGCACTGGACCTTCATCGAATTATGGGATAGACTATCAATTCCATCTAATCGACATGATCTGTTCACCCATTGGCGTTCTCTATATGTTGGATCCTCCAATAAGTCGGTGTTAAAACATCAATGGCAAGTGATATCGTAGTTTCTCTGTTGGAAAATCTAGCTAGCCCGCAAATGAGCCATCTTACAACAATATCTATAGCATCCTAGAACAATTGCAACCAAGGAAGGAAGCCTAATGTTAAAATGTATAAAGATAAGAGGATTAAAAGATCACAATATTAAAGAACTTTACTGGAAGGATAAGTAGTGGGTTCAAGATGTCCAATTAAGGGATCTTTGGAAGTCTAAAGCAGCGATCACCAAGCTAAGGCAATATCAATCTTGGAAAATATGAACGAATAAGAGTATTTAAAAGAATGGAATAAGAACCAGTAGAAGCACATTCTATTTTTCGATGGAGCTACAAAAGGTAATCTTGGGGCAGCAGGTGCGGGGGGTCATCATTTATCCTAAAGGAACACAAAAAATAGCTTTTGAATGGGATCTGGGTATAGCTTCTGCTATTGTGATAAAGTTTCATCTGATTATATTGTGATGTTGTTTCTTTCTGTCTTCTTATGTGACTGCTAACCTCTGTCTTTATGCTTTGGCCTTTGATATCATTTGTTTGTTTATTTGGGATTTCTATCTATGATCATATCACATATTTCATAGTCCTTGGATTTCATACAGAGTTATCGTCAGTCTAGAAAATCAGTCTTAACAGATGTTGATAGAACTGCAAACAACCTTTTAAAGAGGTATAACAAACTTAGCAAATTTACCTTGACATGCACATTTGGTGTGTCCATAGAAGTGCTCGAGGCTTCGTAGCTTGAGCTTTGTGCATAATCATAGTATTCCCATGTTTGTTTTGAGTTCTGCATATTCTTAATAATTTAAATTTGTCAACCATGTACCCTTAATAAACTCATCTGTCATACACAAAGAAATTTTAAATCATCAATATGCAAAGAAATTAATCCTCATGCTTAGCATTTTGCTAAAAGCTTCTTAGATACATACCTTTATGCATCTTCCTGTTTTTCCAGTTTACCATGATGGGTGGAGGTAATTAAATTGAATTATGTTAAAACTCTGCAGTTAATATTCATTGACAATTCCAGCTTGAATGTTTCTTTAATTTGAATTTTCATTCTTTAAATCTCTGAATATTTATGCCTAAATCACATCGGCATTTCCAGAAAATGTAAATCATGAAACGAAACTCTGATTTTTTTTTAAATGTTCTCTGCATTATCACGAAATTCTATTTGTCTTCTAGAATTTGTATTATGAGAAATAAAGTGAACCTTAAAACTCCTATGTATTGGCATATCCAGAATGTTACAAATGCAACTCTGACATATAAGAGTCTTCTGCAATATCTTGAATATTTATTTGCCTCCTAGAATTCATATTGTGAAAAATAAATTGAACCTTAATTTCTCCTATGTATTGGCGTTTCAGAAATGTTCCATTTTATAAAATGAAACTCTGACCTATAAAAGTTCTCTGCATTATTTCAAATACTTAATTATCCTCTAGAATTCGTAATGGGAAATGTAAATTGATCTTTAAATCTCTGTATGACTAGGTCGAAGATGTATTGGCATTTCCAGAAAATTTCAGTATTGAAAATTGATCCTTAAGATTTAATTATTAAAATGAAATCATATTTTTTTATTTATGCATTCTTTGAAATAAATAAGATGCCTTTTTTATCTTGTTTAGAAGAAGAATTGCATTATTAAATTATAAGCAGAATGTCATTTAAACATTACTTGAAGATGCCCTTCTATCATTGAATATATGTATTATATTCAAGTAAAATGTCTCTTAATTAATTAATTTAGATATACACTTTTGAAGTAAATACGTTATATTCAAATAATGATTATTTGGAAATACACCTTCATTTATAGAAATAATTGTATTATGCTACAATACAATGTCTTTTATTATTATTGAGGGAGTGACCTTTTTATTATTTATTTGTATGGATTAGGTGTAGGAATATTCCTTCTAAAAATCTATCTACACTTGGAATTATTATCATACATTTGTTTCAATAGAATGGGTTAACTCGTTATATATGACATGTTAGAGTACATGAATAGGGCTCTTACTTGTTTATATTAGGCCATAAGAATGTTGTTATAAAAAAAAAAGATACATCTTGAATAATACATTTTCTTCTGGTTTATGATATGTATACTATTTCAATCAATGAAAAGAATGGATGTGAACCATTATAATCAATAGGGCAGTCTCCTTTACTTAATTACATTAGATTCTGTGCACATTAAGACCAGATGGAGAAAATTCAAAATGTTTCGGAGGAATTGAATGCTTAACTCTAGCGTCGGAATGAATTGTGAATTTACATCTAGTATGAAAGTTCATTACTTAAAAAAAAAAAATTACTTGCTTGTGAAGAGTCACTACATTTGATCAAGAGGCCCTACAGTGGAGCACCTTTACCCTGTTTTGTATGCTTGCAGAGCTGATCACCAGCAAGAACCAACTTCTTTGCAAGATGGTCCAATATAGCACCCGCTGCAATTTTTGATAAACTATTTCTCCTGGAAAGCAACAATGTTGTTTCGCCTTTCTGGTTTACAAGACTACAGTCAGCATTTGCTTGACCTTGTTTTGTAGCAAGCATTAATGGAGTGTAACCATCCTTGTCAAGGGTATTGACTACATATCCTCTTTTCAGAAGTTTCCCTATAGCCTCCAGGTTCCCTTTCTGTGAAGCGTAATGCAGAGCTTTGAATTCCTCTCCTTTTAAGCCATACGCTAGAATGGCATCCAACATAACATTTTCAAAAAGTTCTCTTTTTCCATGGGCTTGGGCTAAACTAACTGCTATTTCACCCTTCTTATTCTTCAACTTCAAATCAGCTCCAACAAATATAAGCACTTTGAAAGCCTCAACATGACCCTCTGTTGCCGCTATCATTGCAGCAGGAAAAACATGCATATCCTTCTCATTCAAATTAAGTCATGAATGCTGTAAAATTTTCCGAAGGATCAGAGAATCACCAAATCTGGCCATAAAATGAAGTGGATAAAACACTTGGGGATTGCTAGAGTAAATTGTTTTCCCTGATTTTATTGCATCTGAAATAATTTGACGGATAGAAGAAACACAATTGTTTACTTCTGCTATGTTGACTACATTTTTCCCATCCATTTCTACTTTTCCACATTCAGCTCCCGAAAATAACAATTCCTTGAAGCATTCTTGGTGATTAGCCTTTACAAACAACATAAGTGCGGTTTCTCCACTCTCAGTCATCACATTCAAATAAAATCCATGCACTATCATCTACTTCAAAATAGTAAGACAACCCATTCTAGTTTCCATGTGTAGGGGGCATAATTGATGTCCATTCTTCATTCATACAAAAAAATCAGCATTAGCTCCAGCATCCAAAAGTATCTTGACTTCCCCCATGTTTCGGAAAATTAGTGTTCTTCCTTGATGCTCACTATTGGGGGACAGGTCCTCCAACAACAATCTAAGAATAGTGTCACTGGCTTCATAGTATTCAACAACACACCATGCTTCATTATATGGTTCAGCTAAACCTACCCCAACATGCAACTCTTCATTATATGGTTCAGCTAAACCATGCTTCCTTATGCTGGCATGCATTTTTCATCATGGCTGCGGGCATTTCTTTCGTTGGAAATTTTATTCTCATATCAATCCATAAGGAATTCTATTTAAGGGTCCTAGATCAATGGTAGAGCACCTGCCTTATAGGCAGGACGTTGGTGGTTCGATTCCTCCATTCCCTATATATATTCTGAAACCACTAAAAATAGATAAATGACTAAAAAGAGACCAAAATTTGTATATAAATGACCACCAGTACAACATGAGAGATAAGTGACCAAAAAAAGACCAAAATATGCATATAAATGACCACTTTTGAGTTGGAGATTGTTGGTAGCAAATTAGCGGTCATTTATCACATGACAAAAAATTTGGTCATTAATTGTGACAATTAATGACCAAATATATGACTAAACTATGACCAAATATATGACCAAATATATGACCCCAACATAAGCTATAAATGACCAAGCTAAATATGGCCACATATTTGCTACCAGTGGTCACCAACTCAAAAATGGTCATTTATATGCGGATTTTGGTCGTTTTTTTGGTCATTTATCTCTCATTTTGTACTAGTGGGGATGCCAGGGTACCAACACTTGTGCACCACAACAATACATAGTGTGAACACATATAAATCAGGATGTGGGATGCCCATGTCCCAATTCCTGTGCATTCCTATCATGCATGAGGTCTCCCAAAACAATAGCTCAAAGTAGGAGGTGTACAATATCCTCCAAATTATTTCAACGAAGTGTGGAATGCCAAGATCCCATAACTAGCGCATTCCATCAATGAGCAAAGTAACACAAAATTTTACCTCAAGGTGGGGGATTCCAGGATTCCACTCTCTAATGAGAATCCTCCCAAACATCATAAGTACAAAATATAGATCATCAAAGTACATATAAACATCATACAAATGTACATCAAGAAGGTGACTCACCAAAGGATCATGAAAGTGCTTGTCCTCCAAGCAAGTAAACCACCATTTTCCAAGTGCACACAAGCATCAAGTGACCAATCAAATCTACTCCAATGACATAGGTGAGGATCCCATGTCCTATAATGTTGTTCCAAAAGAATGTAAGAATATTCAAAATAATCAGCCATGTGTGCTTTCATCCAAGAAGTGAATGAAGAACCTCCACCAAAATTTGAACCAAGTAAGGACCAAAGAAAGCAAGGAGACTTCAAGTGGCTCAAATGAGTATCATCAATACATCCATGAATGTGAGAGTCATCAAATGAGAGCAATGGATTATACCCCAAGGAGGAGTGGAAGGTGTCAAGTAATTCTACCATGTGTCCTTTCATCCAAACAATGGATGAAGGAACTCTCCCATCAAGTAAGGAACAAAGGGAACAATGAGCCTTCAAGGGACTCAAGGGAGTACCATATGTGCATCCATGAATATTTGGATCATCATAAGGTAACAAAGGTTGTTGCTGCAAATGTAAATAATAAGGTGCTCTAGTTATGTCATCATCAAAAGGAGAGATAGGAGTTTCGTACTCCTCGTGTGGCACCATCAAAAAGAAACCTTCCACCCATACTTCATTAGGATGAATGCTGAAAAATTTGGAAGTGTAGGGTGTAGGATAATGAGCCAACTCACCCATATGATCAGAAAGTGTGAAAAAATCATCAAGTAAAGGCTCCATAAGGGTAGTATCAGGCACCTCCCTCGAAAGTGCGAAACTTGCCTCATAGGTTGGTTCCAAAGTAGTGGAATCATGCACTTCTTCCAAAAGTGTGTAACCACCATCAAGAGGGAACCCAAGTTCCTATTCCACCATAACAAGTGCTTGTATCTCATCAATCTCATCTTCAAACACATCAAGCACATGTAAATTGCCATGTTTCTCATTATCCATCATGTCATGAGAATCCTCCAAGCAATCTACCATATGAAAATATGAAACATAGGAGGAAGAACAAGTATCTTGCAACCTCTCAAAAAGTTGTTCATTTTGAATTTTGAGCTTATGAATATCCTCATTATTCTTCACATATGATTCATGTAGCCAATCATTAAGCTCAACCAAATTGTTTCTATAAAAAAGAAAAGTCTTGAAATTACCTTCGATGTTGCAAATTGCTCTTTGAATCTTCTCCATGTCTTCAAGGAAGGATGGCTCCTCCAATGAAGAAACACTCCAACAAGAATTTGATAGCAATGCTTGAGTGCCATGGATTATGCTAAGGGACTCATAAATATTCCTTTCCCTCATATTCAAAGACCCTTAAATGAAGGATGGTTCAAGAGAGAGAACCTCCTCTTTTTTTTTTTTCTTGGGATCAACTTCACATGGAAACTCAAGTGGTGACTGGGAAGATGATCTTGGTTCATATTTTTCTGCTACAAGGTCTTCTTCTTCATGCTCCATGGAGTTAGGACTTGCAGAAACATCATCAAGGCTGATATCTATTTCACCAATATAGAGATGAGAGCATACATCAGTAGATGTCTCCTCAAAACTTAGGCACCCATCAGGAGGTACCTCTTCATAGAATCCATCAATAGATGGTTCTTCAGATGGCTGATTTGTACTTTGTTCTTGCTACTTCAAGTGAGTTGATGTATCTTTCTCTTTAGTTTCCTTAGGATCAAGATATTTGCAGACTCTTTTTGAAGTAGATCCAAAAATTCTCATCAAGTATGAAGCACATGCATCCAACAAAGCTTCATATATTTTTCTGCTCTTTTCACAAGTAGGTTGATCTTTGACTGTGGAACATGCAACCTTTTCATACATATGGCTATGAGAATAACCATAATTTATCCTTCCAAGTATGATATGATGGGATATACTTGTAGAAGGTACCTCTTGGACTTTTTCTTCCTCATACTATCTGCAATACTCTTAATAATGCTAATCATAGTCATCATCATTTTTCTCATAAAAATCATCATCAGAGTAAGAGTCACTGAGCATGGACATGGCTGAAAATTCATTGAATTGAGAGTATTATTTCAACACGAGTATGTTCGGATATCCATCATCTATTTCGGGATACATATCTATTTCAGGATCATCTATTTCGGGATACATATCTACTTCAGGATCTTGCATGATCTATTTCAGGATATGCAGTCCAGTCACCAGTTTGATGCCTCCAGCACCTTATCCACCTTCTTCTAGCACCCGGGAGCCACTTTCCACAGAGTTTTAGCCCTCCTAAGCTGAAAGGCGCCCTCTTCTCACCTACTGACTGAGAAGGGCGCACTTGCTCACCTACCACTGCAGATTCACTCCAGTTACATTCAGTTAGCTCCGATTCTGATTGATTTCACTCCGATTTCACTCCTGACTGACTGTTTCACCTCCGATTGACCTCCAGTTCGATTAGGTGACTTGCTCTGACTCCAGTTAGCCTCCCATGCGCCCCCACTGAGCCTCCAGATCCTATATCAGTGCTACACACTTCAGTTACATTTATTATGATCAGTTAGACTCAGCTTGACACCTGGATGACTGTTTGTTGTGATTGATGAGCAACACCGATGATTGATGAGGACTCCTAGATTGAGTCAAGCTACTCCATTTCAGTGATTCGAATGCCTACTTAGTCAATTCGAATTGCCATTGACAGATATTGGATTGTATTGTAATCTATTGTAATTCATTCACCCTTTCTGGGATAGAGAGCACTGCTGCATGTTTTTGCACAGTTTTGCACCATATCTTCTTATTCATCTGTTGTGACTGATTTATTTGTTCATTAGATCTGCTGTGACTAACTTTACATGGTATCAGAGCCATTGCAGGGACAAGATCTCTTTTCTACAGGTGTTTATACAAGAAGATTTGACTGAATTGCTAAAAATTGCAATAAGTTTGGCATGAGATATCTCAAGGGCATTCGCTCCTGTGCATGCAAAGCTTGAAAATTATTCCAATACCACTCCAGAAGCTTGAGTTACCACATAATTCCTGGATTTGATACATTGGACCCATTCAACATTGCTTGAAATCCAATCCCAGGTGTGATGCAACTCTCAAAGGGTGGATTGTTCGACCTTATTGTGATTGTTCTTATGTGATTTGCAGGTTAATTATCTCCTCCAAGTGCATTCGCTACATTCTGCATGCAAGCTTCCCTACAGCATTTCCATTCGCTATAGTTTGCAAGCAAGCTTCTTCTTCATCATTTGACTCGCTCCTAGCAATGGAATACTCTTCTTCAAAGCCTATCCTCACCCCATTCAATTATTTTGATTGGAAAGATGATATGGAGATCATATTACGTTCAAAAGGATACTACCGAGTCACTCTTGGTCTTGAATTGGAGCCAAACAATGTGGCAGAAAGAACCAAACACTACAATAAGCTTGATGAAGCTTATGGTCTTCTTTGTCTCTCCATCTCCAAGGATCTTCACTTTCATCTCAGCGGATTGAAGACTCCAAAAGCCATATGGGAGCAACTTGAGACACTATTCGGCAAGCAGGATGAGCTTAGGGCTTTTCAATTAGAGAATGAATTGATTGGCCTTAATCCTGAAAATTTCGAGACCATCAATGAATTCTTCACAAAATTCAAGAACTTGAACTTGCAATTGAAGAACAGTGGTGTTATCAAAGAGGATAAACAGTTGATCCTCTCCATTCTAAGCAAGCTTGGGAAAGATTATTCGGTATTTGTCTCCACTTTCAATTCCGGTCGGCTAACTACCCCGAATTGGAAGATGCCTACCTTGAATGCCTTCATTGAGTCCGTTACGAAAGAGCATGACAAGTTGATTCAAATGGGGTCCATAAGCTCCAAAGATTCAGCCCTATTTGTTCAAGGACCCAAGATTTCGAATGGTAAAGGAAAGCTAAAGAAGGAGAAGCCCAAATTCGAGCCTCACAAGCAAAAAGACAAAGGCAAGCAAACGGATGCACCATCTAGTTCGAAATCCAAGCAAAAGGGCAAAGAAGGTAACCAAAAATCTAAATGTACTTATTGTAACCGTGGCTTTCATCCCGAAAGTTCATGTATGAAGAAGACTATAGATCAAATGGCCCTCCTTTTGGAAAAGAACAACATAACCCTTCCTGACGGTGCAAGGAAGAAGGATCGGAATGACGATCATGAAAGAGGACAAGCACTCATGGCAACGGTTTCGAAGCCCACTCTCTTGATAGATTCGGGTGCATCAAATCATATGGCTGCAAATATTGATTCTTTTTCCTCATTCGATCCAAACAGCTCCATCCCCATCCATTTGGGAGATGACTCAAAAATTTCTTCAAAGGGCAAAGGTACGATTCATGTAGATCATGGATGCTTTCAGAATGTTCTCTATGTGCCTTCCTTAGCTTCGAATCTCCTTTCTGTTTATCAAATGACACATACTGGTGATCCAAAGAAAGTCACATTCAGCCCTAATACAGTTGAAATTTCTGATATCAAAAGTGGAAGACTAGTTGCGGTTGGAAAGGCAAACCACACTGCAAAATGTTATGAGTTTTCGCACTTTATTCCGCTTGCAAAGCCCACTGCTCTTCGCACACATGGTAATGAGGTTAGTAGGCTTTGGCATGAAAGATTTGGACATCTAAATTATAAGTATTTGCTGCTGCTATCAAATAAATCCATGGTTGATGGGCTTCCACAACTCCGTTCCTCGAAGGGAATATGCTCCGGTTGCATTATTGGGAAGCACCCCGAGCACAGATTCGACCGCGGCAAGGCTAGCAGAGCCTCTACTATTTTGGGATTGATCCATTCTGATATCAGCGGTCCGCTGCCCCATATGTCATTAAATGGTTCAAGGTATGTTTTGACATTTATTGATGATTATTCTCGCTTTACATGGGTATTCTTTCTCAAAAACAAGTCAGAAGTGCTTGGAAAATTCAAGGATTTTAAGGCTTCTGTTGAGACCACCACTGAGAGCAAGATCAAAGCTCTTAGATCTGATAATGGTGGGGAATATATCAAGTCCGAGTTGCTGCAACTTTGTGCCCAAAGCGGAATCAAGATCCAACATACAGTTCCCTACACACCCCAGCAGAACGGTGTAGCGGAAAGGAAAAACCGGTCACTGAAAGAGATGGCTACATGCATGATTGAATCAAAAGGTTTGGCTGCAAATCTTTGGGCTGAAGCAATCAATGTTGCTGCATATATACAGAACCGAGTTCCACATTCATCCGTGAAAGGTATGACTCCTTTCGAAGCATTCTTTGGTCACAAACCGGATGTGTCCAATTTGAGAGTTTTTGGCTCTACTGCATGGGCTAGAATTCCTTCTGAGAAGAGACGAGCTTTGGATCCACAAAGTATCGAGTGCATATTGATAGGATATGGGGAAGAATCAAAAGCATATAAACTCATGGATATCAGATCTAAAAAGATATTCATAGAACGCAGTGTGCAGTTTGAAGAACCGCTTCAAGAATTGCAACTAGTTGAGGAGAAAACTGCCGATTCACCGCCTTCACCAGAAGAAGATTCGAGCAGCGATAATGAAGGTATGAGTTCTGATATTTCTGATATTGTAGCAGCATATGATGATCATGACATATCAGGTTCGGAATCCGACCATTCAGATCTCCCTCAGTTACCAAAGTGGGCCCAAAATACTCTACAATCTGCTGGTTCTAGTCTTGGAAATCCTGCTGATCCGAGACGAACAAGAGGAGAATTTCAAAGGGCAGGTATGGCTCTTTCTATTGCTGATCCATTTCTTCCTGAGATTTGTTATTTGATGGCTGGTTCAGATCCCCAATCATATTATTCAGCCCATCGAGATCCGAGATGGAAAGATGCCATGGATGAAGAGTACAGTTCTCTTCAAAAGAACAATACATGGGAGCTAGTTTCTCTTCCACCTGGAAGAAAATTAGTGAAGTGTAAATGGGTCTACCGTACTAAAGTTGCTGCTGATGGAACTATCAGCAAATATAAAGCAAGGTTGGTGGCAAAAGGTTTTTCCCAAGTCCAAGGAGTGGACTACACAGAGACCTTTGCACCGGTTGCAAAGATGGATTCCATCCGCCTTGTTTTAGCTATTGCCGCATCCAAGCACTGGGAGGTGCATCACATGGATGTGAAGAGTGCATTTTTACATGGAGACCTTGCTGAAGAGGTCTATATGCAGCAGCCAGAGGGTTATACATCAGATCCATCATTGGTTTGCAGATTGAAGAAGTCTTTGTACGGGTTAAAACAGGCCCCAAGAGCTTGGTACGCAAAGATGGACTCCTTCCTTCTTTCTCAGAATTTCCAAAGATGCAAATCTGATCCGAATGTCTATCTTCAGCGAGTTAAAGGTAATTTGTTGGTTATTGTACTTTATGTTGATGATCTGCTTATTACCGGTAGCACACTTACTTCAATAAACAAGCTAAAAACTGCCTTAAATCTAGCTTTTGACATGAGCGATTTGGGCTTGCTGAGTCACTTTTTGGGCTTGGAGATAGCTCAAAATTTCGATGGGATCACTATATCTCAGCAAAAATATGCTTCCGACCTGTTATTGAAGTTTAATATGGCTGAATGTAAGGCAGCCCCGTTCCCATTCCTCTCAGGAATCAGTCTTGAGGAGGGAGATTCCACACCGCTTGCAGATTGCAGTATGTATCGACAGTTGATTGGTTCACTACTTTATTTGACACACTCTAGGCCTGACATCTCATATGCCATGAGTGCCGTGTCAAGATATATGCAGCAGCCACATGAGCTTCATTGGCGAGCAGCCAAGCGGATCTTGCAGTATGTGCAAGGAACGAGACAGTTTGGCATACATTATGCTGCAGATTCTGAGCTAGATTTCATTGGTTTTACTGATTCAGATTGGGCAGGTGATAGCATTGATCGGAAGTCCACTTCCGGTTATGTTTTCATGATTGGTCATGGTGCTATTTGCTGGTCCAGCAAAAAGCAAGCAGCCATTGCACTTTCTTCAGCAGAGGCAGAGTATCGAGGGGCAGTCAATGCCTGCATTCAGGCAGTTTGGTTGCAGGGTATTCTTTCCGAGTTTGGTTTTGGTGGCACTACTTCGACTGTCCTATTTTGTGACAATCAAAGTGCTATCAAGATCTCCACAGATCCAGTTCAGCGGCAGAGGACCAAGCACATTGAGATTCATATGCATTACATTCGACAGTTGGTGCATGACCGCACCATCATTCTGCAATATTGCCCTACTGATGAGCAAATTGCAGACATCTTCACCAAGAGCTTCACTGAGAAGAAGTTCTCTTACCTCCGTTCACTGTTGGGGGTGAGTTCCATCATGGTGGAGACAGATTGATTCATTATTATGCTTTAGACTTGAGGGGGGGCTTTCTTCCCACTGGGTTTTCCCTCTTTCCTCACTTAGTTTATTTTTCAGCATTTTTTTGGATTATTGTATTGGGGTGACCTTTGGTCTTAGTTACCAGGGCCCCACATTATTTTAGTTGGCACATCATAGTCTAGCTTGAGGGGGGGTGTTCGGATATCCATCATCTATTTCGGGATACATATCTATTTCAGGATCATCTATTTCGGGATACATATCTACTTCAGGATCTTGCATGATCTATTTCAGGATATGCAGTCCAGTCACCAGTTTGATGCCTCCAGCACCTTATCCACCTTCTTCTAGCACCCGGGAGCCACTTTCCACAGAGTTTTAGCCCTCCTAAGCTGAAAGGCGCCCTCTTCTCACCTACTGACTGAGAAGGGCGCACTTGCTCACCTACCACTGCAGATTCACTCCAGTTACATTCAGTTAGCTCCGATTCTGATTGATTTCACTCCGATTTCACTCCTGACTGACTGTTTCACCTCCGATTGACCTCCAGTTCGATTAGGTGACTTGATCTGACTCCAGTTAGCCTCCCATGCGCCCCCACTGAGCCTCCAGATCCTATATCAGTGCTACACACTTCAGTTACATTTATTATGATCAGTTAGACTCAGCTTGACACCTGGATGACTGTTTGTTGTGATTGATGAGCAACACCGATGATTGATGAGGACTCCTAGATTGAGTCAAGCTACTCCATTTCAGTGATTCGAATGCCTACTTAGTCAATTCGAATTGCCATTGACAGATATTGGATTGTATTGTAATCTATTGTAATTCATTCACCCTTTCTGGGATAGAGAGCACTGCTGCATGTTTTTGCACAGTTTTGCACCATATCTTCTTATTCATCTGTTGTGACTGATTTATTTGTTCATTAGATCTGCTGTGACTAACTTTACAGAGTAGATGAAAGAGATCTGATACCACTGTAATGTACCAACTAGGATTAGTGATACAAAAACTTACTTCTTTAGAGAATCAATCAAAACAATGTTTCAGAGAGCTAGTTTGACTTCGAGCGGACAAGATCAAAGGACCTGGATGTAAGGAAGGATCTGATATAATTTTATACATATAAAAAAATTATTGAGACCATTTATGTTTCAAAATCATAAAATCTGAAGTCTACTCCAACGCTCATGGGCTCCTTAGCATATGCATACTAGTATGGGTCAAAACTGGACTGGAAGCTATGAATGGGTGTTTCTGGCTCAGAGAGGATAAATAAAATTAAATATTAGTAAAAAAAAATTCATAGTTCGTTCCATAAATTTTGAATAAGTTCTGAGAAATAATGACAAAGATATAAGCAAAACTGGAATTCAGGATTGCACAACTAGTAAAATTCAGGAGCTCCCAAACAGGTAGAGAAGGCTCACAAATTCTTAAAATAAGACATGGATGGTATCATATAACATGTTAATTAACTCCAGGAATATAAATCATATCATTTGTACCTCTACTCATTAATTTATTCAACATAGTTTGAAAACTAGTCAATTTCTATGCAAATCTAGGGAGCGTGGAGAAATATGAGAATAATTCATAATTATGTAATATTAATTGGAATAAAGGATATAATAGGTTTAAATTAACTTTTATTACATAATATATGTTCCAATAGGCCTCTCAAAACATTATATAAATATATATCATCTTCTACATGAGAATCTAGCTCTAGAAATCCATAGGAAGCTTGGAGATTTGAACCATGAACTGAATGATGCTTCTTCTGAACTTCCAATTAGACTTGATAAGATATAGGACCTAAAAATAAAATTAGTGATAATGTCTTAATACCATCATACTTTAATAATTGAATTCCATCATCCTCTCACAAGAAGAAGGGCGCGTTCTTCATAGCTCAGACCCTCGGATCTAGTAAAATGGCCATAACTTGCTCATCTGGACACCTTTTTTATGAGAAAAAAAAAATTTCCTACCGGAAACAATGCTAAGGACGCAATGGAACAGGTCTCAATGTCCATAAATCCTCAGAAATGTCGAAACCAAAACCTCCATTTCGGCCCTCCAAGACTGTTCCTACTAAATGAAGGACTTGAGCAACACAATGAGAACACCAAACAATGGATCAGGATTCAGGACATGCAATAGAATTAGTGTTGAATACTAGATGTAATCATCCTTTCAGTAAAACCATGGGGCACATCTCCTAGTTAGGACTAGGGGCACATCTCCCAGGTCAATGAGGCAAAATTGCACTCAATTCAAATCATAAATGATCAAAAGATGTGAAATGGAGTAGTAATCATTATTTTATAGATTGAGATGAATTTTTGAGAAATAAAGATAGGATAAGGCACCCTCATGGAGTGGATAAGGTTTCTTTTATTTCTTCTTTATCTTTTTCCTCGCTTTATGCTTTAGCTTTTGCCTTACTTTCTGCTTTGCTTTGCTTTCTGATTTTTATTTTGCTTTTGATTTATCCCAACTTTGCTTTTATATCCTGCTTTTTCCTGCTTTTCTACCTTACCCTGCTTTACTGCTTTGTCCTGCTTTTTCCCTAGTTTTCTGCTTTGTCCTGCTTTTTCTTGATTTTCTGCTTTTTCCTGCTTTTCTTCCTTTGTCCTGCTTTTATGCTTTTGTCCTTTTTTTTATTTGTCCTACGGTTTTTCTTTTGTCCTGTTTTTCTACTTTTGTCCTGCTTTTCTGCTTTTGTTATGCTTTTCCTGATATTTTCTTCTTTATTCTACTTTTTTCTCCTTTTCCTACTTTCCTTGCTTTGACTACTTTATATTTTATTGTCTTGCAAGTTACCTCTTAGTCACCCTCTAAGGCACACTTGTGGAGAATTATCCACTTTATTCCAAAATAAAAAATCTAATTAATAAAAATTACTTCTACCAAATGCATTTCAAACTTAGGATAAAAATAAAATTAAACTTCCGAACTAATTAATGCCTTAAATTCATAATTAACCCCCAAGTGCATGAAATATTCTACTCAACCCAAAGGATTGGTTGGGCTAGGAAATCCTTCCACTAATAAACAATGAGGGGACATGACAAAAAAGGTCTAGTTACAGATCACATCAAGCAGTTTTAGAAGCTAAGTCTTAGAGTGAAGAACATTTCAGAAGATAATATGTTGGATCTATTTACTGGAACCTTGAAGGCTAACATTCAACATGAGGTGTGTCTCTTTGAACCACCATCCTTGGAGAAGGATTTCATGATGGCAAGTAAGGTTGAAAGTAAAAATATGATGATGGATACTAGAAAGACCACCTCCAACACATACCGAGAGAATAATGTTCCTTCTTCTAACCCACCTCAAATGTTTACACCTCAACAACTAGAGGAAAGAAGAGCAAAAGGCCTACTCTTTAATTGTGACAGCAAGTATAGTAAGGGACATAAGTGTGGTGAGAAGAAATTATTCTACATAGATTATTAAGAGGAAAAACCAAAAGAACAAGAACCATATCAAGATGCAGAAATAGAAGATACTACTTCCGAATAGATTACTCCCACCATATCCTATCATGCATTGGCTGGTATTATCACTCCTCAATATCTGAATATCGAACGATATATCAAAACGAAAAAAATGTAACAATGTTGATTGATTCTGGTAGTACTCATAATTTCATTCACTGTAAATTACCCAAAGCTCTCAATTGCTTTGTATATCCAGCACCATAGTTTGAAGTAATGATTGCAGATGGAGGAAATATCAATTTATCATGGAAATGCCATAATATCAATCTTACTATGGGGGAATATGTATTGAATAGTTCGATGATTTCTATTTCGATGGGGGTTGCTGACATTTTCTTAGGAGTTCAATGATTACAATCATTGGGAACGGTGGATTTTAATTTTCATAAGCTTTTCATGACATGTTTATGGGAAGGAAAATAATATGAGTTAAATGGTATCATAGGGAAACCAAGCAAATTGATAATCTCTAATGGTATGAAAAAACTAATGAAAAAGGACATCAAGGTGTAATTGCACAATTATTCTCATTATATGTTCAAACATCTAAGTCTCCTATTTCCCCAGATCTCCAAAAGGTCATTAATAAGCATTCCAAGGTATTTGAAGATATTCCAAAGGGTATTCCACTTGTTCGATATTTTTATCATGTTATTCGTTTAATTCCAAGAAGTGTTCCTCCTAAAATCATACCTTACAGATACCCTTATGGCCAGAAGAGTGATATTGAGCGTATGGTTGAAGAAATGTTATAGGATGGTATAATTAAGCCCATCCAAAGTTCTTACTCTGAACTAGTGGTAATGGTACACAAGCTGGATGGATCATGGCATATGTGCTCATATGATATAGAGCTCAACAAGATTACCATTAAAGATAAGTTTTCCATTTATGTCATTGATGAATTGTTAGATGAATTACATGGAGTAGTTTTGTTCACAAAGTTGGATCTCCATTCTGCGTATCATCATACTAGAATAAAGGATGAAGACATCCCAAAATAACATCCATAACTCATGAAGGTCATTATGAATTTTTGGTCATGCCATTTTGTCTCACGAATGCGCCTTACACATTTCAAGGTTTGATGAATTCCATTTTCAAGCCTTTGCTTAGAAAATTTGTGCTATTGTTCTTTGATGACATACTAATTGGTGAACTCCGAGAATGGATACTTAATTGGGGTAGCTAAACCGGAAGCATACTTTAATTATCGACCAGTGAGCGTACAAACTTAAGAGGTGCTAAGCATTGTATGTGCTCTATAGGTTAGTCTTCGTCGTTTTAGGATGTTGGGATGTATCTTGAAGGTTTCTCAAAAAGGGAATGGAAGTGATCTTCTTTTAAACAACGAATGAAGGAATATGAAAATATTGTAAATATGTGAACTAGAAATCCTGAAACTAATAAATATTTATGCTAGGAATTAAATGCTGGAAGACTGTAAATTTAATCTAAGAAATAAAATGCTGAAAGCTTGGGAAACTTGATCTAGAAATAAAACACTGAAAACTGGAAGTTTAACTAGAAATTCAATACTGAAAATTAATCAAACTTGATCTCATTCGAATCCAATACTGAAAGTAATAATCATCTACCCTATTCAAGTCCAAAGAACTTAAAACAATTAACTCCTATATAACTGAATTCAGATAAAGGAAATATGCATGGAATCGCAGACCTAAATCATTGTCAAAGATTAATATAATGTGCTGGAAAACAGAGGCAAAAATGCCTGCACAGAACGTGTGTACAGGACTATAGAAAGCGCATTGTAGAACTACATAATCAATGTTGACGAACTACAGATAAAAAGTGTTGAAATGAAATCATCACTGAACTGAAATAAAACTATGTCATTCAAACCATTGTCAAATACTTCATATACGATGATGATTAAATCGATTAACAAAACACATAAGAAATACCTGAGATAAAAATGAAGCTCTTGACCTATGTGTTGGAGGGGCCCTCTCCAACTCGTATTTCAGGAGTGGGAAAAATCCTTATAAACTCAAAGCTTGGAATAACATCACTTCTTCCATTAAAATCGTAACTTCATGTTCCAAAAAATCTTAACATAGAATTGTCTTGAATAACATATGCTGAAGATAAGTTCTACAAAAATGCTAATAGGGCCTCTTGCTACTCAAGAGGTCCATATATATATATATATTTAAACATAACCTAACTCTATGCTTTTAAATGTTGATCCTGCTAATCAGGAGTTCTCGTCTACAAATCAGGGAAAAGGGCACTGAGCCACTTATGGTCTTTCAGTCTTCGAGCTGGAATTGATGGTTGTCTCTTAGATTACCTATGCCTGCTCATACACACTTATTTCCATATAATTAGTTCACAGAAAATGCTTTTAAGCATAAAAGAGTAATCTCTAAACTACTCTATCAAATAATCAAAACAAGTGTGTTATCCCCCACAAAAAGAGGCCTTTCCCTTTCCATTATTGTGCTTGTGTGGCATAAAAATGCTATAGAGTACCTAATTTGGAGACTCATCATCTCCCCCAGACTGAAGGAGTTACCCATCCCTGGGTGAAATATCATGTTCTTGAACAACTTCTCTGATGTCCCAGGAAACGACCCTAGGGGTCCCTTCCTGCCTATGATAGCCCAAGGTCTGGTCGTCTTTGGTCCATGCTATTTTATCCTTTTCTTCATCGTCCTGTTCTCTGATAATCAAGGGAAGAAAGAATAGTGGGATCAGCTTCATGCCGATCCATCTGAGCTGATGCTTTATCACTGACTCCCTATAAAACTTATCCTCGGTGAGAGCAATATCTAGTCTGAGGGGGGGAGTGAGGCTCCCTTTTCTTCAAGTCTTCTGCTATTCTTTTCCATCTCTCACCGATGACTTCCTCAACTTCCTTGTATGTGCATTGGAGGGTCAGATCGAAGTGTGTCACTGCCTCCTGTTGTTTTCCAATGAGGATAGGAACCAACTCTTCATCTGTGGTGATAGTCCCGTGGTCCTAGATTATTCTTTTAGGATGAGTTTCTTCACCCCTTATCCGTAATGGATTTTGCCACTCTTTAGCCAGGTAGAGATGAGCGTCCTGTGATCTCTCAATCTCGTGGTTCATCCAGGAGCAGAGCGCTCTTAGCTGAAAGTCGCCTACGTATGGATTAGGTGACCAGTTAGGTGAACTTGGTACCACGAAGTTGTGCAAGAAGAACTCGCACAATTGATCCTTCTCCAACTCTGTGCAGTTCAGAGAAGTGTCAACAAACTCCTTTGGAGTGTTTAGCTCTAGAGGTAGGCCTTGCCTTAGCCTTTGTAGCTGAAATTTTCCCCACTTCTCCTTTAGGTAGTTCACATAGATTCTAGATGGTGTTCTGAGTCCTAATATACCATCATAGATACTGGCGGTGGTCATCAATGTATCCTCTAACTATTGAATTCTCTAATCTTTCTGAGCCAGCTCTTCCTGAGCTTGGCCCAATTTCTCCTTCAGTGCCAAACTTTTTTGTTCTGCCAACTTTAGCTCTCTCGCATGCTGCATTTTCAAAATATGGGTCTTTTCATGTGCAAACAGTGGGGTTGTTGGTGAAGCCGGCTGGCTTATTTGGATTCTTGCTTCAATTTTTAGTGCTGCCAACTCCTCCTTGACCTTTGCCAGTTCTGTCAGTGCCTCAGCTAGTTGTTCAATGACTCCAGGGTCTACATTTTGACCAGCAGGGTTCCATTGGTAATCATCATGTTCTTTTGGTGTAGTTGGGTCGTCTTAGTCTACCCACTCGTCATCATCCGATAAGTTTTGAATTATGGGGCTAAGCTCTTTTTCTACTTTCTTTGCCTGTTCGCCTTTGGGCTACTGTGGGATCCTCTTACTTCACCGTTTTTCCCCTTTCTTGTTGGTGGAAACCCCTGATTCTTTTTGGTGGGAGGCATCTTTTGAATGTTTTATTTTAATCAGGGTATCGGCCATAACTTCATTGTCACTATCCAGGTCAATCTTTCTCTTAGCTCCTAATGCGGAAGTCGATTTTTCCTTTGACCTTGAAGCTAGGGGTATGCCTACATTAGGTGTACCCCTCATTCTCTGCGCATCATCTGCTGAGATCACCATAAACTCCTCCCATGAAAGTTCTGGAACCTGTACCATTAATTCTTCACGAATGATCAATTTGATATGCCCATGGTGGGCTAGCGCATCTTCTTTTCCTTGAACTACCTTTTTACTCATTTCTCCCAGAGATTGGAGAAGATAATAGGGAATGCTGATGTTTTTATTCGGTGTGATATGGCTCCTGTACCTCAGAAGCTCCAAAATTCGAAATTGGAAGAGAGGGACATAGCTCAGCCTCCCTGTACATGTTACATATTTCTGAACGACAGCAACTATTTCGTCCCAGGGTGCTGGCATGGTGACTCACTTGACTCCATTTTTGTCTTCTTCATAAACTTCTCCTAGTCCGAAGAAGGCTTCCTTTTCCCTACGATTGGCTTCCCGGTCATCCCTGCTCCAGTGTAGACCCATGGGTAGCCCTTTGTATTTCGCAATTGCCTCCTCATCCAGTCTGATATGTAGTCCCCTTACCCGGGTGACAAACTGTTCATCTTTGATGTGCTTCAAATTCCTTGCAAATTCTAAAGCTACCTCTATATTGGACCCCCTCAGTCCTGAGATGAAGGGAATCCATCCTGCATTACGGAGGATTGGTAAAACCTGTGGGTTTTCATAAATGGGTTTGTGATCCTTCGGTTCACTCTTTTTGAACCCCTTTGTCATCTTGAATTTTTCTACTATAATTGACATACCAAAAACTTTGAGTGTGGCTGACTTACCTCAACTAGCCGGGATTGATCATAGGTTCAAGGAAGCTTGTTGGTTGAGTGAAAACACGAATTTTCGGTTTTCCTGCTTCTGGAAAGCTTGTATTACAAAACTGGGTCTTTTTGTAGATTATGCTGCCTTATTTAGCGGTTTTCACGCACTTATCCCGATCATCGTGCATCATACTTGCTGCCTTATACATTCCTTTTCATTATTTCACCCTATGTTTCCTTCCATCATTGTACCATGCACTGTTGCTTTGATCATTTGGGAATATCATTTGGGGATATAGAGGCTGGATGCTAATGTTGTCATCTTCTGACGAGTCTGAAGTAGGTAATCATGATTCTGTGTGGTTACTTTTGAACCGTACCGCCAATTTAACTTATAAGCTGTCCTCGGCTTTGGGAAATATCTTCTTTGTGGGGGGTAATGATTTGATTTGAAAATAAAATAAAGAGTTAAGTGATTACCTTTCATCCATTGCGTACCTGACTATATGATTTGTTCTTGATTGTATGGGTGCGGAATTCTGTAGTTGAGTTCAGCTTTGTCTGTAGTGATTTTGGGCATGTCAGTAGTCGTGTCTTTTTTCCTTTTTTATGCTTTTCTGTTGGAATTGCTGCCTTTGTTTGCTTGATTTTCGTGCAAGCTTTTTTGATATGACTTTCCATTGTGTTCAGCATTGTGTTGTAGTGATGCTCCAAATGGTGAATTTGATTTCTGTAGCTTGCTGGTATTCTGGCTCGCTTGATTTAGATTTTGAAAGATGATCTTTGTTTGTTGTGCTTTTGATGTTTCCTTTCTATTCCGCTGCTAAATGTTGGCTGTCTCTCTTGAATTTATTGTCTGGCTCGCTTGACATTGCTTTCTGGCTCGCTTGAATTGCTTTCTGGCTTTGCTCAGAAATTGCTTATGGTTCTGCGTTGAAATTGATCTCTGGTTTTTCATATGGATGGATCAAGTCCATCAATTGTGTTTGTAAGAACCTGAGTGGATCATGTTTTTCATTTCTTTTCTTTTTTTCTTTTTCATTTTTTTGTATTTTTTTCATTATTTTTTTTTTGGAGAATTTTTTCATCATTTTTTTTCATTTTTCTATTTTTTCATTTTTCATATTTTTTTGAAACCAAGAAATTTTCAGTGGTGTTCTAGGCTCTCTATCAGCATTAGATTCTGCTGATAAAGTGTCTGTGTGAACTCTTCTCTGGATTTTGGTGTCTTATAGAGTTTGAGTCTGTGTCCATTCACAAACATGGGGAATTTTTCTTCATCTATTGTTGTAATTCTGACAGCTCCATTGTCATAGATGTTTTCAATGATGTACAATCCGAGCCATCTGGTTGTCAGTCTTCCTTTAAATGTGTGAAATCTAGAGTCATAGAGTAGTGCCCAGCCACCTTCTTTGAACTTCTTCTGCTTGATGTTCTTGTCATGCCATTTCTTTCTTTGTTGCTGGATGATTTCAGTGTATCCAAGTGCTTGTTGGCATTGCTCATCCAGCTCATTTAATTGTAGTATTCGTTCTTGCTGGATGTTTGAAAGTTCCATGTTCAACTCAGCTGCAATCCTCAAGGTTTTGATCTCAAACTCGATGGGAAACATTATTTTCTTTCCATAGACTAGCTCATATGGGGTGAAGACTGTTGTTGTCTTCCATGTAGTATTATAAGCCCAGACTGCCTCACTTAGTCGGTCTGCCCAATCTCTTTTGTGGATTTGTACTTTTTTTGTCAAGATCCTTTCTAGTTCTTTGTTGGTCACCTCAGCTTGACCATTAGCATGAGGGTGGTAGGGAGAATATTTTCTGTGTTTAACCTTGTTTCTTCGAAGCAGGTCCTCTATGAGGTTGGAGGTAAATTGTGGGCCTTGGTCAAAAACTAACTCTCGTGGGACTCCAAATCTGTGGAAGATTTGTTCTGTAAAAAACTTTGCCACATTAGTTTCATTTGCCGCTACAAGTGCTGCTACTTCTTCCCACTTTGTAAGGTAGTCAGTGCATACTAGGATATAGCTTTTCTGATTTGATTGTGGGTTAAATGGGCCAACGAAATCAAATCCTCATTTCTCGAATGGTTCCAATGAGATTTGTGGATGGAGAGGCATTTCTTCTCTCTGTGTAGGCTTCCCCATTCATTGAAAATCATCACAATGTGAAACATATTCATAGGTGTCCTTGTGGAGTGTTGGCCAATAATATCCAGTCTACAATATTTTATAGGTTGTTCTCTTTGCAGCATAATGTCCTCCACATGGTTCATTATGGGTGGCATGCAGTATGTCATGGACTTCATCTTCTCTAATGCATCTTCTTAATACTTGGTCTGGTCCTTTTTTTTAAAGCATTCCCTCTATCCATGTGTAGCTGGAACTTTGCCTTATGACTCTGTTCTTCTCTTGGTGGTTGTAATGTTGTGGGAATTTTCCAGACACTAAGTAGTTTTCTATGTCAGCAAACCATGGGCTTCTTGTGGAGATTGCAAAAAGATGCTCATCAGGAAAATTGTCATTTACCACTTCATTGTCTTGTCCATGGGTGAGTCTAGAGAGAAAATCAGCCACTACATTGTGTTTTCCTGGCTTATCCAAAGTTGTGATGTCAAACTCTTGCAGGAGGAGTAGCCATATAATGATTCAAGCACTTGTATTAGGTTTGTTCATGAGATACCTAATTGTTGAATGGTCTGTGTGGAAAAACACTTGGTACCCAATTATGTAGTGCTTGAATTTGTTAATGGCATGTATGACAGCCGACAACTCCTTCTCTGTGACTACATAATTTAATTCTGATCCTGCCAAGTTTTTGCTGATATAGTATATGGCATATGGATTCTTCTCTCTTTCTTGTGCAAGGACTGATCTAATGGCCTTATTTGATGCATCAGAATGGATGTGGAATGGAAGTGCCCAATTCGGTCCTTGAAGTATTGGGGATGTAATTGTTTTCTGCTTGAGTTTGTCAAATGATAACATACAATGTTTTGTCCAAATGAATTATGTGTCTTTTGTGAGAAGGGAAAACATTCGTGCATCAATTTTTCTATAACTCTCAATGAATCTTCTGTGGTATCCTGTTTGTCCAAGAAAACTTCTCACATCTCTCTGTTTCACAGGTGGTGGCAGTGTTCTGATGACTGTGACTTTTTCCTGATCAACCTCAAATCCTCTCTGTGAAATATGGTGTCCAAGCACAATGCCTTCTTCCATGAGCATTCTGCATTTATCACTGTTGAGGCATAATCTCATCTCGATACATTTTTTCAAAACCAGTTCTAGATGTTTTAGTGCTTGGTCGAAATTCTGGCCATAGGGTGTGAAGTCATCCATGCAGACGTCCATTTGGTCATTAATAAAATCAAAGAAGATGCTTAAGATTTCCCTTTGAAACATTGTTGGGGCATTACAGAGCCCAAAGGGGAGCACTTTGTATGCATAAGTGCCCCATGGGCATGTGAATGTTGTTTTGTCCTGATCAGCTGGGTGAATGAGGATTTGGTTGTACCCACTAAACCCATCCAAGAATGAGAAAAATTTGTTCCCAATTAATGTGTCCAATACTTGGTCGATAAATGGGAGAGGAAAGTGATCTTTCTTGGTTTCTTTATTGAGATCTCTGTACTCCACAAAAATTCTCCACTTCCCTCCTTTTTTAGGAACTATGACCAATGGTGATACCCACTCACTATCTGAGATTGGGTATATGAACCCTGCATCTAACAGCTTTTGCAATTCCATCTTAACTATGTCCTTTAATGTTGGGTTCATTCTTCTCTGTGGCTGCCTGATAGGAACAACACCTTCCTTTATATAGATATAATGCTTACAGATGTCTGGGTGGATACCCTTCATGTCAGTGTATGTCCATGCAAAGGCTTTGTTGTTGTCTGACAGTACCTTCAGTAATTGTTGTTCTTGTCATGGCTCTAAATTGGAGTTGATATTAACTGTCCTTCTAGGCATTATCTCAATTGTTTTGATTTGAATTGGATGTTGTTCAAGTGTGAGTACCTATTCCCACATTCTATCAGAGTTGAGGGTTGATATCTTTTCTTCTTGTTGCTGACCTGTGCCAAGAAAATCTTCAAACATATACTGATTAGAAGAAGAATTTTGGGTAAACCTATCTAAATGACTATCTTCGTCGATGGATTTTAGTGATAGGGAAGCTTCAATGGTAACGACAGGTCGGATGTTTTGGTCTTTTAGGTCATCATAATCATCTATCCAGTTTTGATATTCTAGGTCTGAAGACTTCCTTGCTGGAGGATAAATCGTGATTTTCTTCCTAGATTGGCCACTGGTGATTGTCATGTATCCCGATCTGCACCCTATATAAGCATCTATAGCTGCCAGCTAGGGTCTCCCTAGTATTATTGGGTATCCACTAAGTTTACTTTTCACTTCAATGACTATGAAGTCAGCTGGGTATTCCTAGGATTCTATGTTGATAGTTATGTCTTTGAGCATTCCTTCAGGTTTTACTGTCGATGTGTCAGCTAGTTGTAGGACGGTAGTTGTTGGTCTGTCCATTGATTGTAGTCCTAGGGCTATCATGGTATCCTTAGTCATTATGCTTATTGCAGCCCCTAAATCAATTAGGCTGCTGGCGATATGTCTGTTGTTGATGGTCACGTTTACTACTGGGCTTCCTGGATAAAGTATTTGGGGTTTACAATGACACCTAGCATTAAATATGCTAAGTGGCCTACTACGTTTATCGTGGGTGGGTCACGTATTCTTCTGCCATGTCTTTTCAAACAATTCTCTTTGATAAACTTGTTACAGATTGGCACATCTCTTATGGCCTGTAAAATTGGAATTTGGATGTTTGAGTGCTTCAATTCATTCAGAATCGCATTTTCTTCTTCTTCTTTAGTATTTCGTATAAGTTTTTCAGGGAATGGAGGGTTTCTATTTTCTGTTTGTGGCCAAATTTCTTCTTCCTGAGGGCTTGGCTCGTCTGGATGCTGAATTTTAGATTGTGTTGTTTTTTCATGAGCTTCAGCTTCATGTTCTTTATTATGTTGTGTGGGTGTGTGTTGCAATGTTTTCCCAGACCTGAGATTAATTTCATTTATCTCCAACGTATCCACAACATAAGTTGCAAAATGCACCATTTCAGTATTGTAGGCTTGTTGTTGTCCTGGCCTATTGTTGTTAGGGTTTGGAATTGGTTGGGCACAAATTGGTGGAGGTATGGGGGGTGGTTGGTTTTGTGGTGGCGGCATGATGAGTGGCTACTAGTGCTGCAATGGAGCCCTCCAATTCGATGAATAAGGATATGGATTTCCATAATTCGTTGTTGGCTGAGCAAAAGGTGGGGGGTACGGAGAGTAAGATTGTGGGTAATAAGGCGGTTGATATGGTTGGATTTGCTGCCACTGGTTTGGATTTTTTTGAGATGGCCATGGGTCAGGTGCTGAGTTCCAATTTTGCTCATTATTTGCTGGATTAAAGTAGGCTTGGTTTTTGGGTTGGTAAGGCCTGACAAAATTATTTCTCCTTTGATTTTCAAAACAGAGTTGTTCTATTGCACCTTCAGTTGTGGGATCTTGAATAACTGCTTTGCATGAGGGAAACAAAGGACATTTATCAGTGGAGTGATTATCAGTGCAGAGGCCACATATTTGTATGGTGTTTAGTGTGCACTACCCCTTCTCATGTTTTTTTCTGTAGCGTGGACAAAAGACTGTCAATGCTTGGTTTATTTCGTCCTATTTATTCTTGATTTGAAGTGCATCAAGTTGAATGGCCATGGATTGTAGGATATCAGTCTTCATATCATCAAGGAGGTTCCCTAAATCAAACTTTGTAATATTTGGTCCTGAAGATGCTGATCCCCCAGTAAATGGGTGTGAATCCCTTGTCCCACTTTTACCTTTCCTAGATCTAGAGTAGTTTTTGAAGATTTATAGGATTTGCTCATAAGTTTTCTGGAATATATCTCCATCTCCCAAAAGTTTCAAAACTTCTAGATTTTCCTCTTTTATCCCTCTAAGAAGGACAAGTTTAAGTGATTCTTGATCTAAGGTGCAGTGACTGGCTTGTTTGTAGCTGAGTTGAAATCGTTGTGCATAATCTTCTAAGGATTCTCTTTCTCCTTATTGCATTCTAAAGATTTCATCTCTTGTATATTTCGCCTTATAGTAGTCCCTATATTTTTCTAGGAAAGTTTGTTTCATTTGGTCCCATGTAAAGATGTTGTTCCCTTCTAGGCTCATAAACCATCTGAGCGATAGATCTTTCAATGTAGAAGGAAAGAGTCTCAGTTTTTGTGCATCAGTGGTGTAGCCAAATGACCTACAGACTACCTCAAACTCAAATAGAAATGTGTCGGGATCCTCTGAGGTTAAACCATGGAAGTTTGGTAGGTTATTAGTGTTGATATTCTTCATCCTGACATCTCCAAGAGGTACACTAATGGGAAAAGTGAATAGTTCTTTAGATTCATCATCTTCTTATTCCATAGTAGTGTTGGAGCTAGAGCTAGCAAAGAAGTTATCTCTGTGTGGATCGTAGCTAGAATCAGCTTCTTCCTCTGAGTTAAGGAATTCAAACTAAGAATGATCAGAACTGTTGCTACTCATAGGACTGTTAGGTAGAAAGCGTCCAAATCTATCTCTCTGTCGTCTAGGCATTCATGGTAAAAGTTTTATGTTTTCTGGTTGTTTTTGTGTTGTTGTTTTTTCAAAGATGTCTCCTATGGATTAAGCACCTCCCCGGCAATGGCGCCAAAAAGTGGTGAACTCCAGGAATGGATACCTAATTAGGGTAGCTAAACCGGAAGCATACTTTAATTATCGACCAAAGAGCGTACAAAATGAAGAGGTGATATGCACTGTATGTGCTCTATAGGATAGTCTACATCGTTTTAGGATGTTGGGATCTATCTTGAAGGTTTCTCAAAAAGGTAATGGAAGTGATCTACTTTTAAACAATGAATGAAGGAATATGAAAATATTGTAAATCTGTGAATTAGAAATGTTGAAACTAATAAATCTTTATGCTAGGAATTAAATGTTGGAAGACTGTAAATTTAATCTAAGAAATAAAATGTTGAAATCTTGGGAAACTTGATCTAGAAATAAAACACTGAAAATTGGAAGTTTAACTAGAAATTCAATACTGAAAATTAATCAAACTTGATCTCATTTGAATCCAATACTGAAAGTAATAATCATCTACCCTATTCAAATCCAAAGAACTTAAAACAATTAACTCCTATATAACTGAATTCATATAAAGAAAATATGCATGGAATCGTAGACCTAAATCATTGTCAAAGATTAATATAACATTCTGGAAAACAGAGGCAAAAACGCCTGCACAGAATGTGTGTATAGGACTACAAAAAGCACATTGTAGAACTACAGAATCAGTGTTGACGAACTACAGATAAAAAGTGCTAAAATGAAATGATCTCTAAACTGAAATAAAACTATGTCATTCAAACCATTGTCAAATACTTCATATACGATGATGATTAAATCGATTAACAGAACATATGAGAAATACCTGAGATAAAAATGAAGCTCCTGACCTATGTGTTGTAGGGGCCCTCTCCAACTCGTATTTCAGGAGTGGGAAAAAGCCTTATAAACACAAAGCTTGGAATAACATCATTTCTTCCATTAAAATCTAACTTCATGTTCAGAAAAGTCTTAACACAGAATTGTCTCGAATAACATATGTTGAAGATACATTCTACAAAAATTCCAACAGGGCCTCTTGCTACTCAAGAGGTCCATATATATATATATATATATATATATATATATATATATATATATATATATATTTAAACATAACCTAACTCTATGCTTTTAAATGCCGATCCTATTGATCAGGAGTTCTCGTCTACAAATCAGGGAAAAGGGCACTGAGCTAGTTATGGTCTTTCAGTCCTCGAGTTGGAATTGATGGTTGTCTCTTAGATTACCTGCACCTTCTCATACACACTTATTTCCATATAATTAGCTCACAGAAAATGCTTTTAAGCATAAAAGAGTAATCTATAAACTACTCTATCAAATAATCAAAACAAATGTGTTATCCCCCACAAACAGAGGCATTTCCTTTATCCATTATTATGCTTGTGTGACATAAAAAGGATATAGAGTACCTAATTTGGGGTCTCATCACTAATCTATAGCAAGTATTGGGAAGAACACGTTCAACATGTTGACAGGGTACTACCACTACTGAAGGAGCAAACACTATATGCAAAACCTTCCAAATGTTTCTCTGGGGTAAAGGAGGTAGAGTATTTGGGTCATATTGTATCTCATGAAGGTGTCAAGGTAGACCCCAACAAAATTAAATCCATTATGGACTGGCCGATTCCCAAAACCCTAAAGAATATTCGAGGATTCCTAAGTCTGATAGGATACCAACGCAAGTTTTTTCGGAACTATGGAAGAATAGAGGCACCTCTAAGAACATTATTGAAGAAAGATGCATTTTCTTGGACTCCAGAGGAAACTTAATCTTTTGAACAACTTGAAGAGGAAATGTGCAAACTTCTTGTTTTGTCCACACTAGACTTCACAAAAACATGTATTGTGGAATGTGATGCTTCAGGAAATGGCATTGGTGATGTTCTAATGCAAGAAGGATACCCACTTGATTTCACAAGTCATCCAATCAAGGTAAAGCACTTACAAAAGTCCATTTATGAGAAGGAAATGTTGGAAATACTACATGTTCTTAAGAAATAGAGTCCTTACCTAATAGGTAGGCACTTCAAGGTAAAAAAATATCATGATAGTCTTAAATAATTCTTGGAATACATACTATCTTTAAAAGAGCAACAAAAATGGGTAACCAAGATGTTGGGATATGACTTTGAAATCATCTATCGAAAAGGGAAACAGAATGTGGTGGCAGATGTGATTTCCAGAAAAGATTAAGATGTTGGAGCATTACTTTGTGAAATTTCCATTATGCAACCCGATTGGGTAGTATCAGCAAGGTAAGAATGGAAAAATGACCTATCTGTGTGGACTCTCATTCAAAAGCAACATAACAATCGCAGTGTATGAGATACTTTTGTGTGGAGAAATGATTCACTATGGTATAACGACCCCTTATATTTATGCAAAAACTCCCAACTCAAACAAAAGGTCCTCTCGGAATTACACACCTCTCCTATAGGTGGGCACTCTGGATTCCTGAAAACTTACCATAAGGTTAAGAAGGAATTTTTTGGGGAAGCTCTTAAATATGATGTTCAAAAGTTTGTGGCCAAAGTTTAGTTTGCAAACATAATAAGTTTGAAAAAGTTAATACCCCAAGACTTCTAAAACCATTAAACATACCTTGCCAACACTAGGAGGAAATCTCAATGTATTTTATCATAGGTCTACCCAAGTTAGAACGGAAGAATGTTATTATGGTGGTTGTTGATAGAATCACGAAGTATGCACATGTTTTTCACTCTCTCATCCTTTTAATGCAAGTATAATAGTTGCAGCCTTTATGGAAACAGTTCAGAAGTTACATAGAAATCCAAAGATTATTCTAAGTGATATAGATCCAATTTTCAATGGAAAATTTTGGATTGAATTGTTTTCTTGTTTGGGTACCCAATTTGGCTCAAAGTTCATCTTATCATCCTCAATCTGATGGGAAAACTGAGATAGTAAAAAAAATTTGGAAGGTTATCTTTGTTGCTTTGCATCTAATAAGAAAAAACATTGGGTGAAATGGTTATCTTTGGAAGAATGGTGATACAATAATTCCTTCCATGCATCATCAAAAATGTATCCATTTATGGCACTTTATGGGTACCATCCTCCCTCTATCACATATCCCTTAAAACGAAAATCTAAAATGTTATAATTTTATTGGTTATACAAGATCTTAAAACATTTACCCTCATATCATCATAGACATATACAATAGGATCACTGATAGAATGACAAGCACACAAAGAAAAACGAACTCAACAAATTTATCCTGGGAAAACCCTCTCGGAGTAGAAAAACGAAGCAAACTTCTTCTATACAGATTCGTCAGAATGTAAAAAGGTATCCATCATGCAAATACCCAAAACAAGAAGACTCCAAAAGAATCTACATACTTGACTCGATCTCTCCTACTCATGCAAACTCAATGAGTGAATGACGTGACCAAATGAGGAGGGTGAGTTACTCATTTATACTAATCAAATTACTTGAACGTTTTACTAAACAGGGTCGGCATGACTCACCTAACTGGACCGACCTGTAAAACTTACAATAAAATATTATTTTCTAGATCTTTCCAGGTCGACCTAACAGTTAGGGTTTACATTGACTCTTTCAATTAATTTCACATGATTAATTACATGAATAATAATCTTCGTAGGGTGTACAATACAAATGACACAAATAATACAAATAATAATATCTTCCGAAGTTACATTCTTCAACAGTCCCTCTTAACAAGGAAGATATTATTCAGTCGTCATCACCATCGTCTTCTAGTTGTTGCACTTCTTGTACACAGACTATTGACATCTAACATCTCCCAAATCTATATATCATAATAATTTTCACGGAGCCTTAACTTTTTCATGCTGGATGTGACCACATAGAGCCAACCATATTTCATGTTGGATGTGACCTAGACCAAGTCTAGGACTTTCACACACAGATCCATCCCTCTTTCATGCTGGATGTGACCTAGACCAAGTCTAGGGATTTCACGCACAGATCCATCCTTCTTTCATGTTGGATGTGACCTAGACCAATTCTAGGACTTTCACTCATAGAGCCATCCCTCTTTAATGTTGGATGTGACCTACACCAAGTCTAGGAATTTCACGCACAAATATGTTAAAAAAACATGATCGCGGAGAAATAACAACAAGATGCAAATATAAATCACATGAAACACATTACAAGAGATACACCAATATAATGTGTGTTAGAAAAACAGGATCGCAGAGCAATAACAATAAACATAAATGCAAATATAATCACACATACACATTACAAGAGAGACACAGATATATCGTGGTTCACCCAACTTGGGATACATCCACACTGAATTTTCCAGTCCTTATTATTATTACCGTCCAGCAAGGTGAAGGGATACAACCTGCAGCACAGCCGCTGCACTTCCTCTTCACTATCTCACAGTCTCTCTCATGATCTTAGAGATCTTTACAATGCATAAAACCTAATACATCATACCCTAGCCGTATTACAATGTCTTTTTTCTATAGGGAAAATACAATGGGAAAATACCACGGGATACCCAAAACCATGGGCCCACAAAACAGCTGGCGAAAACAGCCCCAAAATTTTTTCTCGGGGGCTCCGCCCCCGAACCCCTAAAAATGCAAAATGGGTGTACAGTCCTCCGAGGTGCACAGCTTAGACAATATCATCTATGAGTCTGGAAGATCTGGCTCCACAACCAACAATGTGGTTCACCCAAGATGGGATACATCCACATAGAAATTGTCAATCCTTATTATTATACCATCCAACAAATGAAGGGATACAACTTGCAATAGATCTAATACAACTTCCTCTTCACTCTCTCACGGTCTGTCTTACACAATCATAGAGATATTTACAATTCTAAAATACCCATCTGTATTACAATGCCTTCCTTTTAAAGAGTGATTACCATGGGAAAATACTATGGAACACCCAAATTTTACCATGGGCCCATAAATCACCCATTATTGACCAAGTCGTGACTATGAAATTACAACATTTTACAATGCATTTTTTTCCGAAATTTTCGCTATAGGGGCACTGCCCCCAAATCCTTGCTAGGGGGGGTCCATGGAGACTATTTTGGGGGGGAAATCCCCCCCAAACCCCACCATCATGTGTTGGGATCCAGACATGGTTGAAACACGACCTCTGAATAAGGAAGATCAAGCTCCACAACTACCATAAAGCCATTCCTCTTTCATGTTGGATGTGACCTAGACCAAGTCTAGGATTTTCCACCACAAGGCCAATCCTTTCTCATACTAGATGTGACTTATAACTATTCTATGATTTTCCACCACAGGCCTAGTCCTTTTTCATACTGGATGTGACCTAGAACTAGTCTAGGATTTTCCACCATAGGGCCAATCCTTTTTCATACCGGATGTGACCTAGAACTAGTCTAGGATTTTCCACCACATGGCCAGTACTTTTTCATAATGGATGTGACCTAGAACTATTCTAGGATTTTCCACAGAGTTGGTCCTTTATCATACCATATGAAACTGTTCTCATCCAAAAACCGAGAAATCCATCCAGTGAGTCCATCCTAGTAGAATCCATTACGTTGCACACCGCAACCACTTGTGTTACCTCACCGTTCAACCGGATCCTCTCGTAGCCTAGGAGACTCAATTACATCACATAACCCATGACTACTTTCTATCTAATCCGCGCTCATCACTCCCTCTTGATATGGCCACTCCAATATTTTCCATGAAGTATTCGAACTTCCTTCTCGATAGAGGCTTGGTCAACACGTCGGCTATATGATCCTCTGTTTCAATATACTGGAGTCTCATTGATCCCTTCTGCACCATATCCTGGATATAGTGATACCTGATATCGATGTGCTTCGACTTGTCATGGAACACATGGTTCTTTGACAACTTCACACAACTCTGGTTGTCACCTAATATACAAGTCACCTCTAACTCAAGATCAAAAAATCCTGATAACAACTTCTGAAGCCACACTACTTCATAGCTTTCCGAACAAGATGCCATATACTCAGCCTTGGCTATACTGAATTCCACACTCATTTGATTCCTACTGAACCATGATATCATACCCGATCCCAAACTGAAGCAGCACCTTGATTTTAGTTTTATGTCCATGACACTCCCAGCCCAAAACACATCCACATAACCTTGTACGTTAATTTTATGATTTGATGCATACCTGAGGCCATAATACACCATACCCCTTAGTTACCTCAGCACATTCTTTTTGGAAACCAACTGAACATGTCTCTGTAATGTCCCTTTTTTAGAATTTTATTAAAATGGTGAAATTTTCAACTTTTTCCACTAGTTCGACCTTTGACTAGTATTGGTATCTTGCTCTCCAAATGACTCCAAATGCTCCCAAATTGTTACAGAAGGTGTATGGATGATATTAGTACATAATTATGAGTTTCAAGGATGCTTTAGCTTCTTCAAGAGGATTCTAAAACTCTCCTTTAAGTTCTGGCCAAAGTAGGGAGTTTGACTAGCAATTTCTCTTTGACTAGTATTGGTCTCTTGGTCTCCAAATGACTCCAAATGCTTGTATAATGGGTCTAAAGGTATTTGATAGGTATTAATACATATAACAGAGGCTTATGGATGCTTAAAAACCCTTAAAACATGTAATACCCCAATTTTGACCCTTATGAAATATTGGCTTTTAATGTAAATATTGTATACATGCGTTGTATGTTTCCCTGGTGTGGAGCTCAAGGCCAAGGCCCCGCTAGTGTATGTTTGGATTATATTTAAAACAAGCAACTATTTGATATTTTGATGCCCATGTGCTATTAAGCCATGGAATATTGTAAATTGATGTAAATGTTAATATTTCAATAAAATACCAATTCCGGCTATGGAAGCAACGAATGAGAAGGAGCCATGTGTATACCACTAGGGAGTGGTGAGGGGGTTGTGGGGATGGACCATATGTTTCCAAATGTCATTGTGAGAACCCATTTGACTTTCCTTGCTGACATTTAATTCTGTTGTAAGGAAGTTGTTGAGGAATTTCAGTCCATGGCTTCAATGGAGCATGGGCAGCCCAGAAATTCATATGGAAGAGTATGGGCTCTGTTTTCTTGTACCACAAGTCACTCTACCTCATGGGGATTGCTTCTTCCTCATTTTCATTCTAGTGTGGAAGGGACCAGCATCATTTTTTTCACCCAGGACGAATTACCAGCAGGGAGAAAAACCATAAATCGCAACTTTGCAAGAACCCACGTTTTGAAGAGTCATAAACGCCCAGATTTGGTATTTGACAGTGAAATCCAATGGGGGATCCATAGATATGAACCTTGGGGTGAAATTGAGAGTATTAGATACCCCGAAATCCATTGGAAAACCCAGTTTTTATAGCCCAGAAAACCAGTGACAGGATTGAGTTATTTTGATGCCAGAATTGTGAGAAATCCAATTGTGAATGACTGAGCAGAGGTTGGGTTTGCTTGATAAACCCAGTGAAGGATAGAGTCTCAAGGAATTAGCAGCTGGACCTTTCTATGCCCACCTTGAAGAACACTGGAGGGAAGGGACGCCTGAAGGACTGTGCAGCAGAGAAGGGGACCTTCCTTGTGTTGGGTGTGGTAGGTACTGTGGGTGCCTTGACTGTTTGAATTATCTTGAGATGCCTGTAGCTCTGTGGATGAGCTCACTGGCTTAGCATCCTCCTCATTTGTCATTTGTATGCTTGATAAACCCAACTGTGTGTTGGCTTAGCATAGTTGTTGAGTGAAACCATGGTTGTGAGTGAGCCCAATTAATTCCTCCTTGGTGGATACACAACCCAGCTCGGGGGTGATCTCTCAGCTGAAAGAATATAGCCTGGACAAAGATATATGGTTGGGTGGAACGTTGCTCTCACATAGCTAGTTGTTGGGACAGCTTCAACTCAAAGATAAGTGTTCTCTGTGTTTAAATCATATGCATTATGTGTTTTGCAATGTATTAATTATGAATGATAATTATTCATGTAAATGGAATTGATATGAAATCTGTGAATGGCAGGAGAATGGGATTGCTTCCATGTGTGAATGATTCATCATCTTCCTGGATTAAATATGTTGATGCATTCTATTATAGCTGTGCGTTAATATGTTTAATTCCACTGTATAATTTAAGTCTGCATTTTATTTAAATGGCAAAATTTTAGTCTTATGGTTTTGGGGAAGAATCAGACACCCCCATGTTATAGTCATGTTCCCTCCCTTGCATTGGATTGATGGAAGGGGACGTGACAGAGTGGTATCAGAGCCCATCTTGGAGCATTGGGGCTGCTTGGGCCAAACTGTGAGTTACAGGTAAGTGACAAAATGTTTTAACATAGTATTGGTGAAGTTGGGATGACATTTTTTATTGGAAACATAGCAGGATCAGATTCCTCAGGTGTGGAAGAGGATCACACAGGTGCATAGATCTCTCCAAGAGATTTCCAATGGTACCAAACTCGCCTCATTTGGCCAAGGGACAGAGGAGTTATGAACCCCGCAAGTTACAGGGACGAAGGTGTTCCACGGGTTACGGTTTCGGGTTTCGAGTTTTGGGAACGCGAATTTTGAAAATTGCATGTTGGATTCCCACAATCCTGAATCCGCAGTTTCGGGTTTCAGGAACGCGAATTTTGAAAATTGCGTGTTGGATTCCCGTAATCCCGAACCCGCAGTTTCGGGTTTCGGGTTTCGGGAACGCGAACTTTGAAAATTGCGTTTCGGATCCCCGCAACCCCACACCTGCACTTTCGGCTTTCGGGTGTCGGGTTTCAGCTTTCGGCTTTCGGGTTCAGGTGAAAACTTGGTTTTTGGATTGCAGGAGCATGCAAGATCAGAATCGGCTGAGGTCAGTGGCGTTTTGAGGCGATTAACGAAGGCCATGAATGAACCAGTGAAGATCCCAAGCCCATTATGCTCCGATTTGGCATAAAATCAGAATGAATGGCTTTTACAAATCAGTGTCCCGACGCCTGACAGAAGGTCGGATCGAGCTGAAACTGATATGGAGCGGTCATGGAGCAGGCACAGTGTTAATTTTGGATTTTTGGAGACAAACTCTAAAGGATGTGGAGTCGGGGTGTGCAAGAAGGCCAAAAAGCACTATTCCGGGCCACGTTTTGGGAATTTTGAAAAGCCTGCAGTGGTTGAAAGTGACCCTATAATTCGGATTCAAGAAATTTACAGAACTCAACATTTCTCATTCTCAGTAAAACAGACATATTCTGTTAGACAATGATTTCCCAGAAATGCACCGTTTGGGAAATAGCCATTTTTGGCCCAAAATTTGAAATTTCGGATAAATGTGAAAAGTGGAAAGTAGTCAAACCCAGAATTTTATAAAAGATGAATGGTGCATAGAAACAGAGATCCGCGAGTTGCTGAGTGTTCCTTGCTATATGGACTAACTTCGCCCAGTAGAAAATTTTTCATGATTCCTCATATATTTTCTTCCACGGGTGACTAAAGTTGGCATTCCAGACCAAAATACCACTGTGTAAAATGTGCAGAATTTTGGTTAAAGTTGTCATTTTTGAAGTAATGCAATTTCCACACCCGATGTCGGAATGGAGCATGGGGATAGGCATTGGAAAGATTATCTAACAGGGAATAAGGGCACATAACCAGAATATGATTGGGACGATCTTACATCATGGATATTTAGAGCAGAAAAGTGTCAGTGGCTGTTTTGTCAATTGTTGACAATATGGGCAATTTCCAGAATTGCATGAATGGGCAAAAGAAATGAATGCATAACAGCTATGTGAATTATTCTATGAGTTTTATTGTGTTAAATATTGATGTTTTATATTTCTATATGCATTCCTAATATGTCTAATAGATATTTTCATAATGCACAGTGCTTGCAGCTCATAAGATTTAATAGTTGTAGCATAAGCAACATATAGGAAAAATCATGACCATAAATGATGCCCAGGATCCTTATGAGCATGAAGAAGATGTGCTAGGAGAAAATGTGCAAGAAGGGAATGCTGATACTGAATCCAATGGGAGAAGGGAGTAGGTAACTCCTCAGAATTTGGTTGAAACCATGGTGAGCTTCAACGAAAGGTTGATAAAGGCTCAAGAAGAACAAAACCAACTCAATGCTGCTATCTTGCAAAGTCTCACTGATATGCAGCAGAGGATAAACCTTGGGTCCAACCCAAGCAATGTAGGTGAAGAAGGAAGAGATGCAGAGAGTCGCTCTAAAGGTCGTTCAAAGAAGAGGACTCCAAGCCCAAGGAAGAGTTCGGTGAGCAAGAAGCATAGAGTTCCTTCCTCTAGATCTTCTTCTAGCAAATCGTGTGACTCCAGAGGTTCTCAAAGAAGTCCAAGGAATACACCCAAGAGATTTGATGGAAGAAAGAATTTCAAAGGAATTCCACAGGGGGAATTTAAGAAGGCAAGGCCTCCCACATTTGATGGAGAAGGCAAGATTGGCCAAGAGGCAGAGGCATGGCTTCTTGGAATGAAGAAATATTTTAGAATTCAAGACTACTCAGGAAATGAAAAAGTTAGAATTTCCATTTACAATCTAAATGGCAGAGCTTCAATTTGGTGGGATAACCTCTTGCAAGTGAAAGGGATCAGCGAAAGGAAGATCAGTTGGGAAAGATTTAAGAAGTACTTCAGTGAAAAATATCTTTCTGCTAGGTATTATGACAGTAAGATAAAAGAGTTCAATGAACTCAGGTTGGGGCAAAAATCTATGGAAGAACATGTCCATAATTTTTTTGGAATTATTGAGGTATGTAGATTACATTAAAGATGAGAGGATAAAAATCCATTGTTTCCTTGGGAGTCTACCTCAAAGTTTCAAAGACAGAATTGAGTTTGTTAATCCACCAAGCCTTGATGAAGCCATTAGAATGGCAATGCATTGCTACGAGCATAGTAAAGGTAAAAAAAAGGTTAACCAAGCATGGAAAGGAAAGCCAAGAGGGAGGTTTGAACAAAAGAGAAGTGGCTTCAAGCCACCATTCAATAATCAGCCTAGAACCTTTCCATAGGGGAAGCAAGCAAGGAGCGGATTCAAGCCAGCAGTAGCAGCAGACAAAGAATCAAAAGGGCCACGTCAATGTTGGGGATGTGGAGAAAACCACATGCTAAAGGATTGTCCACATCGGAAGGATAATCCCTAAAGGTTGCACAACTTAAAGGGATCAGCTACAGTGGAGGACATGGCAAGGGAAATGCCTCGAATTTATGCAGCGTTGGATAATAATCAAGCAGACCATCAATCATTAGTGGTGGAAGTTGAAGGTAAGATTGCGAAGCAATCTATTTCTGTTTTGATTGATCTGAGATCTACTCATAGTTATGTTTCTCCAAAAGTGGTAGAAGGTTGTTCTCTTATAAAATTGAAGCATAATAAGTCTTGGCTAATTCAATTAGCCACAGGGACCAAGAGAAAAGTTAGTGAAGTAGTGGTGGAGTGCCCCATAGAATTTAATTGACTCCACACACATGCAGATTTAAATGTACTACCATTGGGATCTTATGATGCCTTAATTGGCATGGATTGGTTGGAAAAGCATGGAGCCAAGTTGGACTGTTTTGAGAAAGCACTTGAATGTATTGATGAAGAGGGAAGACCAAGATTGGTAAAGGGAATTCCCAAGCAAGTTTCAGTAAGCCAAATTTCAGCCTTATAGTTGAAAAATTTCTATAAGAAAGGTTGTCAATTATATGTAGTTCATACATCAAATTCGACAGAGGACAAGGGACTAAGGATGGAATACTTCCCATTGTTGCAATAATTCCAAGATGTATTTCTGGATGAGGTGTCGGGACTACCACCAAAGAGAGATATTGATTTTACCATCGATCTTGCTCCAGGGGCATCGCCGAATTCCAAAGCTCCTTATAGAATGAGCACACCGAAATTGGTAGAGTTAAAAATGCAGCTACAAGAATTAATGGACAAGAGGTATATCGAGCCTAGTGTGTCTCCTTGGGGAGCACCGGTGTTATTTATTAAGAAGAAAGGTGGAACTTTAAGGCTATGCATTGATTGCAGGCGGCTAAATAAAGTGGCAGTCAAGAACAAGTATCCATTACCAAGAATTAATGACTTATTTGATCAAATGAAGGAAGCTAAAGTGTTTTCCAAGATTGACTTGAGGTCCGGATACCATCAAGTGAGAATTAAAGAAGAATACATTCACAAGACGACTTTCAGAACTAGATATGATCATTATGAGTTCACTGTGGTGCCATTTGGTCTTACCAATGCACCTGCTACATTCATGTTTCTCATGAATAGTGTCTTCAGCAAATATTTGGATAAGTTTGTGATTGTGTTCTTGGATGACATTCTTGTCTATTCAAGTAATGAAGAAGAACATGAGGAGCATCTAAGGATGGTGTTGCAAGTCCTTAGAGAACATTAGCTGTATGCCAAGTTAAGCAAGTGTGAGTTTTACCAAAAGAAGGTGCAATATTTGGGTCATATCATTTATGAAGAAGGAATTGCAATTGACCTAGAGAAGATTAATGCCATCATGGATTGGTCTAGTCCAAAGAATGTTTCAGATGTTAGATCTTTCATGGGGCTTACTGGTTACTACAGAAGGTTCATTGAAGGATTCTCCAAAATAGCTCATCCAATCACTTCATTGCAAAGGAAGAATATCAAGTTTGTATGGTTTGAAAGGTGTGAGAAAAGTTTTCAGCGGTTAAAGGAGTTACTTACCAGCGCTCCTGTTTTGAAGATAGCAGATCCAAAGAAGGATTTTGTAGTGTGCACATCTGCTTGAATTGAAGGGCTAGGTGGAGTGCTCATGCAAAAAGGAGTTGTGATTTGCTATGAGTCAAGGAAATTAAAAGAGCATGAAAATAATTATGCCACACATGATTTAGAATTAGCAGCCATAGTGCATGCTCTCAAGATGTGGAGACATTATTTGATGGGAAGAAGATTCGAGCTTAGAACAGACCACATGAGTTTGAAGTATTTGTTTCATCAACATAACTTGAATGCTGGGCAAGATAGATGGATGGAGTTTCTTTGTGAATTTGATTTTGAAATTAAGCATGTAAAGGGGAAGGAGAACAAGGTTACAGATGCTCTCAGCGGAAGATTTCATGTTGCAGCATTGTGTGTGTGTAAATCAGATTTGAAAACAAGAGTTCTTGAATCCCATAAAAGTGATGAAACTTACCTTCAAATTAAAGAGAAGTTGCAGTAGGGTAATGTGGATGAAAAGTATGCGGGATATCAGCTTGGTGAAGATGATATCCTCATCTATAAAGATAGACTGTACATTCCAAATAGTGCAGATTTGAAGAAGCTAGTGATGGATGAAATACATCAAATGCCATATTCTGGACATCCAGGATATCAGAAGACTATAACAACAGCAAGAAAGCAATACTTTCAGCATGGTATGAAGAAGGACATAGCTGAGTACATTGCTAGATGTCAAAAGTGCCAACAAGTCAAGGCAGAGCACCAACATCCAGTAGGATTGTTGCAGCCCTTACCCATTCTAGAGTGGAAGTGGGAAGTGATCTCTATGGATTTTATAATAGGTCTGCCCATGACAGTGAAGAAGCGTGATTCAATTATGGTTGTGGCGGACAAGCTATCAAAGGTAGCTCACTTTATTCTAGTCAAGTCCACTCACAAGGCTAATGACATTGCAAATATCTTCATGAGAGAGATATTCAGATTGCATGGATTGCCCAAGGCAATAATTTCTGATCGTGATACAAAGTTCACTTCCAATTTCTGGAAGGGATTATTTCAGGAATTGGGAACTAAATTGAATTTCAGTACAGTGTATCATCCTCAAACAGATGGCCAAACTGAGAGGGTGAATCAGGTTCTTGAAGACATGCTGAGAATGTATGTGATGGATAAACCATCCAAGTGGGAAGATTACCTACACTTGGTAGAATTTGTGTACAATAATGGACACCATGCATCATTGGGAATGAGTCCATTTGAGGCATTGTATGGCAAGGGATGCAGGACTCCTGTGAATTGGGACAGCCCGATGAACAGGGTAGTACTTGGAACAAAGATGATCAAGGAAATGGGACAGGAAATTGTTAAGATCAGGCAAAATTTAAAGGCAGCTCACGACAGGCAGAAGAGTTATGCAGATTTGAAAAGAGTGCATAAGGAATTTCAGAATGGGGATCATGTTTCTTTGAGAGTGAAACCAAGGAAGAGTTCCCTCAAGTTGGGGAGTTGTGCCAAGTTGTTGCCAAGATATCGTGGGCCATTTGAAGTCCTAGATAGGATAGGGCTAGTTGCATATAGACTTGCATTGCCTGCTAACATAAGAGCTCATAATGTTTTCCATTTATATTTTCTTAAAAAGTATGTACATGATCCTAATCATATGATTGATTGGAATGTGATACAGGTGGAACCCAAGGGAGAGTTCCAAGTAGAGCCTATGTGCATCCCCGACAAGAATGTCACTTTACTCCGGAACAGATCCATCAGGCAGGTAAAGGTCCAATGGGAGCACCTTAGCCCCGATGAGAATACATGGGAGCTGGAGGATGCGATGAGAGAGGCATTCCCATTTTTGTTCAGTTTTGAGAACACCGAGGACGGTGTTGTTCAAAGGAGGAGGGGAATGTAATACCCCAATTTTGACCCTTATGAAATATTGGTTTTTAATGTAAATATTGTATACATGCGTTGTATGTTTCCCTAGCGTGGAGCTCAAGGCCAAGGTCCCATTAGTGTATGTTCGGATTATATTTAAAATAAGCAAGTATTTGATATTTTGATACCCATGTGCTATTAAGCCATGGAATATTGTAAATTGATGTAAATGTTAATATTTCAATAAAATACCAAAACTGGCTATGGAAGCAACGAATGAGAAGGGGCCATGTGTATTTCCCTAGGGAGTGGTGAGGGGGTTGTGGAGATGGACCATATGTTTCCAAATGTCATTGTGAGAACCCATTTGACTTTCCTTGCTGACATTTAATTCTGTTGTAAGGAAGTTGTTGAGGAATTCAGTCCATGGCTTCAATGGAGCATGGGAAGCCCAGAAATTCGTATGGCGGAGTATGGGCTCTATTTTATTGTACCACAAGTCACTCTACCTCATGGGGATTACTTATTCCTCATTCCCATTCAAGTGTGGAAGGGAGCAGCATCATTTTTTCACCCAGGACGAATTACCAGCAGGAAGAAAAACCAGAAATCACAACTTTGCAAGAACCTACGTTTTGAAGAGCCATAAACGCCCAAATTTGGTATTTGATAGTGAAATACAATGGGGGATCCATAGATATGAACCTTGGGGCGAAATTGAGAGTATTAGATACCCCGAAATCCATTGGAAAACCCAGTTTTTATAGCCCAGAAAACCAGTAACGGGATTGAGTTATTTTGATGCCAGAATTGTGAGAAATCCAATTGTGAATGACTGAGCAGAGGTTGGGTTTGCTTGATAAACCCAGTGAAGGCTAGAATCTCAAGGAATTAGCATTTGGACCTTTCTATGCCCACCCTGAAGAGCACTGGATGGAAGGGATGCCCGAGGGACTATGCAGCAGAGAAGGGGACCTTCCTTGTGTTGGGTGTGGTAGGTACTGTGGGTGCCTTGACTCTTTGAATTATCTTGAGATGCATGTAGCTCTGTGGATGAGCTCACTGGCTTAGCATCCTCCTCATTTGTCATTTGTATGCTTGATAAACCCAACTGTGTGCATAGTTGTTGAGTGAAACCATGGCTGTGAGTGAGCCCAATTAGTTCCTCCTTAGTGGATACACAACCCAGCTCGGGGGTGATCTCTCAGCTAAAAGAATATAGGCTGGACATAGATCTATGGTTGGGTAGAACGTTTCTCTCACATAGCCAGTTGTTGGGATAGCTTCAGCTCAAAGATAAGTGTTCTCTGTGTTTAAATCATATGCATTCTGTGTTTTGCAATATATTAATTTTGAATGATAATTATTCATGTAAATGGAATTGATATGAAATCTGTGAATGGTATGAGAATGGGATTGCTTACATGTGTGAATGTTTCATCATCTTCCTGGGTTAAATGTGCTGATGCATTCTATTATAGCTGTGCGTTAATATGTTTAATTCTGTTGTATAATTTAAGTCTGCATTTTATTTAAATGGCAAAATTTTAGTCTAATGGCTTTGGGGAAGAATTAGACACCTCCATGTTATAGTCATGTTCCCTCCCTTGCATTGGATTGATGGAAGGGGATGTGAAAAAACACTTATGCAACATTCATTTACAATCTGGACAAGGTAGGGAATATTACTAGTAATTTCGAGCTTCAAATCCCCCAAGGGTAGTGGAAAAAGATGGCTTCCCAAATGCTGTTAAACCCTTCCAAATTTATGAACAGAGGTATGGTACTGATAAGTATATTTAATTATCTTCCCAATGTATCCTTAATTAGTTCTTATGGCCTTCTGCAACTCCTTAAAATCATATGTTTATATGCAAGATTTCGCATAGGGGGGAAAGCTAGTTATTTTCACCATGACTTATGAAATTCGAATTTTAGGTGCCAAGGGCTTATGTTCTGTTAATGAAAATTCTTCAAAACTTTAATAACACTCCATAAATTAACAAAATCACAGATAATAACTAATATAACTCGAAATAGTGTCTCTTCAAACTCCAACAAGAAGATCTAGGGGAAATGGCATCATTTATGCATTGTTTGTATTTTTATATAAATCTACTTAATATTTCGTCCTGAGAGTCTCATGAGCAGTAAAAATAGAGTATATATATCATATTACAAATATATGGGTCCTAAATATCTATCCCAAATATTTCATCACCTCAACAAGTGCACCTCTCCTCAAGGAGCAAGAATATGCCAAGAAATAGAAGAATGGTTATAGAAGCAAGCTGAAAGAGACGTGACCATGAGCTTCCATGTAGCTTCAACCTGTAACAAAATAATCCATTAAATCTCCAAATGAAAGGTCTGAACGGCCTTTCCAATCACCAATTAGGATGGGAATCTTTCACCCTTGAAATTGGTGCTAAGGCAAGTAGAGTAGCACTCCACTAGCTCTCCTCTCCCAAATGCAAAATGAAAATTCTAAAATGATCAAAAGCTACCATACTTATTTGTTATTGTCTTTTATAAAATTTTAAGGTACTCCATGGGTCTAATTCCTCCCAAGAGCTTCATGCTAACTCAAGTTGGGAAGAGATTCCCAAGTATGCCACTTGTCCTTTCAATTCTAGTTCTCTCCTTCTCCAAATTCGAATTGGTGTCTCTTTGGCTGCCCTAACTCACTTGAGAGCCCTCTTGGAGGCTATTTTTAGCTCTGACATGTCATGTATGTCAGATGTAAACCTTCAGGTCGGATTTGTGTCATAGGTGTCATAGCATCTTCATCATTGTTGTCATAGAGCTAGGGAATCTAGTCCAAGTGTCTCACTAGCTCCAAAATGCCTCTTCCTCTTCCATGGGAGTTACTCTTCCACTCCAATTTGACCTTAATTGATTCATGCCAAATATATTGACATTACAACTCATCCCAAGAACCTTGGGCTTCTTATGGATTTGAAATGACAAGAGGGGGATGCCATGTGGCATAGAAAATCTAGCTTGTGTGGGTTCCACATCTTCCATGTGTCTTCATGATCAATTGCCACTTTTATTTTCCTTGTATTTATTTATTTATCTCCTTTATTAAATATTTATTCCATTCTCATGTTCAAACATCATTTATTATCCCCCTTATTTCAAATCCCAAAGCTTCCACCCCCCAACCTAGGGAACTAGTAATTTTCCTCCATGGCAGTTCATTTGGGTGGGTATATTACAACTTTGAATTGGGAATTTCTCTTAATGTGACCCACCTTTTCCATTTGGATCTAATTTCACATTATTACTAACTTGTACATCATTCTTGGCATTTATTTGACTCTTAGCATCCATTTGACAAACTATCATGAGTACAGCCAAGGGGCTTAGGCCATTGTGACCCAATGCAAAATTTTGGGACATGAAAAATCCTCCCTTCCCAATATTGCTTGTCCTCAAGCAATTTCAACACATGTATGTGGAAGAACCTACTTTCTTTCGAAAATTTTGCTTCCCAAAACTTCTCTTTTGGAACCTTCAGTAGAGCCACCCATGCACTACAATTGTGTGTTTCCAAAAGCAAGGAGATGTGGATTTTCTTTTTCATTTTGATATCCCCTATAACATCACCACTAAACACCAAAATGTTAATTAAATCCATTAAAACCATGTTTGCACAATTACTCTTTACCTCTTTCATATTTTGGAAACCCCTTATGATACCACTGTAATTCTTGAAGTTTCCATTGAGTTGCCCAACTTTCCGTCTTCGAGATCCCATGAATATTTTAGAGAGGAACCACCATTCTTTCTACTGCACTAATCTGATTAAAATCACTTTATTAAGTGGGTAATCTGTCCCCCATACTACTTGTTTCCCCAAAAAATTGAAACCAATGAGACTAAGAATTATCCTAGGGTCCCACTGCTTGTATTGCACTCCAACAATTAGGAGTGCTCTCCAACCCATACCATTAGGAAAGAAAACTCCTGGATCCCATTTTCTTGTATGCATGCTTCCAAACATCATGAGTACAAAATATATATCATCAAAGTACATAACAACATAATAAATATGTACATCAAGGAGGTGCCTCATCAAAGGATCATGAAAGTGCTTATACCTCCAAGTAAGTAGACCACCATTTTCCAAGTGCATACAAGCTTCAAGTGACCAATCAAATCTGATGCAATGACATAGGTGAGGATCCCATGTCCTATAAGGCTGCTCCAAAAGGATGCAAGATGCATCAAAATAATCAGCCATGTGTTCTTTCATCCAAGAAGTGAATGAAGAACCTACACTAAAATCTGAACCAAGTAGGGAACAAAAAAAACAATGAGCCTTCAAGGGGCTCACATAAGTATAATTTGTGCATCTATGAACATGTGTATCATCAAGAAATAACAAAGGATGCTGCTGCCAATAATAATTTTCTCCAATCATATATCTCTTCACCCAAGCAGTGGATAAATTTCCTCCAATATCAATTGAACTAAGCAAGGAGCAAGGAAAATTATGAGTCTTCAAGTGACTCAAGTGAACATCATAAGTGCATCCATGTGGATGTGTCTCACCATAAGGTAACAAGGGCTGCTGCTGCAAATGTAAATAATACATGGCTCTAATAATGTCATCATGTAAAGGAGAGATAGTAGTTTCATGCTCCTCATGTGCCATCAAAAATAAACCTTTCACCCATACTTCATTAGGATGAATGCTACAAAATTTGGAAGTGTAGGATGTAGGAGAATGAACCAACTCACCCAATTGATCAGAAAGTGCAGAAGTGTCCTCATGTGAATGCTCCATAATGGTCAGATCATGCACCTCCCTCAAAAGTGCAAAACTTTCCTCATAGTTTGGTTCCAAGGTAGTGGAATAATACACTTCTTCAAAAATTGTGTCACCCTTTCCAAGAGGAAACTCAAGTTCCTCTTCCACCACATCGAGTGCTTGGATCTCATCAAGCTCACCTTCAAACACATCATGCACATGAAAATATCCATGTTTCTCATGATCTACCATGTCATGAGAATCCTCCATGCAATCTAGCATATGACAATTTGAAACATAGGAGGAAGAACAAGTATATTGCAACCTTTCAAGAAGTTGCTCATTTTGAATTTTGAGTTTATGAATATCCTCATTATTCTTCAAGTATGCATCATGTAATAATTCATTAAACTAAACCAAATTGTTTCTATCAAAAGGAAAAGACATGAAATTACCTTTGATTTTGCACATTGCTCTTTGGATCTTCTTTTCATTCATATTTAAGGACCCTTCAAGAAAATGAGGCTCTTGCAAATGAACCTCCTCATCTTCTTCCTTCTTGCTTGGATCGACTTCATGAAGCTCAAGTAGTGATGGGGAAGTTGATATTGGTTATTCTTCAACTTCTACAAGGTCTTCATTCTCATTCTTAATGGAACTTTGGCTTGCAGCAACACTTTCAAACGTGATCTCTATGTCACCAACATAGAGGTGTGAGCACCCATCAGTAGGTACTCCTTCATAGTTCAAGCATACATTAGTAGATTCTCTTTGTTCAATTTCCAAGGTAGAATGTGTTTCGAAATGATCTTTAATACTTTCAATGGAACCTTATTCATGCTCATGTGATGTCTATTCATATTTTTCAGAGTCACTTGGGAGTGAATTTCGATGCTCTTCATGTACTGCTTCTTCTACTTCATCTATTTTAGAACTAGGTGGTTCATGGGTCTCCTCCTTTTGCTCCTTCAAGCAAGATGATGCATTTTTCCCTTTGGTTTCATTAAGATCAATATATTTGGAATCTCTTTTTGAATAAATCCCCAAAACTCTCCTCAATTAGGACATACATGTATTCCCTGAAGCTTCAGATATTTCATTGATCTTTTCACTCACACATATATGATTTTCTCTCCAAGGTCTTTTACAAGAATGGCATAAACCTTCCTTCACTAACTCCATAGATTTTGGAGTATTAATATTTGCTTTGGAATAAATAAATTTAGGTGTAGTAGGCCTTGGTGTTCTTTGAAATTCATTTACTCTATTATGTTGTTGTATATGTAACTTCGGAATGTATTTCATCTATGTATTTCATATATATTTATTGTACCCTTATTAGAGATGTGTTATTCCTCTATAAGGAAGTGTCGTCATGTGGATTGACAAGTGTCGCAAGTGTGTGTACTTGCCGATGGGTTATTAGACCACCATGTGTGGGGTCGGCCCTGAAATATATATTATAATGTGGATGTACCTAACTAGACAGGTTGGCCCCATAAGGTCACTGGGAAAACATGTTAGTATAAATAGAGATCAGGTGATCTCTATTTAGATCATTTGGAAAGTCATATCTATCTCACTCAGAAAGTGGTGCACTAGTGAGGAGGAGGATCATCTGCTACTTGGAGACTATCTCAGTGTATTTTGGTTGTACTTTGGTTGAGCCATTGCTCTCTCTATCTCTGAGGAAGTTGTGGGGTTTTTCACCTTAGGGTTTTCCCCACGGAAACTCTGTGTCTCTTGTCTCTCATGCTTTTGATTCTTGTGATGCTTATTGTGATTGTTATGCATTGATATACTGTGCATGTTATTCTCTCAGTGAAGATCCTAGAGTATTGTGAATTAATGCTCAAAATTTAACATGGTATCAGAGCTAACTTGAGAACAAGACATTTTGCAGTGACGGAAACTTGAGTTTCTTGTTTATTGGGTTTCTCTCCATAGATTTTGGAAAAGCAGTATAGTAGATTGACTCTACTCATCAAGGCACATCTATCTGTCTAATCAGAATTCAATTCCGAGCATTTGCAGATTTGGCCCTAAAAATTAGGGTTTCCACAAAAATAGGAATTTCTGAAATCTAAAGACATAGCTGGAAGCTCCTTGCAAAAATCGAATTTTAGAGCTTTGGATCGAGATTTTTGGCTGGGTAGATCTCCGGGAAACTCAAACCCTAATTCAGGGCTCTCCCTAGTGAACCCGGGAGGACAAAAAGGAAAATCTGAAGGGTAAAACCTTGCTGATCTCAAATTCTGAATGCACCAGGATGATCAGCTCATCAAAGCACGTCTTTCTATCCTTTCAGAAAATTGAAATTGACATTTTGAATTTTTAGGGTTTTTTCGACAAACCCTAATCTGGGACCAGATCCAGTTTTCAGCATTTCAAGTGGTAAGACCTAAATCTTTTCTATTTCCATTTGAAGTACTCTTTAAGATGTCTCACCACACCAAGCTTGAGGATAAGCTTGAAGGGGCTGATAACTTCCGAGCTTGGAAGTATAGGATTGGGTTAATCCTGGAAGAGAATGAGTTGGACTCATATATAAAAGAAGACATCCCTATCCCAGAGGATGAAGAGGCCAAGGTATTGCATAAGAAGAACTTGGTCAAGGCAAAGAGAATCATTGCTGATTCTATCAAAGACCATCTCATACCCCATGTGGCTTCTCTAAAGACAACCAAGGAGATGTTTGACTCTTTGACCAAGCTATTTGAAGGGAAGAACATAAATCGGAAGATGACTCTGCAGAATCAATTGAAAGGGGTCAAGATGTTGAATGGAGAAACCATTCAATCTTACTTCTCCAAGGTCTCTCAGATCAAGGAGCAACTTGAAGTTGTGGATGAAGTAGTGGACAATGGTGAAGTTGTTATGACCACTCTGAATGGCCTACCTAGGTCATGGGACTCCTTTATTCAAGGAATCTGTGCAAGAAAGAAATTAATCTCTTTCAGTAAACTATGGGAGGAATGCTCTCAAGAAGAAGCTAGACTTATAGCTCTTGAGGAAAAGATGGGAGGTGAAGATCAAGCTCTCGCAACTCACACCAAAAGAAGCAAGCCCAAGAAGGAGCACTCTCGCTACAAAAGATCCTATCAAAAGAATAAGAAGGATCTAAGATGCTTCACATGCAATGAGAAGGGTCACTCTGCTTCAGATTGTCCCAAGAACAAAAGGGATAATAACAACAACTCCAACAAGAAGAAGAATGGCAGAAAAAGAAAGTTCCATGCTCATGCTGTCGAGGATGATGAACCTCCAAAGAAGAAGGCTAGGGCAGAAAGTGATGATAGTGATGATGACCCATCAAGTGAAGAAGAGTATGTTCTAATCTCTGCTCTCACAGGTACTATCTCCCATGGTTGTAATGATTGGTTGATTGACAGTGGGGCTTCCAAACACATGACTGGGTTTAAGGAATATTTTGTGAATCTATCTAAACATGAATCACCCCATAAGGTGAAACTTGGGGATGATTATCAATACCCAATCAAAGGAAGTGGTGAAGCCTCCTACAACCTAGATTCTGGAAAATATTTGAAGATGAAAGAAGTCCTTTATGTACCTGGGCTCAAGAAGAACTTACTCTCCATCTCTGCATTGGGTGCAAAAGCTATGAGGGTTGCATTTGTGGATGGCCAAGTCCTTATGTGGCCAAAGGGAAAGACCATAGATGATGCAGTAGTGATTGGAGAGCAAGAGGGAGGATTGTATAAATTGAAGGGACAACCTGAACATGCCATGGTGCATGAATCCATGGAGCCAAGTGAACTTTGGCATAGAAGACTTGCTCATATGCACTATAGGGCACTTCCAATTGCAAGCAAGGCTGTAGAAGGTCTTCCTGAAATCAAGACCAAACATGAAGGTGTTTGCAAAGGATGTGCAAAAGGTAAGAACATTAAGAAGGCTTTCCCAAGCAGTGAAAGCAAGGCAAAAGATATCCTGGAAATCATCCACTCAGATGTATGTGGTCCTATGTCATCCAGTTCTTTGAGTGGGTATGTTTACTATGTCTCGTTTATTGATGACTTCTCCAGGAAGACTTGGGTATACTTTTTGAAGAACAAAGATGAGGTGTTTGATAAGTTCAAGGAATTCAAAACCTTGATGGAGAATCAAACTGACAAGAAGATCAAAACATTCAGATCCGACAATGGTGGAGAATTCACCTCAGGTGACTTCAGTGATTCAGGGATTAAGAGGGAGTTGACTGCTCCTTATAATCCTCAACAGAATGGAGTTGCAGAAAGGAAGAACAGAACAATCAAGGAAGTAGCAAGGGAAATGTTGCATGACCAGGATCTACCTATGCATTTATGGGCAGAAGCAACTAGAATAGTTGTATATGTGCAGAACAAAACACCCCACAAGATATTGGACAACAAGACACCAGAAGAAGTCTTTTTTGGTAAGAAACCTGAAGTCAGCCATCTCAGAATATTTGGTTGCCCAGTATACACTCATGTCCCAAAGGAAAAGAGTACCAAACTAGATCCTTCAGGAAAGAAGGGTATCTTTGTGGGTTACAGTGAAAGCTCGAAGGCTTACAGAATATACTTTCTAGGGTTCAAGAAGATTGATGTCAGCAAGGATGAATATAAGTTCAAGGACAGGTAATCTAGGAAGCAAAGATCAAGAGGGAGCACACTCCAGCAGCTCCTGCAAGGATGCAGATTTTCAGAGGGAGTTGACCATCTTCCTACATTCCACAACAGAAAGGTGTAGAAGAAGCTACTTCAGCAGCTCCTACCAGGAAGCAAAGACTCAGAGGGAGTCCACCCAACAAACAAACAAAGATAAGTATTTCAATTATCATTTCTTGCCTATTTTGTTTGTTTAAATAATATTATGCTTAGGAGATGTATTGTGCATATTAGAATGATTGCATTAATGAACAGGATACTACTAATATGCATGTGATGGCTAAGTGGCCTATGGCACTGTACAACATTCCAATGCTACTTATCTAGAATGAAACCTCTTTGCTGACATGTTGGGAGTAGTGCAAACTCTTAACAAGGTTCTGGTAGAGACTGGAAGGCATCTAGAAAGTTGTGGAACATGGATAAATGTTGTATTGAAGCATTGGCTAAGATAACTGCATGACTGCATGACATATTTCTTTATGTGTAAAGAATTTGTTCTGAAAATTATGAGATGTTTCTAATCATGCAATTTAACTTGTTTTGTAGGAAAGACCGTATATCTTCACCTACAAAAGAAGGACTACAACATTTGTTCCAGCAACAAAGATATCTATTGAAGATATTGAAGTTCCCAGGATCTGGGATGAAGAAATGGAATGCCATGATCAGTCGATCATGAAGAAGATGTTTGGGATGCAGTCCCAAGACCTGACAGGGAGTCACATGTGTGTAGATTGAAGAAAGCCTTGCATGGCTTGTAGTAAGCTCCCAGAACTTGGTGTGATACAAAGAGGAAGCTCGCTGCTGAGTTCGATATGAAATATTTGGGGATGATGCATTATTTCCTAGGTATGGAGGTGTGGCAGAGTACAGGTGGGATCTTCCTTGGTCAAGGGAAGTACACAGTATATATCCTGAAGAGATTCGGGATGATGGATTGCAAGGCCATGGCCACACCTATGGCATCGAATCTGAAGCTTCTATGTGATGATTCATCTGAGCCAGTTGATGTCTCTATGTATCGTCAGATGATTGGGTCCTTGATGTACCTGACGAACACGAGACCAGATATTTGCTTTGTGGTGAACACATTGAGTCAGTTCCTGACAGATCCAAGGAGTGTTCATCTAGTTGCTGTAAAGCATGTTCTGAGGTACCTGAAGGGTATAGTGGATTATGGGCTCAAGTATGAAGCGAATCAAAAGTTTAACCTGCAGGGTTATGTTGATTCAGATTGGGCTGGCAGTGCTGCAGATAGGAAGAACACATCTAGGTGCTGCTTCAGTATGGGATCAGGTGTGATCTCTTAGTTTAGCAGAAAGCAGTCCTGTGTAGCACTGAGTATAGCTAAGGCAGAGTATGTAGCCTGTTCATCTAGTTGTGAGGCAGTATGGCTACAGAAGCTACTGTCTGAATTATTTGATCTCTCGTTGGATGCTACTGGTATCTTTTGTGATAACCAGAGTTGTGTGAAGTTGTCCGAGAACCCAGTGTTTCATGACAGGTCGAAACACATAGAGATCAAATATCACTATATCAGGGATATGGTGCAGAGAGGAGCTGTGAAGCTCCTGTACGTTGCGACGGACGAGCAGATTGTAGATGTGCTGACGAAGCCACTAGCCAGTGTGAAGTTCGAGTACTTCAGAGAGAGGCTTGGTGTTCTTCGGATTGATGACACTTCGAGGAAGAAGTGATGGACACATTTGCCGAAGCCATTCCAAGCATGTTGGAAGGAGGATCCTTCACATGATTGTGGATGTAAGCGTTGGATGATGAGCATCAGGATGATGTTCTGGTTTCTGCTTTGTATGATCAGTTGGATCATTTATATGTATGTATGCATCATGTTGGATGCTAGATATGACCAGTTGGATCATTTATATGTATGTACGCATCATGTTGGATGCTGGATATGATCAGTAGGATCATTTGTATGTATTTTGTATATGCATCATGTTGGATGCTTGGACCATGTATCTGTATATGTATCAGGTGGATACATTGTATGATCAGGTGGATCATGTATGGTGATATGTATCATGTATTTGTATTTGTATCAGGTGGATACATTGTGTGATCAAGTGGATCATGTATGATGATATGTATCAGGTAGATACTTGGTATCCATCAGGTAGATGCATTGTATGATCAGGGTGATCATGGAAGATGAGCTTCAGGATGTTGCTCCAGATGACCTGCAGCAGGATGTTGCAGTAATGATGATCAGGATGATCATGTGTACATCAGGATGATGTATGGTGAGTATCAGGTTGTGCAGATGAGCATATAATTTGGCCCTGGGAGATTTGTAGATAGTCTTTCGAGGTTTTGCCTATGGCATATAATTTGGCCCTGGGATATCTGGCAAATGCTCTTTCAAGGTTTTGATTTGGGAGGACATATAATTTGGCCCTGGGAGATCTGCAGATAGTCTTTCGAGGTTTTTCCTATGGCATATAATCTGGCCCTGGGATATCTGGCAGATTCTCTTTCGAGGTTTTGTCCTATGGCATATAATATGTCCCTGGGAGATCCGATAGGTTGGGATGTGTTCCCGTAATAAGTCCTGGGATGCTCTTGCGAGGTTTTGCCATGACCACATATAATCTGTCCCTGGGAGATCCTATAGGTAGATCTGTGTGCTCGTAACAGCCTGGGATGCTCTTGCGAGGTTTTGTGGTGACCACATATAATCTATCCCTGGGAGATCCTATAGGTAGAGCTGTGTGCTCGTAACAGCCTGGGATGCTCTTGCGAGGTTTTGTGGTGAGGTCACATATAATATGGCCCTGGGAGATCCTATAGGTAGAGCCGTGTGCTCGTAACAACCTGGGATGCTCTTTCGAGGTTTTGTGATGCACGTAATAAGTCCTGAGGATTCCACAGTATGGCCAGTGATGACGAAGACCTACAGGTGGTGGGCCTACATCCAGTATGAAAAAGGACTGGCTCTATAGAACTTCCTATGACGAGTAGAGTCAGAGATTGGTTGAGATAGCAGCAGCAGTGACAATGACGATTGTTGGCTCGGTTTTGCAACCAAGCTTAGTGCTATGGGCACCTACTAACTAGTAGTAGCAGTTTCAATAGAAATAAAAACAATAAACTAAATAAACAATACTTTTCATGGATCTAAGCAAGAATCTAAGCAAATAATTTAAATATTTCAAAAATCAAGAACAAGAAACATAAGAAATAATTTTTGTATTGAAAAGTGGGGGGGCAAGCAAGTGCTTGCGATATTACCTTCAATGGTGAAGGTTGATGTTGAGCAACTCCCAAGATGAGTAGCTCCAAACTCCAATAGGTCTCTTTCTCCAAGGTTGCTTCAATGGCTAAAAGTGCTCATGGGAGATTTCAGCAGCATAAGGATGAGATAATGGAAGGATGTGAGATGAGGAGCCCCTACCACCTTTTTATAGGTTTTGGTGGTGAGGAATACCATTTGTGGTTTTGTGGAAACCAATGGTATTGACCAACATGGTTTAGGTAATTTTCCCTCCTTTTTCCTTTTTTGAATAAAAATAATATTTTAATTCCCTTTTTAATATTTTTGGGAATTTGGACCCTTTTTGAGGGTTTTTTATGATTTTCTTGGAAAAATAATCTTTTTTAATGGAAAAAGGGGTGTACCAAGGTCTTTTGGTGACCTTTTGTTGGTTTCAGAGGCTCAGATGGTGGAAAAGTGGACAAATGGGTCATGTGAGTAAGGGAATGAGCTAGTGAGCACTTTTTAGGTGTTAACAGATTGCCCCCTGATGTGTGAGGGCAGGAGCTCATCGTATGGCCGATAGACATCATAGTTCTTTTGTCCTTTTTCTGGGTTTAGGGGAGAGAAGAGACCGGTTGGAGACTGGAGCCACGGCCCTTGGAAGCTGCAAAAACAAAAAATATTACATGGCCTCAATATGAATGAGGTATAATCTCTGATAAAGGACGAGGCGGGCATTCCCATGCTCGTATCAAGACATAGGCAAAACAATTAGTCCCAAGAAGGGGGATCTAATACGTGAAGAAATATACTGGTACATCATAATGGTCCAGAGGGGACATGATTGTGGGATATACTCATGATCATGAATGATCTCAATAACTGATACACTGGATCAACTGTGGAACTGCTGAAACTGAAGGTGTCCAACATCTGTAGGGACTCAAAGACTATGAGTCATCTTTGGGAATAAATGTAACTGTATACTCAAGGGAGTATGAAACAGGTGTGAATCTGAATACTGTCGCGATGCGCAGCCCGGATATCTGTAGAAAAAGTGTAACTGATATTATCCATAGGAAGACTCTCAAATGTGGAGGAGTCAGGAGTTATCCGGGGTCTTCGACAAATAACTAACGGACCAATACCCTGTGCGAGTCTCAACGATGCGATCAAGGTGTTGAAGTCGAGCATGTGAGAAACAACCATTGGGAGAGGCACTGAGGATTCCTCTCGAAATGATTCGTAGGCACTCATCATAAATGGTAATGAGTCCAAGACACAGGGGCCTCTAGGTCTATCCTCTGGAATCAATGTGGTTGTCGTCGACAGAGGGAGACCAGCAACTAACAAGGCAATGATGTTTCCTTGCTAGGAGCGCGAGGTGTAAACTCAAGTGATGTAGTACTGCTGGTAGGACTGACATACTTGTGGGGATGGGAAATATCTGGGTCAAAAATGGGTAGACTCAAACTTCCTTTGTTTAGAGTAAGATGACGTGGTTGACCTGGCAGCGTAGGGAACTGACTTGTAGGCGTGGGGATCACTTGTTAGGGACTGAAGGGTATGTCCTGACTCTGGGGGGGTGAAGCTAATGGTAGCTGTCGAGGGAGTTTCCGGGTGACGTACTGCAGAATACTCTGAACAAAGGCGACTAAAATGGGGAAGCTGCTATGTGAGTAGATATGATCTATCGTGGCGCCAAGAGGCACCCTTCCTCCTTTTTCGTAGTTTTAATGAGCTCCAAGAAGGGATTAAAGTGTGCTCTGAAATGGTACGGTCCTGTGGATTTTGTGAGCCCAGGAAGGCGCATGCTCATGGTTTCTATCATGTTTAGAGAGTCTGAAAGCGGTAAGTGGACTCTATTGGTGTTCTTTTTCGTAGTTTAGTCTCCAAGGCCCGAAAAAGCATAAAATGATGTGGATGGAGAACTCTTCTAGCCGATGTGACTAGAGTATACCTTTTTCGTAATTAGTCTACGAGGTCCGGAAAAGGGGTAAACTTATACCAGGTAGACGCCCTTTCAGATACATTTATCGAGCATGAAAGGAAGCAAGATTGCTCGGCGATCTTTTCATTGTTTTAGGAGTCAGAAAAGAGCTTAACAGAAACTCCCTAAGTGCCTTTTTCGTAAAGAGGGATTGCTCGGCCCGAAAAAGGGATAAAATTATACCGAACAAAAATGGACTGATGAGGGTGAGAAAAGGTCTCAAGCATCGTCATCCGTGCGGAAAACTGGATCCGGTGACATAAGGGTTGTCGAAAACGGAGAACGGCCGATGTGGCACGCAAACCGAGGCGACGAGGGGGCGTGGAAAAAATGCCCGGAAAATCTAAAGGTGAGAGCGAGAAATGGTCTCAAGCATCATCGTGAGCGCGGAAAACTGAATCCGGCTATATAAGGCACGTCTAAAACGGAGACCGGCCGATGTGGCACGCAAACCGAGGCGACGAGGGGGCTTGGAAAAAATGCCCGGAAAATCTAAAGGTGAGAGCGAGAAATGGTCTCAAGCATCATCGTGAGCGCGGAAAACTGAATCCGGCTATATAAGGCACGTCTAAAACGGAGACCGGCCGATGTGGCACGTAAACCGAGGCGACGAGGGGGCGTGGAAAAAATGCCCGGAAAATCTAAAGGTGAGAGCGAGAAATGGTTTCAAGCATCATCACGGGCACGGAAATATGAATCCGGCAGTGCAAATGGTGCAAAAAACGGAGGTCATAAGGACTCCGGAATGGTTAAAGGAAAGAACTAGGTTAAAAAATGGCTACAAATAAAGGTGATCCCACCAAGCGAAGGATGCAGTGGTGGGGAGAAATGATGACCCGTGGGGGAAAAATACTAGGTGTATCAAATCAACTGAAATATACAAGTGACACATGACCTCAAAAATGGTTGAGATCACGAATATGAAAAAGTGAGCAGGGTTAATGACCTGCCCCCATGCTATGTGCATGGGGTTTGTGATTGTGGATCACATATGTGTTGGTTTGAATGATGGGCTCATTGAGGTGTTGAGATAGAGATGATGGGGAAGGTTCAAAATGATTGATCATGCCCCCTATCCCGGGGTCGAGGTAATCTATTATGCCCCCTAACTCAGAGGTGTCAATGTGGTGCAGATGTTGTCTCATAGAGAGATCAATAGGGCATTGAGCAACTGTTGGCGGGGTGTTATACCATGAGGCTGTGGGTCGTGGTGGCATACTGAAGTGATGATATGATGATGGGGGATTCCCTTTGTGGGGTGGATGCCCCCAGTATCTCCGACGAGGATCACGGTGATGATGAGTAGGCAAGGTTTTGGGCATGCCCCCATGTTGTGGACATGTGGTTTCCTGGTTGATTTGAAAGGGTTCAACCTGTGTGTCAAAGGGATCAATGGAAGGGGCTGACCGGACAGAGGGGTATCCAGTGGAGATCATATAAATGGCGGGGTCAAGGCCAGGCATTTCGGTATCTGACCAAGTAAAGACATCAGTGAATTCTTGGAACAGTTGTTGGTATTCTCCGATCTCATGCTCACTGTGGGAGGTTCCTAATGTGATGGTATGAAGGGCACCAAGTGGGTCAGAGATGTCAATGTGGATGACGGGAGAAATATCGGCCATGGGATCCGTTAACCAGTCGATTTTAGTAGGAAGGAAATCCTTGGACTCAACCGCGGATTGGGTAGCGGTGGTGGATGAAGTCTCTTCCAGGAGGAAGTATGGACGATATGGCATGTCTTCCCCGGGATAATCAAAGGTAGTAGGAGTCTCGAGAACCTCTTCATCATTGCGGGACCTTTGAGTGGTCAAATCGAGTGATGAGGTAGTGGTAGTCGAAGAGATCATATAGATGGTGTTAATCTCTCCGGATGAGGATGATGCGGGAGGGTAGATCTCCTCGATAGTAGAGGGTGCCGTCTCTAGGTCCAAATTGTTCATCTCGTAGAGAGATGCTCTGTAGTCTGGGATGTCAGGACAGTTATGCGAGTAGTGGCCATAAATACTGCATATCGCACATGGGTGGTTGGTACGCAGTGATTTATCACGAGGCATAGGGTTTGGATCTAGTTTGACCACCGGGATGTTGGGGTCGTCGTCCAACATTTGCATGTGTTCCTGCAATGCAGGTAACTGTGGGCACTGATGGGTTGGATGGCCTAACTCATCACACAGCGAGCATTTTGGAGGAGCACGAAATATGGGGGGAGGTTTAACTGCCTTGGGTGGGGGAACCGCAGTGTATGGTTGTGGGCCTCTGCCCCCAGTGGGCCTGACGAATGGAGGGGGATTCGTCGACGACGAAGGAGTCGTGATACCGGGAGGTGGTTGGGTAGAAGTAACAATGGGTTGCACCGGTTGTAGGATGACATTTGGTGTCGGTGGAGGAACGGGAGGCGTAATATACCACACGGGTAATCCTAATGTTAATCCGGGGAGACTAAGGGTAGCCATAAACGGGGCGCTTACTACACCCGAAGGAGGAAATAGAAAGGGGATTGTGTGGATAGGTGTAACACCGATGTGACTAGGGACCAATGGTGGTTTGGGTAACAAGGAGGGTTGATTACCGGGTGTTTGTGAAAGAGTGCAGAGGTTAGCGACCTGGGTCTCCGGTGACGGTGGTGGAATGGCCTGGAATGTAGAGGTTATCGACGCCTCGGAGTAAAGTCTGGGTCCTACTGAGGAAATGAATGAGGTAGTTGCACCACAAACAGGTTGTTCAACCATGGTGAGACCATTTTCAGGTGTGGTAGGGGCCTTGGGATCGTAATAGGTGAGCTGGTCGACCTTGACCACGCGTCCCTCATGGGGGAACATCATGGTACGAAAAACGGATGAGGCAACCGCTTTCATGGCGTACATGTAGTTGCGACCAAGTAAAAGGTTATAGTCTAGTGGGGCATTGATGACCTCAATGTCAATGAGCACGGTTTTACCCGCCAGCTGGACAGGGACATTGGCTAACAGACCTAGGGGTTGAGCCGAACGACCGTCATAAGCTCGTAATGCAGTGGTGGACTGCTGGAGAGTAGGGGATCCCAACTTCTGCCAAACAAATGTGGACATGACGCATGTGGAGGCCCCTTCATCGATAATGCACCGATGGATGACAAGATTCCGAACAGAAACGGAAACTTGGAATGCTAAAGAGGAAGGCAGGCGGGGTTCAGACTGGTCTGAATCGAATGCGATCAACTGTGAATCATTGGGGTCAATGGCGCCAATGGCAGAGAGCAAAGTTTTGCGCTGCGAAGGACAGTTTTGCAAAACTTCTAAAGCAGACATGGCTGCAGGAGACTGGGCTAAGTCGTCTAGGATGTTGTAATTCGACGCAGCGCGAGCATTGGGATTACTGTTGATGCGACAAAGTGGGAAGCGAGGTGCTTTGGAAGCGCCATCAAGTGAAGCCGGAGGTATACGTAACGTTTGATCTGTGGGATTAACGTTAGTGTTCTTGTCGGCGGGAGGGGCTTCAGAGGTGGAGCCATATTGGTTCCAACGAGTTTGGAGGTTAGCATCGGCAGTCGACATCATCAACAAATGGTGAGTACCTGAATCGAACATGGGTTGATCAGGGGCTGCATAAGTGATCTGCTGTGGTGGCACGTTTCCCTGAGGGGGGGCTAACGGCTGAGTGTTCACTACACCCTGGTTTGGAAAGGGGTTTTGCAGCACCAAAGGTTGATGTTGAGGTGGTGGGGGGTTGGGTGGTGGCTGAGGAGCCGCCTGCCCTTGACGATGGGCGTCATTTGTCCATAGTTGTCGAGCTCGCTCGAGATGTGGGCAAGCGTGGGTATAGTGGCCATAGACACCGCAAATGGAACAAGGATGGTTTGTCCGTAAATTAGCATTTTTAGGTTGCTTAGGTGGCCGATCGGGATTCTGATGAGCGGGTGCCACGTTATTGTTTTGTGGAGGCTGGGTAGGCTGTGGAGCTTGGTTACGGTTTTGATTGTTTCCACGGTTGCGTCCTCTTCCGCGGTTGGGTTGCCCACCCTGGTTGCGTTGGTTATGTTGGTATTGGGGCTGCTGTTGTTGTGCGTACACATGCCCATGAGCATTGGGGTGATTCTGAGGAGCCGCAGGTGCGGGAGCAGGTTGCGGTGGATAGTATGCAGGTGGAGCTGGAGGTGGTCCAGTTGCCTGTTGGGGTTGTTGGTACCCCTGAGCTGGTGGAGGTGTGAGGTTAGCCGGTGCAACCGGTTGTGGGTAATGCATGGGCTGTTGTGGAAACTGCAAGGGGTTTTGTACCGTAGGTTGAGCATAGTATGTAGGAGGTACATATGCTGATGGCGGTTGGCCATAACAATGTTGTGGACAAGAGGGTCCATGAACATGATGGGTCTGGTTTGTTGGAGCATAAGAAGTTGTCGCTCCGGAACTGGATGTAGCCCTAGAAAGGTCTGGGGCGGGCATGGTGCTCACCATACTGAAAGGTTTTGCTTGCGGTGTAATTTGGCCAATAATGCCATCAGCGGCATGGGATGCCCCCGGTGTGTCACCGCGTGCAGAGTCACCTCGTGGGGCGTCAGGTATGATGGTGTATAGGTAACCTGACTGGGCATAGATAAGGTCAAACTGTTGGGCCTTAAGGATGGCCTCCTCTTCAGACTGGGGTCTTTCAGAAGCTACATCCTTCGCAATGAGGGGAAGGAGGGATTTAAGGAACCAGTCTAAAAAGATTCGATCGTCTAATTTGATCTTGCATAGGCTTCGACACCGACGCCAATCATGAATATGGTCAGTGATGTGCGTGGCTGTGTTCTGTCTGCAAGACAGTAGGATCTCGACGCCCGCATCATAGCGGACCGGTAGCTGAAAGAACTGCAGGAAGGTTGAGGCAAGGGAGGTAAATGAGGAATGCGTCCCATGTGGTTGCTCGATATACCATTTGGCTGCAGAGCCAGTGAAGGTGCGCTGTAATAAACGGAGGCGGATAGAGTCGTCCACTATGGAGTTGGAGGAACACCATAAGTGGAAAGACATGATGTGGTTCTGGGGGTCTTCTCCGGCCTTTCCCTCAAACTTAGGGATGTCAGAGGGAAGCTTAGTGGGCATATGGGGCCAAGCAGGGTCATGCCTGATGGGGTCATTTGTGAGCCTAGCTAAATCCGGCAGGTTGAGACTTGCCATGTATGGTAGACTAGCGGATGTAGTGACCGGAACCGGGACCTGCCTAGCCATTGTGGTATGGTGTAGGGGTCCAGTAGCGCCTATAGGTATGCTAGGTATGGAGGGTATGTGCCCTCCAAAAGGTGTGGCCTGATATGGGTTAGCACTCCCAAGTGCAACCTGGGTTACACTTGGGTTAGGAATCGCACTAGGGATTCCTGGTATAGCACTACCGAGTGCAACATGGGTTACACTTGGGTTAGGAATCGCACTAGGGATTCCTGGGATAGCATTCCCAAGTGCAACAGGAGTGACACTTGGGTTAGGAATCGTACTAGGGATTCCTGGGATAGGGTTTGTGGAAACCGAAGGGGGTATGACCCCCATGTTGGGCATGCCCATGACAGGTGGTGGTCCTCTGTTAGGCATTCCTGAATGTGGAGTGGTACCCATATTGGGCATACCCAAGGGGGTGGATGTTGCCATGGATGGTACTCCCGCAGAAGGGTTTGAGGATGTCTGACCTATGGTTAATGTAAATTGTGGATCATCTGGTGTTCCAGACATAATTGTGGTCGGTGGTAACTCTGTGGGGTTTTCGGATTCTACCTCCAAATCAAAGGTGAAGTGGGGTATGTCAGAATCGGATGACCGTCTAGATGATCGACGATGTGTCGAATCAAGGGATAATGCTCTGCGTCCGTGACGTGGAGAGCCAAGTGGACTAAACTCTGGGAATTCGCCCTGTAGACGACGAGAACGTCTAGAATTCTCAATGGTGAGAATATGTTTTTTATGTAAAAATCTGTTTTAAGTATCAGGTGGTGATATATGTATGTAAAAGACTCAAAACCCTAATGCAACCAAGGGTGCAAAAAAGGGGAGTGAAAAAAGAAGGCTCACAGGCCAAAAAATCAATCCTCAAAAAGTGCACTTATTCTAGCAGCTGTGCTACAATAAGTGGAGGAATGCAACAACCGGTCAGAATACCAACATGCAAGCGGCTCCTAGAAAAAATAGGTGTAACTAGACTCAAAAGGTGGTAAAGATCATGCAAACACCTAATCTAAAAGTATTGTGACTAAAACAGACGATATCCCCTGCAAGGTGATGAAATCCAAGTCAGACAATATGAATGTACAGACAACGGCTAGATATCCCCCTACCGGGAGGGACACCGGGTAATCAATCCTAAAAAGACAGGCTACTAGGATACTCCGTTCATGACGCGTCGAGAAAAGGTAAATCTGCCGTTTGGTCCTTTGATCGCAATATCCCAATACAGGGATATCCCGAGAACTGCGAATGGTAGCCCTTCGGTTACTGAATGGGTTTCGGTATCCCACTCAGGCTTCCGGAACCATCCTCGCGACTTCAACCCTCCTAGGGGAGAGGCCTTCCCACAAACCGGTTGTGACCGCGCCAAAAAGTACTAAGAGATTTTAGCTCCCTAATTGGACAACTTCTATGTCTCAGATGTATGAACTGAGGGGTGTTATTGGAACACCTATCCCCCCAATACTACCTAGCTACAAGAATTCTTTTTGTGTTCCCCAAGTGGGGTTAAGAGTGTGTTCAAATTAGGGTAAGTTTTAAGTCTTAGTTCAATTAAGTGATCGTGTGAGTGCACGTGAGGTGTTGTAAACTGAACTTGAAAAAATTAAATGCTTTAAGGGAAATTTTTCAAAAAATAAAGGACTTTTCGAAAAATAACAAGCAAATATTTAAGACTTTTTTCACTAAAAGAAATTAATTTGCTTTTTCAAAAATAACTCAAAAAATAATGGATTTTTTGGATTTATGAAAGCAAATAATAAACTTTTAAAAGAAATAAATGGATTTCTTCGTTTCAATAAAATTTGCTAAGGGCAAGATTCTAAAGAAGTAAACAAGAAAAAATTTGAATCTAGATAAAGAATGCAAAATGAATCTTTCTTTCACTTTCTTGAAAATTTTTTTTTAAAAAGATTTCTATGTATGCACTTTTAAATAGTAAAATTTTTTTCTAAATCTGGAAAATATGCAGAATTTGATACTGTAAAAAATGTGCTATGGGAAGAAAGTACAGTAAAAAATATTTTTCAAAATCGGGATGGCCGAATGAAAAAATTCAGCCGCGCGGGTTTTGGACGAACAGCCGCGATGGGCCGCGCGGGTTTCGGCCGCACAGTCGCGATGGACCGCGCGGGTTTTGGCCGCACAGTCGCGATGGACCGCGCGGGTTTTGGACGCACAGTCGCGATGAGCCGCGCAGGTTTTGGCCGCACAGCCGCGATGAGCCGCGCAGGTTTTGGCCGCACAGCCGCGATGAGCCGCGCAGGTTTTGGCCGCACAGCCGCGATGAGCAGCGCGGAAAAATGCAGAAAGGTCGCGATGGACCGCGCGACTGTCTGGAAAAAGGCCGCGATGGACCGCGCGGAAAAACGCAGAAAAGCCGCGATGGACCGTGCGACTGTCTGGACAAAAGCCGCGAGGCGGAAGCCGTGCATGGAAATCGAGAAACGAACCCGAAAAATGAATTTTTAGGGCTGTTTTTGGGGCCAAATCTCAGATCAGCAATGGATCTGCTGTCTAAGATGGCAGATCTATGGATCTAAAGGTTAAAAACTCATAAAAACTAAGATTTAATGGCAAAGCTAGAGATCTAAAGTTCAAACCAAAGCGGAGTCGCCAAAATCTGTTGGCTCGGTTTTGCAACCAAGCTTAGTGCTATGGGCACCTACTAACTAGTAGTAGCAGTTTCAATAGAAATAAAAACAATAAACTAAATAAACAATACTTTTCATGGATCTAAGCAAGAATCTAAGCAAATAATTTAAATATTTCAAAAATCAAGAACAAGAAACATAAGAAATAATTTTTGTATTGAAAAGTGGGGGGGCAAGCAAGTGCTTGCGATATTACCTTCAATGGTGAAGGTTGATGTTGAGCAACTCCCAAGATGAGTAGCTCCAAACTCCAATAGGTCTCTTTCTCCAAGGTTGCTTCAATGGCTAAAAGTGCTCATGGGAGATTTCAGCAGCATAAGGATGAGATAATGGAAGGATGTGAGATGAGGAGCCCCTACCACCTTTTTATAGGTTTTGGTGGTGAGGAATACCATTTGTGGTTTTGTGGAAACCAATGGTATTGACCAACATGGTTTAGGTAATTTTCCCTCCTTTTTCCTTTTTTGAATAAAAATAATATTTTAATTCCCTTTTTAATATTTTTGGGAATTTGGACCCTTTTTGAGGGTTTTTTATGATTTTCTTGGAAAAATAATCTTTTTTAATGGAAAAAGGGGTGTACCAAGGTCTTTTGGTGACCTTTTGTTGGTTTCAGAGGCTCAGATGGTGGAAAAGTGGACAAATGGGTCATGTGAGTAAGGGAATGAGCTAGTGAGCACTTTTTAGGTGTTAACAACGATGACAATGCATCGATGACGATGATCCCGAGAAGAAGACTTGTCTAGCAAATTTGTGTCGAGAAATACCTTCCTAGTTAAGAGGGAGTGTTGATGTATATGTAACTTCGGAATGTATTTCATCTATGTATTTCATATATATTTATTGTACCCTTATTAGAGATGTGTTATTCCTCTATAAGGAAGTGTCATCATGTGGATTGACAAGTGTCGCAAGTGTGTGTACTTGCCAATGGGTTATTAGACCACCATGTGTGGGGTCGGCCCTGAAATATATATTATAATGTGAATGTACCTAACTAGACATGTCGGCCCCATAAGGTCACTGGGCAAACAGGTTAGTATAAATAGAGATCAGGTGATCTCTATTTAGATCATTCGAAAAGTCATATCTCTCTCACTCAGAAAGTGGCGCACTAGTGAGGAGGAGGATCATCTGCCACTAGGAGACTATCTCAGTGTATTTTGGTTGTACTTTGGTTGAGCCATTGCTTTCTCTATCTCTGAGGAAGTTGTGGGGTTTTTCACCTTAGGGTTTTCCCCACGGAAAATCTGTGTCTCTTGTCTCTCATGCTTTTGATTCTTGTGATGCTTGTCATGCTTATTGTGATTGTTATGCATTGATATACTGTACATGTTATTCTCTCAGTGAAGATCCTAAAGTATTGTGAATTAATGCTCAAAATTTAACATATTATGGGGTCATGTGCTTAAGAAAATATGCTCACCCATTGGCTTCTTTTCCTCATAATGAGAATTGTTGTTGCCTCCTATTACTCCTTTGCTCCCAAGTTGGCGAGCCAGCAATTCGAATTATTTCATCATCTGCTTGGTCATGTATTCAAAGATTGGTTTCATGAGTTTCCTAAGCTTCTCACCATCATCTGAGGCTCCCTTTTCATCCCTAGTTATAGTTTCCTAAAAAAATTGCTCTTCTTTTCCTACTTTTTCCTCTTCAACAAAATAAATTTTGATTTCAATATATAATGGTGGTCCCTGACTTCTTGTCCTCGTGAATATCAGACCACATCAGGTTCCAATATCATGCTCTAATACTAGTGTAATGTCCCTTTTTTAGAAGTTTACTAAAATGGTGAAATTTTCAACTTTTTCCACTAGTTCAACCTTTGACTAGTATTGGTCTCTTGGTCTCCAAATGACTCCAAATGCTCCCAAATTTTTACAAAAGGTGTATGGGTGATATTAGTACATAATTATGAGGTTTAGGGATGATTTATATTCTACAAGAGGCTTCTTCAACTTGTTAAGCGGAAATATTGTCGTTTAATTCTGTTGTAGTATTCGCCCAACCATTTAATTTGTCAATCCAAGGTTCGTAGGCTTACGAAGCACATGCATGACTGAAGTGAAATTACTCTAATCTAGCCCCCCTTGTTAATGGTTAATTGCTAATCTAATCCCCCCTTAAGATGAAACACACAATTGCTAATCTAATGCTGGAAGCTGAAACACACTGCTGAAAGTAAATTGCATAAAAGAAAGACAACATATGAAGAGAAACAAAACAACACATGTGAGCTCACATTAACAATAAAGAAATCTTAATTTACATCACACAAATCAATAAAAAATCATCAAAACTAGATTCTGAACAAAAGTTGAGAATCCCCTTCTCCATATTACAAAGTTAAGACTAACCTCTACAGTCTGAGACTAATCTCCTCCTAATCTATGATCTAATCTCTATCTCCCCAAAATGAAGAGAAATCACTCTCTTTTATACATGAATTTCTTTGAGAAGGAGATAACCATCTCATAATTATAGATCCACTATTCTCTCAACCACTCTCAACTAATTTTCTATTATTACAAAATATGATCCATTCAAATCCTCCACATGTCTCTCACAAATTCTCCACATGTTTCTCATATATCCTAAATAAGATATGCCAACCAAATTTCCATGATCTTCTCCTTGGAATATTCTTTGAATAACTATCTCCTTGAAATGGGAGGAGATAAACGAGGAGTCTTTCTTTGCATTGATCCTTCCATATTCCTACACATTACAAAGCTCATCCATACTTGAGATATTAGTGAAAAACATGTTATTTTCCAATATTTAATCATAAATTCACTTATAATACTAAAATGAATAAAGTGGAAAAGAATAAGATGAAACTCAAGTATATGTATGGAAATGGTATGATGAAAGGTTAATGGGACGATGAAATGTGAAGAATAGCGAAAGGTAATGTGGATGAAAATAGGACATTTCTGAGTCCCAACATACTCCCCAACTGAACTTGTTGCATGTCCTCATGCAACCATGCATGGATATTTTTAAGAACTTTTGGCATCTGAATTTTGGCTTTGATTGATGGTGTCTTTTAAATGTTTCCAGGATGTGCATCACATGAGTAACAACTGGAATTTTCTTTGTGTAATAGCCATAAAGAATGTTGGTTCTTGTATTAACAATTATTTCATGATGCGAAATGACAGCTGATATTTTCTTTTGAATGAAAGGAGTGGAGTAACATCTGATATTTTATTTTGAATGCAAGGAATGGAGTAACAGCTGATATTTTCTTTTAAATGCAAGGAATGTTGGTTCTTGTGTAAACAACATTCATTCTGTCATATGTTTCCTTGCTGCAATAATTAAACCATACACTCACTCGAAATAATAAGTCACCAACTATGTATAAGAAAGTGTCACTGTGCATAAGAAAGCCTTTTCTTTATGAATCATGCCAATATGTGTATCAATGTGTATGAAGCAAAGTGAAACAGAGGAGTTGTCAAAAAAGAAATGTTGGTGAATGGTAAATGAGTGGAATGATGGTAGCGAAATGATGATAGTGAACATAGTTCGGAGTTGCAACTATGAAATGGAAGGTTTAGAGGAGTATCAGCTACGAAATGGAAGCTTTGGAGGAGTATCAGCTGCGAAATGGAAGGTTTGGAGGAGTATTAGCTGCAAAATAACAGCTGCTAGAGTAACAACTGCGAAAGTAGGCAAATCTGGTGGAGTATCAACTATTGTGCAGCAAACTTCCTGAGCTAATATCTCACAAACTAGGATCTGGGTTTGGCTGAAATTTGGCAAGCAAGTTTCTATAATTCCAATGCATCTCCACACCAAAATTTCAGAAAAACCCACATCACGGATTTCGAGAAAAATGCAAATTGGATGTAGGTGATGATGGCTGTTTTTTTCGAAATCCGTGCATTGGATTGAGTTGAAACTTTCCAATTTTGTTCATTATAATATTATCCATTCCCTGTCCAAAAATCATGAGGATCCAATTTATGGTTTGTGAGATATACTCAATTCAAATTCTGCATTTTATATAAGGAGCAATATGCATATGAATAAACTGTCACAAAACATTTCTTGTCCTATGAAAATATGATTGCATTTGAGAGCCTATAGAGTGTTCAGCAACCTCTATCTCATCCTCCGCAACTGAACTCATTGCATGTCCTCGTGCAACTCGGCATGGGTTATGAAAGTGAAAAATGAAATGGAGCATGGTGAGGGAGTTTTCCAAATTATTCATTGCTAGCATGTAAGGAATTGCATGATTAAAATTCAGAAAACAACATACCTCCACTTACCCAAAGAGTAGATGAGCGATGCAATAGGAATGTATCTACTGCTGCTGGATCGTGGAAGATGTCACTGCTGCAGGATCATGAAAATGTAACTGTAGATGCTGCTACGGCTGTAATTGGATCACGGACAGCGAAGAAATCGGAACTGCTACTGCTGAATCATGGAGAATGTGACTACTACTGTGGTTGTAACTGCTGTCACTGCTGCAGGATCATAAAAATGTAACTGTATATGTTGTTGCAGCTGTAATTGGATCATGAGAAATGTCAAAGGCAGAAAGTGGAACAGTGGTACTCTCATATAGCTGAAGTCATGCTACTGTAACTACTGAGGGAATCATGAAAACGTGTATAGTCTTCACCCGCTACAAAACCTGATGGTATAATTCTAGTCATGCAAATAAATGTGTCGATGTCGAGCATGAAAAGAAGTCATTGGATTACCGTCCATTAATGAATGCCGTTAACCAATGTGAGGGAAACTCACCATTGATGTCAATGAGTGCCAAGATACCGGAGTACATCTTGCAAAGTGCGAATAGATGTGTTGATGTCGAGCCACTTGCAAGATATGACGATCAAGGGACATTGATTTATTCCCATGATTGTCAGCGAGAGAACTTGCCATTAAGGCATGCAAGCCTCTAGGTACTCAAAAAGGAACTCTAGTCTATATCCCAGATAAGGTGCTGAGGTCGATGGGGCAAGACTTGTTGAAAGGTGGGCCTTAAGGAATCCCACATCAGTCAACGTGAGTTTTTACAAAAACGATTGGTAGGACTATAGGAAAGATCTCAGTAGCAACAGTGCTTATGGCAAGGCAATATAATTATGGAGAGGGAACTGGATGTTCTTATTCAGAAGGCAAACTGAAATGGAAAAAAAATGAACAGAAAAAGATAAAGGGATGTATGTGACTCAGAAAGATAGGCCTATGTGAATTCATGACAGACAAGGCAATGGAAAGTGGACTTCACATGGATGACTAATGTGCTTTGAAGGAGAGATGTAGGTATGACGCCAATGAGTTTATGAATGGTTTCTGTGTAACAACAAACGTCATGATGTTTCTCATGAGTAACAACTCCTTCAAGCTGTCTTATCAAAGTATGTTTCTCAACAAAAAAATTTGTGATTCTTGAAAAATCACTTTAGCATAAAAATTGATCGTCTGTGCACCTGAAAAAGCTTAGTACAAATCCTGCATGAAAACTTGTGAGGAGTTCGAAAAACATAGCATGAAAAAATAAGTATGAATGCAACAAATTGCAAAAATAAAATACGTTTTATACCCGCTGCCATTGTGCACTTGTTTCGTCGTTGATTACTGCTAAAGTGACTCCAAGAAACAAATTAGCGTTTAAATGAAAAAAAAACATGTTCGATATTCAGGAAATTGGAATGTCCATTTGCAATTTTGAATTTTAATTTTTATAATGTTTTTCTTTCTTTTCATGATTTTATAATTTTTATTGTTTTTGTTTTTCATACCAAAATTATGCAAATTTGCAAAAAGAAGATTGCATTATGTAACCGGTAAAGCAGATTCAAGCAAATTCATAAGCACTGCACTGTCCATAGATGTCAATAATCTCAGAAGTTCAAATTCTATCTTGTGGCTCGCTGTTCTCATCTACAGACATAACATTTCATTATTTAATACAAACTATAGATAATTGCAATTTGAATTTTCTGCACCTGTCATTTCGGTCCGCAAGTACCAAACTCCTAAAACTAATGTCACAACAAAGAGTCAATATCGTGCAGCAAATTTACACCATTCGTAACTCAGCAAAGAGAAAAGTCAAATATGTAATTATATATATTTTTTTCATGTAACAACGTCAACCTCTACAATTTTATGGATGAAGTGACAAATTTGTCATTGCTTCTGTCAAACATGTGCTTCAAGTTTGTGAACCAGGTTGTTAGTTTAAAGTAGCGCTGAAACACATATGCCCATCTGTAACTGTAAATATTTTGCTCCATTCATAGCTCATTTGATGCGAGGCACTCATCAACAAGTTGAAAAAGATTGGGATTCTCCAAAGCTGCAGCAACTCGTTCTTTGTCATTCAATTGCTTGTTGACAGAAACCTCAAAGGCATGGGAACCAGGAGCAACATAGATGTCAATCTTGTAATGTGCAGGGAAATTTCGCATCAATTTAACTCGTAACACAAACCAATAACTGCTACCATACTACAATGCTGCACAGTGGGTGTGAAGGTTATCAATATGCGCCCAAGTTTTTCATCCATTGTAACAGATTCCTCAGATAGAACGCTAAGCTGTTCAAGAAAGTAAGGGTGCTCGGGATCCCTGATGTCTCTCACAATATATGTCGAAGGCATCGAAATCATTGGAGTTGGTGTCCTCGGGCTGAACTAGTCGCTCCTATTATTTCTTTGCATGCACTACAGGGTTTGGATTAATCAATATCCAGCAAATAATGGGTTTGGTTCAAGATATGTCTTGTTGTTAACAGGTAGGGAACTTGCTCATGCCACTACTGGTCTTCGTCATGCTGTTTCATATTGAGTAATCTCTGATTTGTCTCTATGTGCTGGGCATCATTGGCGTTCTTTTGGCTTATGCCCTGAAATAATTCAATATTAAATTGTTGTCCAGTGGAAAAAGCCGGCCATGCTATCCCCAAAGCTATGTTCGAATTACCGTGAGCCAATTTATGGATGATTTGACAGCTTCATAAGTTATGATGACTGGCCAAGACAAGTTTGGTAAACGTGGATCTGGAGCCCGAGAAGGAGAGACTGCACCTAATTCCTGTGGGACTTTGAGAACTCAGTTGACTGCTTCATGAGGGGTGGGATTATGCTAATCCTGGGACTGTGCTAATTCCTCCTTCAAGTAGAATATAAGACCTGGGATTGGTAGTAGAGAAGAAGCAATCGGCAGCCCCGCTGAGCACCCGCGAAGTTCAATGACTCAACATTCCAGCTATAAGGACAGAGTGAGAGCTATTGTTGAAAGTTCACGAGCTCTGGCGAGGTTGATTTGGCGTGCCGGGACCTTCCATCTCATGATAAGAAGCTATGTCCAAGAGAGTAGTTTTGCGCAAGAAATGGCAAGATGTATTAGGTTGCAACAATAGACGCATAGGCGGAGGTTTCCTTGAAATTGAAATCTGTAGGAGATCACGAGGACCGGTTTCATAAATGTTGGAAGATCGATATTCACGAACCTAAGTTTACATCCAGTAACAACCATATCTATTAATAGCTGAACGTTTTCTACGGCGGGTAAATTTGCAACGGCGGCCAAGTCGAAATGGGGAAAACATAAAGATAGTGGAGAAATCATGGAGGATCGCCCGAAACCTACCACAGAATGTGGAGTTCTTAAGAGGCCGTTATATGTTTTATTGCAACGGTTTAATAATTTATGGCAAAATCACCTTCCTCCCACAAAACATTATTAAGATTGTTGTGGGATTATTCGATTCCCCTCCATTTGGATGAAGCTGCAACAAACTCACCTAACTACCCAGGTTTGGATGAAGCGAAAGTAATGATTGATTTTCTTGTTGCACGTCTTTCTCCATTATTACAACTATCAACGAGATGAGCACGTCACCATTTGGTCAAGATGCTCTCCGAGCTAGCCGAGAGAGCTAATTGTTCCATTTCTTTATCCCAGAGAAGGAAAGATCAGAGGCATTCAATCTTGAAGCTTGGGAGTCGAGTGATTAAATTATTTCATGCCGTCGTGTTTTGTTTCCAGGTTTAGGTATAAATTTAGGCGTTTCATTCAACCTCCAATTTCTTTTATTCGGAGTATGCCACTAACAGTTCCTGTGTGCAGGTCAAAGGATAAAAATGAAGAGCCATAACAGACCGAAGGATAAATGCACCGCTAGGTTTAATTTGAGGTTTGAAGGATACAGGCAAGTCAGGGCTACTCCAACAAAAATAAACCAAACCAAAATAGAGTTCGAGTGGCTGAAACAGTCAGATAAAGTTAACAAACATGAAATTCTGAACACGCAAATGGACGAGAAGCTTATAGGCGTGACACTGTTTCAGCTTGGAGTTGTGATGTTCAGCTTGGAGTTGCAGTTATTAAAATTTCATCATTTTATTTTATTTTATTTTTAGCAAATGGAGATCAATGATTTGCAAAATAAAGATAAAATCGATTAGGTATGTTGCAAACATTAATTATTCATTCCTGAAAACATTAGAAAACATCCTATTTTCTGATCCTTGGATCGCACGAAGCGCGGAGGAGAGCATACTTATTCTGGGTGAAAGCAAAAACTGAAATAAAATCCTACCTACTCTATGCTAATTAACATTCAAAAAGCAATTACGTGTAGTTAAATATCCAATGTAGCCATTCACGTAACAGGAATAAAAATATATTTTGTGTCAATTTTGCGAATAGAAAGTGAGGATAAACAGAAATGTGTGAAATTAGTTGCTGTGACTGTGAATTAACTAGAAAAAAAGAAAAACTAAATTGTCTTAACTTGGTACTTGCCTGAAACCATCGTTCAATAGGGCTTTTGTAGGCATAGTTGTCCTCACTCAGATCTTGCTGCAACTCCTTGTTGTCCTCCTCGACCTCCTGCTCGCATAATTGTTCATCATCTAATGTGCAGGATTCTTCGTATGTTAATTCTTCATCTATTTCTGGAGGAGTAATTAAGCTCTCGGCTGCTTTCAAGATCTCATCTTCATGAGAAGAGGAGATCCCTACTTTTGCAAGGATCTGAGTGAGCTGTTCCAAGCTTAAACTCATTGTTAAATCATTTTGAAAAAGGGATTCTTACAGCACCCAAATCTAAATGAAAAAAAGAAAAATAAAATAAAAACACTCCAGAAAAAAAAACACTCTGTACAAAAAAACATTACTCTCCACAGCTGCAAAAAGAACACACTTGCAAGAATTGAAATTTACACTACCACACTTGCAGGAATTGAAATCTACACTACCACACTTGCAGGAATTGAAATGTACACTACGACACTTGTTGGAATTGAAATTTACACTACCACACTTGCAGGAATTGAAATCTACACTTCAATCCATCGTGCTTCCCCGGCAACGGTGCCAAAATGTTAGGCGGAGATATTGTCATTTAATTCCGTTGTAGTATTCACCCAACCATTTAATTTGTCAATCCAAGGTTCGTAGGCTTACGAAGCACATGCAAAGTATATGCAGGACTGAAGTGAAATTAATCTAATCTAGCCCCCCTTGTTAATGGCTAATTGCTAATCTAATCCCCCTTAAGCTAAAACACACAATTGCTAATCTAATGCTGGAAGCTGAAACACACTGCTGAAAGTAAATCGCATAAAAGAAAGACAACATATGAAGAGCAACAAAACAACACATGTGAGCTCACATTAACAATAAATAAATCTTAATTTACATCACACAAATCAATAACAAATCATCAAAACTAGATTGTGAACAAAAGTTGAGAATCCCCTTCTCCATATTACAAAGTTAAGACTAACTTCTACAATCTGAGACTAATCTCCTCCTAATCTATGATCTAATCTCTATCTCCCCAAAATGAAGAGAGAGCACTCTCTTTTATACATGAATTTCTTTGAGAAGGAGATAACCATCTCATAATGATAGATCCGCTATTCTCTCAACCACTCTCAACTAATTTGTTATTATTACAAAATATGATCCATTCAAATCCTCCACATGTCTCTCACAAATTCTCCACATGTTTCTCATATATCCTAAATAAGATATGCCAACCAAATTTCCATGATCTTCTCCTTGGAATATTCTTTGAATAACTATCTCCTTGAAATGGGAGGAGATAAACGAGGAGTCTTTCTTTGAATTGATCCTTCCATATTCCTACTCATTACAAAGCTCATCCATACTTGAGATATTAGTGAAAAACATGTTATTTTCCAATATTTAATCATAAATTTACTTATAATACTAAAATGAATAAAGTGGAAAATAATAAGATGAAACTCAAGTATATGTATGGAAATGGTATGATGAAAGGTTAATGGGACGATGAAATGTGAAGAATAGCGAAAGGTAAAGTGGATGAAAATAGGACATTTCTGAGTCCCAACACAACTCTCCTTTAAGTTTTGTCCATAGTAGGGAGTTTGACTAGCAATTTCTCTTTGACTAGTATTGGTCTCAGCTTGGTCTCCAAATGACTCCAAATGCTTGTATAATGGGTCTGAAGGTATTTGAGAGGTATTAATACATATAACAGAGGCTTATGGATAATTTAAAACCCTTAAAAAAATTCTGCAACATTCCTTTACAATTTGGACAAGGTTGGGGTAGGGAAGATTACTAGTAATTTCGAGCTTCAAATCCCCTAAGGGTAGTGGACAAAGATGGCTTCCCAAATGCTATTAAAACCTTCCAAATTTCTGAACATAGGTATGGTACTGATAAGTGGCATTAATGATCTCCCCAATGGATCCTTAATTAGTTATTATGGCCTTCTGCACTCCTTAAAATCATATGTTTATATGCAAGATTTCACATAGGGGGGAAAGCTACTTATTTTCACCATGACTTATGAAATTCAAATTTTAGGTGCCAAGGGATTATGCTCTGTTGATGAAACTTATTCATAAATTTAATAAAACTCCATACATCAACAAAATAACACACAAAAATTGATATAACTCGAAATAGTGTCTCTTCAAACTCCAACAACAACATCTAGGGGAAATGACATCATTTATGCATTGTTTGGTATTTTTACATAACTCCACTTAGTATTTCGACATGAGAGTCTCATGATCAGTAAAAACAAAGTATATATATCAGATTACAAATATATGGGGCCTCAATAGCTATCTCAAAGAGTTCATCACCTCAACAAGTGTGCCTCTCCTCAAGGAGAAAGAATATGCCAATAAATAGAAGAATGGTTGTAGAAGCAAGTTGAAAGAGATGTGACCATGAGCTTCCATGTAGATTCAACCTATAACAAAAGAATCCATTAAAGCTCCAAATTAAAAGTCTAAATGGCCTTTCCAATTACCAACTAGGATGGGAATCTTTCACCCTCGAAATTGGTGCTAAGGCAAGTAAAGTAGCACTCCACTAGCTCTCCTCTCCCAAATGTAGAATGCAAATTCTAAAATGATCAAAAGATACCGTCCTTCTTTGTTATTGTATTTTATAAAATTCTAAGGTCCTCCATGGGTCGAATTCCTCCCAAGAGATTCATGCCAACTCAAGCTGGGAAGAAATTCCCAAGTATGCCACTTGTCCTTTCAATTCTAGCCCTCTCCTTCTCCAAATTCAAATTGGTGTCTCTTTGGCTGCCCTAACTCACTTGAGTGCCCTCTAGGAGGCTATTTTTAGCACTGACATGTCATAGATGTTAGATTTCATCCTGCAGGTCTGATTTGTGTCATAGGTGTCATAGCATCTTCATCATTGTTGTCATAGAGCTAGGGAATCTAGTCCAAGTGTCTCACTAGCTCCAAAATGCCTCTTCCTCTTCCATGTGAGTTACTCTTCCAGTCCAATTCGACCTTAATTGATTCATGCCAAATAGATTGAACTTCCAACTCATCCCAAGAACCTTGGGCTTCTTATGGATTCGAAATGAGAAGAGGAGGATGCCATGTGGCATAGAAAATCTAGCTTGTGTGGGTCTCACATCCTCCATGTGTCTTCATGATCAATTGCCACTTTGATTTTCCCTTGTGTTTATTTATTTATATCTTTTATTAAATATTTATGCCATTCTAATGTTCAAACATCATTTATTATCCCCCTTATTTCAATCCCAAAGCTTCCACCCCCCAACTTACAGGACTAGTAATTTTCCTCCATGGCAGTTGATTTGGATGGGTATATTACAACTTTGAATTGGGAATTTCTCTTAATGTGACCCACATTGTCCATTTGGATCTAATTTCACATTATTACTAACTTGGAATTCATTCTTGGCATTTATTTGACCCTTATCATCCATTTGACAAACTATCATGAGTATGGCCAAGGGGCTTAGGCCATTGTGACCCAATGCAAAATTTTGGGACATTACAGTCTCGGCTCTACCATATACTGGCTCAGAGTGTTCACCGTAAAGCATAAGTATGGAATTTTTTTCATCAAGTACATTAGGGAACGATACACTATGGCATCCACTAGTTTTGAAAACGTATCACTTAGAAACTTTAGATTTGATTCCATAGGTGTCGCCATGGGCTTGCAATCCACCATCCTAAATCTCTTCAGGATCTCTACCACATACTTTCTTTGACTCAGGAAAAGTTCCTTTGGATTCTTCCACACCTCAAGACCTAGTAAGTAATGCATCATACCCAGGTCTTTCATTTAAAGTTGTGAGACAATATTCCTCTTCGTTTCTACTATGAGATTATCTTCACTTGTCAAGAACAAGTCATATTTATACAACAATATAATTACAATATTTCCTTCCTCAACCTTGTAGTAAAGGCTGGAGCATACTTTACTCTTGGTAAATCCGAAGCTTGTTAGAAACCCATCTATAATGTTGTACCATGTCCTGGGTGCCTGTTTCAATCTGTACAAGGCCTTCTTTAATATGCACACATGAGTCTACTTGTCATGTGTCTTGAAGCCTAGTGGATGCTCCACATACACTTCCTCTTTGTGAGGGGAGACATCTGGTATTACTTTGATCATATCCCTAAGATACTGAGGAAAAAAACCTTTTCCATGGATAGAGGATAAGTGAAAATGTCTCTCTACCTATGTTGTAGTCACTCCCTCTAAAATGGAACTTTCTTGCTCCCTATGTAACTAAGCACTATCCTCCCTCTGCATCTTGTACTCTCTGCATTGGGGAATTCTGTACTGGAGTGACTGGTATCCTTTTCTTCTGTTGATCTTCTGTGTATCCATCTATGTCATCTCTCTAGGTCATTGGATACCAATATCTCGAACTCTGTTGCAAGTTTTCTCTTGCACCCATCTATGACCTCCTCATCTTCAACCTTATAGCAAAGGTTGATATCTCATCACTCTAGGTGATCCTCAAGCTCATCATGTTATCCCATGGGTGCCTTCCGAGCCCATACAAACCCTTCTTCAATTTGCGCAGATGTGGTGTTTTATAGAGAGTCTTGAATCCTGTAGTTTGATCGATATACACTTTTACTTAGATTACACCATTTATCTAGTGTAATATCGATGACTGAGGAAGTGTGTCTAGCCACTAGATAAATTTATCTCATCATAGTTGAATCCCTCTTTCTAAGAGAACCCTCGCTTTGTACATCTGTAGTATGCTTGATTTCATAAATATTCTTGAATGTTATAGTTGAACCATCATCACTTGTTCTTCGGAACAAGTCTCACATTATTCGTTTGTAGGTGATCGTACATGATCTTTCCTACAAGTCGAATTCAGTTGCATGATTAGAAACATTCCATAGTTTCCAAAACATATTAATAATGACAAATTCTTATGCATAAATACATGGGTCACACAGTCATGCAAATATCTTAGCCAATGCTTCAACACAACATTCATCCATATCCTGTATACATCCGATAACTTTCTAGATGCCTTCCATCTCTACCAGAACATCATTAAGAGTGTGCACTACTCCCAACATGTCAGCAAAGAGGTTTCATTCCATATAAGTTGCAATGGAGTGTTGTACAGCTATTAGGATATTTAAACACTTAGGAGTTAGTTAAGATCAACTTGTGTAATATATCCGTTAGGTAAAGTGTGTTTCATTAGTATGCATTTGTAAATATTTAATCCAACAGTCACGATATGCTCTAGACATAGAGTGATCCGACAACTCAACTTCTCTTAGATCATACCTACCCTTGATCTATGGCTTAACACCCGATTGGTGCATGATCTCTATTTAAAGAGCATGGAGGGTCATTTTCTAGTTGATCGATTATGAGAAGCTCAATTGTAACTTTCTTTCTTTGCATAATAAACTACTCCGTAGAAGCTATTTGGCCGGGGCCATGGAGTGTTTCCCTCTCGAGGGTTTAAACCATGTCAAAACATCAGTGTGTTGATTTGTGATCTGTTTGTGTGAAGTGGTTGCTCTAGGTGTTCGGTCTTTTGGGAGTACCATGTGTACCCGAACATGGTATCAGAGCTTTTATGAAGAGCCACTTCCGGTTATGATCTAGATCTTGAACTGGTGTTGCCGAAACTTGAAAGGGTTTCTGGTTCTGGAATTTCTGTACATTCCTGGGCTGTGGGAGGTATTCCATTGCATCTGGAGCGCCGTTTCCATTGGGAAATTGTTTTCGTTTGATCGAAAACGGTTTTCGGTTGCTTCAGAAACGCGTTTTTCATCAGATCTGAAGGTATACTGTTACAGTGACGTTTTTTTTTAAGTATCTCATATTTTATCAGTTTTTATTATTAGATTTTTTTAGTTTTGGATTGTTTATTTCCCTGTCTACGTATTCTCTTTGCCGTGCACCTTGTGCGATCTCGGTGAATCAGAAACAGAAAGGGAAAGGGTTTTTCTCGGCTGCGTATGCTCTTTCCCATGCACCTTGTGCGATCTCGGCAAATCAGAAATAGAGAGAAAACATATACTTTCCGGGAAAGCTAACGAGATCTAACCCCAAAAGTGTGGAATTTTTTTTTTTGTTTCAGTTTGTGGTGTGATTTGCAGGAAAATAGGAAAGCATGGAAACCGAGAGAGAATAGTAAAAAAAAAAAAAAAAAATTCCTTCCTCCCCTTCTTTTACGTACCTTTTAACATTAGCTCACTTGGTTCAAAGTTGTTTTATTCCTTAATAGGTATTAAGTTCAATTCTAATTAAGTTACTTTTAAACAAAGGTGCATGCAATTTCTATTTTGAAGTTACGTTATTGTAAAAGTGCATCTCGCTTAAATAATAAAAATAAAAATAAAAAGTGAGTCGCTTAAGTTTTTTTTTTTTGCTGCACTATTTAAAGTAACATCATTGTAAAAGTGAAAAACATTTATTTTACAACTTAAAAACAACTTTCTTGTAAAGTGATTTTCAAAGGTTCATCTTGGGAAGAGGGGGGTTCTTTTTTTAGCTGGAAATTCTCTATCTGCCACGTCATTATTGGGGACATCTTCAATATTTTCTTTGTTCAAGCATAACTTCATCATACGGAGTCAGTTTTCAGTGCCATTTTTTTTTAAACCACCTATTTTTTCAAGATCTTCACATCCAAAGTATTGGTTTATATTTTTACAACCATTAATTTACAATATGGCCGCCCCTTGTGATATTCTACTTACTAGTTCCAACTGTTTCTCATGAAAATCCCGTATGGAGGATGTTCTACGAAGTAGGGGAGTTTTCAAAATTACCTCAGGGAAAGAAACATAACCCACTAATGATGATAAGAAAATAAAATGGGTAAATAGATGTGACGAAGCTCGTGGATTGATTGGGATGTCAATCTCTACTGATTTGCGATTTCACATATCTAGAATTAATGAACCTGATGCTACTTCGGACAAGTTGGAATTTGTGTTTGGTAAACACAATGAAATTCAAGGTCACCAACCCGAAAATGAGTTGATTTCTTTAAATCCAAGTGATTTTTCATGCATTCAAGATTATTTATCTAAGTACAAAACTCTTAAACTCTTATGTGAAGAATGCAAGATTAAGAGGGAAGACAAACAATGAATTTATCATATTCTTTCAAAACTTGGACCTACATATTCTGTTTTTGTATCTACATTTTACTCCATGAAAGAATCCTTGAATGCAGATAGCTATCAAGAGCCTAATCTTGAATCCTTTTGTGATTCCTTGATTAGAGAGCAAGATAAGCTCATCCCTCTTGGAATAATTAACAATGCAGATACATCTGTGAAAGCCTTATTGTCCCAATAGAAAGAAAAGTCCAAGCCTCCCAAGAAACAAAATTTTCACAATAATAAGTCAAACAAGGGTCCCAAACCCTCTTAGTCAGCTCCTTCTTTAAAAAATGACAAAGGATCCAAGCCAAAAGGAAAGAAGATTGAGCATCATTGCAACTATTGCGGGAAAGATAATCATGATGAATCTAAGTGTTTCAAAAAGATGGCAGCCTTGGAAGCAGCAATGAAGAAGCACCACATCATCCTAGATTCGCCTTCAGAATCTACCCCTCATGGACATGCACTTTGTTCTTCTGTTTATTCTTATAATGCATCTTCCTCTTCTACTTCAAATGAATGGCTCATTGATTCTGGAGCATCTTATCATATGGATAAGGATCAAGCCATCTTTTCTACTATGCATGAATGTAACACCAAACAAATATTTGTTGGTGATGATAGATCTCTAAGTGTCGTAGGATCTGGAACAGTTTCAGTAGATAATGGTCATTTTAGTGATATACTATGTGTTCCAAGAATTTCCTGCAATTTGTTATCGGTCTATCAAATCACTCATTCTAGTGAAGGTAAAACTGTGACGTTTACACCTCACCAAGTTGTAATCAAGGATTTTAAAGATCCTCAACATGTCCTAGCTACCGAAATTGTTGATGACATTACCAGGTTGTACAAATTTAACAACTTTGGATCATCACCTTTTCCTTCAGTTTTTGTTGCTCATAGTGATAACTTGAGCAAACTTTGGCATGAGCGATTTGGTCACTTAAATTATCGCTCATTGCAACAACTATGTGAAGACAATATGGTGGTAGGTCTTCCGATGGTATCTTGCAGGGATGGTGTTTGTTCCGGTTGTGTACTCAGAAAACATCATTGGGACAGTTTTGACAAACGTGTCTCTTGGTATGCCTCGATTCCCTTGGAGCTTGTGCATAGTGACTTGTGTGGTCCTCTTCCATCTGCTTCCTTTTCTGGTTTCAAATATTTCTTAACTTTCATTGATGATTACACCAGATGCACTTGGGTTTATTTCCTAAAACTTAAGAGCGAAGTATTTAACATGTTGTTGGCCTACAAGGACCTTGTTGAAAAACAATCTGGTCATCAAATTATTAAGTTAAGATCCGACAATGGCGGAGAATATGTTAACAAAAATTTCACTACTTTCTGCACTGAACAAGGAATCCAACAACACACTGTTCCATATACACCACAACAAAATGGTGTAGCTGAACGGAAGAACTGCACTTTAAAAGAAATGGCTAATTGTATGATCCAATCTAAGGGACTAAGTCTTCAATTTTGGGCTAAAGCCATCAATTGTGCAAATTACATAGTTAATTGCACCCCCACTAAATCTTTACAAGGTATCACACCGGACGAAGCATGGAGTAAAATTAAACCAAATGTAAGTCACTTCCGTGTGTTTGGTAGTGAAGCATGGGCTCACATTCAGGATGAAAAATGGAAAGCATTGCAGCCTAAAAGTGAAAAGTGCATATTTGTTGTCTATTTTGAAGATGTAAAAGGTTATAGACTTCTTCAACCACATTCTCATGATATAATAATTAGAAGAGATGTTAAATTTGATGAAAATATCTTGGCCTGCGAGCCTAACTTAGGGGTTGTGCCACCTTTGGCCTGCGAGCCTGATTCGACGATTGTGCCTTCTTCTTCTTCCAACTTCTTTGACATATTTCCAACTCCAGTTTCTGATGATGACAGTGAGGATGAAAATCCACCTCCACCTGCTCATATTCTTCCAGTTGCACCAGCACAAGTGCTTCCTTGATGGGTCTGTTCAACATGTGAAGCAGCTGGTGATCTTATCGATGATCCTAGAGATCAACGTCGAACATGTTCTCAGTTTCAGCAAGCCTCTTCTCTTTTGGCTCAAGTTTCCAAAAATCATGATCTAGAAACTTTTGCAGAAGCTTCAGGAAATCCAGATTGGGATGCAGCTATGGATGAAAAATATCATTCCTTAATGGCGAACGATACTTGGGATCTTGTACCTCTTCCAAAAGGAAGAAAACTTGTTAGATGTAAATGGGTCTATAGAACTAAGTATGCATCAGATGGAAGTGTTGAAAGACTTAAGGTAAGGTTAGTTGCCAAAGTTTTTTCCCAAGTTGAAGGGATTGACTACAATGAAACCTTTGCTCCTGTCGCAAAAATGAACTCCATCCTCCTTGTTCTTTCCCTTGCAGCCTTACATAACTGGGAATTCCATCAAATGGATGTCAAGTCTGCCTTCTTACATGGTGATTTACAGGAGTAAATTTACATGGAACAACCTCCTGGATATGTTCAGAATAACTCTAGCCTTTTCTGTCGCCTTAAGAAATCCTTATATGGCCTTAAGCAAGCTCCTAGAGCTTGGTATGCCAAAATGGATAGCTTTCTACTTGACACTGGTTTTTCTAAATGTCATTCTGACCCCATTGTCTATACTAATAAAGTAGGAAACCATCTCATCATACTTGTTCTATATGTTGATGACCTTATTCTTACTGGTAGTGACCCTAAGCTTATAACCCATGTGAAATCTAGTCTTAAGCAAAATTTTGAAATGTCAGACTTAGGACATTTGCATTTTTTCTTGGTCTCCAAGTCCTGCAAACCAAAGAAGGAATCTTTCTTTCTTAGTCTAAGTATGCTTGTGACCATATTCGTTGCTTTCACATGGAAGATTGTACACCAGCCCCTTCTCCCTTCCAGTTTGGAGTCAAAATTTATGCCACTTGTACTTCACCTGAAGTAGATTCCATCTTGTATCGTCAGCTTGTTGGTAGTCTCTTATACTTGACTCATTCCCGTCCTGACCTTTCCTTTGTCGTTGGTCGTGTTGCCCATTATATGCAAACACCTCATGAAGGTCACTGGAAAGCAGCTAAAAGAATACTTCAATATATTCGCGGTACAATTCAGTTTGGTATTCATTCCAGTACAGGGGAGAAACCTTTGTTGGTTGGTTTCACTGATTCAGATTGGGTCGGCGATCCTGATGATCAAAAGTCTACTGCAGGTTATGTTTTCAGTTTGGGATCTGGACCTATCACTTGGGCTTGTAAGAAACAACAAGCTCTTGCTCTTTCTTCAGTAGAGGCAGAATATCGAGCCACAGTTAATGCCAGTCAGGAAGCTTTATGGCTTCGACAGATCCTTTCAGAGTTTGGATTCGAGCAGCAGCATCCTACTCCACTTTGGTGCGACAATCAAAGAGCCATCAAACTCGCCAAATATCCAGTTCTACATCAACGCAGTAAACACGTTGACCTACATATGCACTTCATCAGAAATATTGTTCATGATCGTGTTCTTGAAGTGCTATTTTTCCCTACAGATGATCAAGTTGCCGACATCTTCACCAAGTCTCTCAGAGAAGTGAAGTTTTTAAAACTTCAATCTATGTTAGGAGTTCAGGAATTTATCATTAAATGGGGATAGGCTCTAATGCGTCCTTCCTTCTCCTAATAGTGTCACTTTTTCAAATCCTTCAATCCTATCCCAAGTTGTTCTTAAGGGGGGATGTTAGGATATTTAGACACTTAGGAGTAAGTTAAGATCAACTTGTGTAATATATCCATTAGGTAAAGTGTGTTTCTTTAGTATGCATTAGTATGCATTTGTAAATATTTAATCCGATGGTAACGATATGCTCTAGACATAGAGTGATCCGACGGCTCAACTTCTCTTAGATCATACCTACCCTTGATCCATGGCTTAGCACCTGATTGGTCCATGATCTCTATTTAAAGAGCATGGAGGGTCATTGTCTAGTTGATCGATTATGAGAAACTTATTTGTAACTTTCTTTCTTTGCATAATAAACTACTCCGTAGAAGCTATTTGGTCGAGGCCGTGGAGTGTTTCCCTCTCGAGGGTTTAAACCACGTCAAAACATCAGTGTGTTGATTTGTGATTTGTTTGTGTGAAGTGGTTGCTCTAGGTGTTCGGTCTTTTGGGAGTACCCTGTGTACTCGAACAACACCACCATAGGCCACTTACCCATCACATGCATATTAGTAGTATATTGTTCGTCAATGAAAACACTCTAACATGCATAATACACTTCCTAAATCTAGGAACATAAATATGTACACAACTGAACAATATCATTTAAGCAATTAGATATACAGGAAATGAAAATTCAAATACTTATATTTGTTTGTTTGGTATGATCCCTCTTGACCCTTGTCTCCTTGCAGGAATTACTCGAGTCTCTGACAGTGTGCTCTACTCCATTATCTGATCCTGACAACTTGTGCCTTTCTTGCTTATGATCAACAATGTTGAGCAAGTATTATACACCATAGATCACATGAAACTATGTACTGGTGTTGAATCTGAGTGTCCCTTCTTCTTCATCACCAATCACAACTGCATATGATCTGTATGTTCCCAGGTGCATGACGAGGACAAAAGTTCGATTGAATGAATTGGTAATGTTATGGCGGAAGCACAATAATAAGCAAAGCAGGAAATACACTACACACAAACAATATGTAGGAATGCGAACTAATCTCTTGTTTCTCTGCTTGTATATTACAATATTCTACATGCTTAAATAGAGTGTTGAAAACGCTTGGGTTGTCTACCCGTTACGTTCAGTTACAAGAGGAGTTAGAATGGTTTCAGAATTTCAACCCTTACGGATGACTGGAAGACAAAGAGACAATATGTCGTAGTTCATTAGTTGCCAATGTCGACGATGCATGTCGACGTCGGTGCTTGTCAAAGTTGTTGAACTTGTCGAATTCAAAGTTGTTGAACTTGTCAAAGTCGAAGTTGTTGAAATTGTTGAAGTCGAAGTTGTTGACAAGTTGATGACTTGTCGAAGTCGATGTTGGAATCCAACAATAATTCCAACTGTTGGGTGGATCATACCTCCTTCCTTAATAAACAATGGTCCCCATTGTTTGCTCGTGCAGATGAGGAAACTTTTCGGTCAGTTTGGTAGTAGAGTACCATTTTCCTTGTGTTGGGATCCATCCGGTTTTGGACACCTCAAACAAGGGAATTGTGTTAGTCCTTGTATGGCATACTCGTTGGCCCACAATGGTGTCGCAAGGAAGAGGCTCCTAAAAATATGGATGGATTTATTCAGGTTTTGTTGTCTGCAAGTCGTTATGTTCCAATAGTGGTGCATGGCATGGTCGAAGTAGATCCACATTAAATAATGGATGTAGACCTAGGCATGAAGGAATGTCGAGCTGGAAAGCATTTTCTCCATTTTGTTTAAGAATATTGTACGGACCATATCGCAAAGGCTTCAGCTTCTTATATGGACCAATGAATCATTCCTTCTTGAGATCCAACCAGACCTGATCCCTAATTTGAAATGAATGAGGGATACAATGCTTATCATTTCAATCCTTAACATCTGCATTAGCTCATTGCAACATTTCTTGTGCTTGTTTCTAGATGTCGCAGATTTGATCTCGAAACTTCAATGCTTTGTCAACTTCTTGTCAGTTATAGTCGGTATCATTCAATTGTGTCAAGGAACTAATCAAGTCAATAAGCGTTGAGGGTTGAAATCCATAAAAGACCTCAAATGGGCTCTTTCCCGTAGAGCTGTGCTGAGCATGATTTTAGTTGTGTTGTATATATGGAATACTTTCATCCCATGTTCGTCAATGCTTGTGGTTGTATATACGAAGCAGTTGTACTACCAAGCGATTTGCAACTTCCTCCTATCCGTTTTTCTGAGGATGGAAGGCTGTAAAAAATGAGAGTATTGTATCAAGCTGTTTCGAGAGACTCTTCCAGAATATGATGACAAATCTGGCATCTCTGTCAAAAATAATGGTTTTTCGTAAACCATAATGTTTCCAGACATGTTCAAATATCACGTCATGGAAAATCTTTTGACTACTACTAATATCACGTCACGTTGATGTTTGGTAGTAGGATATCCCGTCAAGTAGTTCATAGAAATAGATTTCCATGGTCGAATAGGAACTGGCAAAGGTGTGTACAATCCATGTCATCAATTACGCAGTTTATCAATGGCACAAACCACGCATGATCGAATGTACTTGTTGACATAATTTTTAAGTGAAGTCCAAAAGAAATACTTCTGGAGAATAGAAAGGGTATTTGCTACTGCAAAGTGTCCTACTATCTTGCTGTAGTGCATGTCCCAAATGATATGTTGTTGATACACAAAGCTGTCCAAGATTGTATAACAAGGTGTCTTTCAGGGAATAGTCGGAGGTCGACAACTTGTCAGTATGAATTTGTCAATAAACTGATGAAAAGTCGTTGTCTTCTTGATACAATTGAGTACAAATGGTGGTGTCATAACCCTGCATACTCATCACTGTAAGAAGGAGAGTAATGGGTGGTCGACTGAGATAATCGGTGGTGACATTGGCTTTACTTTTTCGAGACTTAATTACCAATTGAAATTGTTGCAGGTAATTAACCCACTTGAGTTGTCAAGTTTTTTGTAACTTCGACTGGGACGGAGTGAACTTTGAAGGATTGTGGTGAGTGAGAATGATTGTCTCCTTGCCAAGGATATAATTTCTCCATTTCTTAAGAGCTTGAACAATGGCGTACAATTCTTTTTCATACGTCGATATCTTCTAACGGTGTCATTAAAAGTTTCAGAATGAAAAGCGACTGGGTGACCCGACTGAGTGATCACTGCACCCAAGGCATAGTCTGATGCATCCATCTCAATCTCAAAGGGCTGATGCAAATCAGGTAACACAAGTACTGGTGCAGTACAAAGCCTTTTTTTGAGCTGCTTGTTGTGTCGATGTCCATTTGAAGACAATTTTCCCATTTCCCTTGGTCAACTAATTCAAAGTCCAGGCTATGTGACTAAAGTCGAGTATGAATCATTGATAAAAATTCGCCAAACCAAGAAAAATTCTTAGTTCATGAATTCTTTGAGGAATGGGCCAATCTTTAAGAATCTTCACTTTGTTTGGATCGACGTGAATGCTTGCAGAGTCAATTACATACCCCAAATATTTGATGTTGTTCATCGCAAAGGAACATTTTTCCATGTTCAAGTAGATTCGATGTTGTCAGAGAGTTTCAAGGACTTGTCGAAGTTTTCCGACATGTTCTTCCCATGATCGACTGAAAATCAATATATTGTCGAGGTAGACAATAACCCATTTTCCGATGAAAGGTCGAAGAATGTTATCCATATACCGCATGAAGGTCGCAGGTGCATTGGTTAAGCCGAAAGGCATGACTAACCATTCAAACAATCCTTCCTTGGTCTTGAAAGCAGTTTTCCATACATCTGCGGTCTCAATTGGAATATGATGGTATCCCGACTTGAGGTTGAGCTTAGTAAATAATTTAGCACCTTTCAGACAGTCGATGAGGTCGTCTATCCATGGCAGAGGGTATCTATTCTTTACTGAAATTTTGTTGAGGGCCCAGTAGTCGATGCACATGCGCCAAGTCCCGTCTTTCTTTGGAACGAGGACGACTAGACTTCCACAAGGAGAGGAGTTGGGTCGGATATGACCTTTGTTGATCAAATATTGAATTTGTCTGTGAATCTCTTCATTTTCGATAATGGATATTTTGTAAACATATGTGTTAGGTAATGAAGAACCATGAGCAAGTTCAATAGATTTTTTTACCTGGAAATGTAGAGGTCCTCTGTCTGGCTCTTGGAATAGGTTCCGGTACTCATCAAGAATATTGTCAATTTGTTCCTTCTGTCTGGAGCTACACCAGTCGGTGAGTCGACTAGTTGTTGTAGTCTTCCTGGAATGTTGTGTCTTAATCATAATCAATGCAAATTTTTTAGCATGGTTGATGAGCGTATTCATCTGTTTAGCAGATATCATTGCAACCGTTGGTGTAGGTTGTCGCTATGGTATGTTGTACCATTGGTTCCGAATTCTAACAATCACCTTCTGAGGTCGTGACTGGTAACTTCCATGTCGATCCCATAAGTAAGGTTTCCCAAACAAGGCGTCGACTACGGAGAGTGGTGCCATGTCGCAGAGTACTTCATCTTCAAAAGGATTAATGAAGTAGGTGATTTTGCATTGTCGGGTGATCCTTAGTTCCTGTCCATCCTTCATCCAACCAATGTTATAAGGATGAGGATGTGGAGTGGTACCAAGACCTAGTTTCTTTATGAGATATTCAGAAACAAAGTTCTTCTGGCTACCATTATCCACAATCATATGCAATGAATTGTTTTGAACCCATATCTGTGTATGGAATAGTCGGTCTCGTTCCTCCTCGTCAACGATAGTCGAGGCTGTTGGAGTGGTCGATGTCGATGCCAAAAGGGTAGTTGCTTCTGGGTCAGATTCTACCATATTTTTTTCGAACAAGTTGGATGTCAACACTTTTTCCAAAAGTGTCTTCTGAGCATTGCATTCAGACGTATCATGCCATGATGAATTGTGGTAATCACACCATTTCTCGGTAGGTGGTTGTTTTCTATGTTCCCTTTTGTCTTTCTAAGAATTATTTTTTCCATGATATTTCTTTGGTGGAGTTGGCTGAGAAGATCTTGACTTGTTGAAGGTGGCTGATGCCTTCTTGTCAGGTGTTCGTCCTGACGGCTTAGTCGCAAATCGTGATTTTTCTTTCTTTTTGGATTCAAGCTTACTGGCATAGTGGAATGCATCCGCGAGCATATTGACATTCAGAAAATCCATCTCCTACTGAATGTACGGGGATAATCCATTGACGTACTTCAGAACAAGCAATTTCTCTTCTTCTTGAATGCCAAGTCTAGCCATTAGTCGATAGAACTCGTCGGTGTAACTCTGTACTGACCGATATTTCCATTTCCTTAGCTACTGCCACTTCTTATATTGTTGTTCAACATACTTGGGAGGGTAAAAATCTTTTCGGACATATTAGACAAATTTATCCCATGTCTCTATGGGGTATCCACTATTCTCCATATTTGTCGATAGGCTCTCCCACCAGCAGTGAACAGATGTTGACATCTTTAAGGATGCAATGGTGATATTTTCAGTTTCTAAGAGTTGATTCACAGAGAAGTAGGATTCCAATTGTTGTACCTTATTGTCGACGGATTCCGCATTAATATTTCCTTCTAGATTCGGTATGTCCAAATTCATTTGCACCTTGAATGGACTGATTTTTTCGGAGTTAAATCTTGTCATAAATCCTCCTGATTTCGAATCAAATCACGTGATAATGTCATTTAACTGGGCGAACATTTCAGTTCATTGTAAAGCCATAGATTTCTCTATGAGTTTCTCTTTCTCGTTAATTGCATGTCTACTGTATGTTTCTCCTGCCATCTTTGAAGGTAGTGTCTGCTTGGATTGTTGAATTTGCGAGCGTGTTTGAACATGCATAAGTCAGGTAAATTCGATGGAAGTGTCTACGCACAACTTAAGCAAAAACAAAGCTTTTAATAAAGATATGAATGAATGAATCTATCAATTTCTCTGATAACAATGATCCATACGCGCCCAGGTGCATGATGGGGAAAATAGTTCGATTGAATGAATCGATACTATTATGGCGGAAGCACAATAATAATCAAAGCAAGAAATACACTAGACACATAAACATACACACAGAGACAATATGCAGGAATGTGAACTAATCTCTTCTTTCTTTGCTTGTATATTACAATATTTTACATGCTTAAATAGAGTGTTGAAAATGCTTGGGTTGTATGCCTGTTACGTTCAGTTACAAGAGAAGTTAGAACGGTTTCAGAATTTCAATCGTTATAGATGACTGGAATACAGAGAGACAATTTGTCGTAGTTCATTAGTCACAAATGTTGACGATGCATGTCGATGTTGGTGCTTGTCGAAGTTGCTAAAGTTATCAAAGTCGAAGTTGCTAAACTTGTCGAATTCAAAGTTGCTGAACTTTTCGAAGTCGATGTTGACATCCGACAATAATTCCAACTGCTGGGTGGATCAGCATCCCTTCTTATTTAATGCTGAAATGAATAAGAGGTTCTTCCATAGAGCATCATATTCATCTTCATGAGTTTTATGGAATCTAGCTTTGTAGTATGCTTCTCTTACTCCTTTTATAATCATCTTCAAATTTCACTTTATGCAGTGAATTTTTCTGGATCAAACTACATGTTCCTCGTCACTGGATGAGTCTTCAAGGATGATACATGTGGGATCAAATGATCCTTGATAGATTCTGCAATAATCTTCTTTCCTTTGACCAATTTCTTCTTATGCTTAGTCTTGTCCTCATATCCCTCTGGATCTGCAACTTTTTGTTTGACATAGCTTTCCAATTCATGCTCTTCTTAGTATAGGAATTCCTCTATGCATCCATGACCAGAAGTTCTCAGCTCCTTCAACCTTATCCTCAAGCTTGCTACTGTTTTCCATCTTGATAAAATGAGAACCTCAAATGGAAATAGAGAGAATAGGACTTACCAATGAGAGTGCTTCAACTGGATTCTTGCTTCAATGCTTTTCTAGAAGAATACTTCTGGTGGGCCTAGGGTTTGACAGAGAAACCTTAATTTTTGAAATTTGGTGACATGCAAATATTTTTGGATAGAAATATGCACCTCCTCAAGGAGAGTTGACCAATGTATTGATTTTCCCAAGTATTTGGACATAACTGTAAAATATTTGATGCCCTAGTTTCTTCAATTTATTTCCCTGACCTATCTGGTCTTAACTCTTATGTATATCCTAAATTTCTGCTCCTCAAGGTCTGAAAATCCTTTTTGAGGTATTATCGTTTTTCCTATGTCCAACCCCATAGGTTAGAGAAATATTGGATTCACCAAGTGGAAGTTATTCTAATTTTCCCAAGAAGACTTGTTTATGGATTATTACCATATAGTGAACTTGTACCGACTTCCACATGTCATTGTTTCAACTTCGGGTTGTAAAACTCTCCCGAGATAAACTACAATCCGTTCTATTTCTGGAACATCTTACTAAAATCGATTTGGATCTTCCGATCCCGAGATATACCACTTCTCCCTAGTTCACATGTTTAAAACTGAATTCTAGAAGAGGATGGAACCCTAATTTGCATGGATCATATCTCCTAAAGTATAGATAATATGAGGCTGAAACGCGCAAAAACGATACATAAAAGTTTTATATTTGTCATGTACAAGTTTCATATCTTGGAACTTTACCAAAAGCGAGTTGTAGTGAAAATTCTCGGATGACTAGATTTTTCCTTTTAGGGTTTCAATCATGAATCCCTAATATCTGTCAGTTGTAGCAGTTGCACAATGTTTTCTTTTAGGCCAGCTATGAAACCATGTTATAATTTTAATGGTTATACAATATCTTAAAACATTTAGCATCATAACATCATAACCATTTTCAATAGGAGCACTAAAATAAAGACAAGAACAACAAAACAAAAGAACACAACAAATTTATCCTTGGAATTAAACCCTCTCAGGAAAGAAAACCCGGTAAACTTCTTCTATATAGATTTGTCAGAATGTACAATAGTATCCATCGTGCAAAGACCCAAAACAAGAAGACTCCAAAATCATCTACATACTTGACTATATCTATCCTACTCATGTGAACTCAATGAGTGAATGAGGTGACCAAATGAGGAGGGCGAGTTCCTCATTTAGACTAATCAAATGAATTGACCTTTTTACTAAACAGGGTCGGCTTGACACACCTGACTGGATCGACCTATACAATTTACAATAAAATATTATTTTCTAGATATTTCCAGGCCGACCTAATAGTTAGGGTTTACATTGGCTCTTTCAATGACTTTTACATGATTAATTACATCAATAATAATCCTCGTAGGGTGTACAATACAAATGATACAAATGACACAAATAATACAAATAAGAATATCTTCCGAAGTTACATTCTTCAACATAAATTTCAAGCCATGGAAGATCACATAGAGCACCAGCAAGAATTTCTCTAGATACTTAAGGAAAACCTGGCTATGTCAGAAAATAGGATGAAAAAAAAATTTGATCAACATCATTGTGAAAGGAGTTTCGAAGAAGGCGATTGGGTATTTCTGAGACTACAACCTTACAAGCAGATGTCCCTCAAGAAACTAAGTAAGGACAATAAATTATCACCCATGTATTATGGTCCTTATAAAGTGTTGCAGAATATTGGTAGTATGGCTTACAAATTGGAGCTCGCTTCATCTTCAAGAGTGCATCCAGTTTCCCATGTTTCTTGCTTAAAGAAGGTAATAGGAGACAAGATCCCAATTCAAACAATTTTTCCCGAGCTTGATGAAGAAATAAAATTCATCTTGGAACCTAAACAAATCACTGAAACAAGCACCAAAAAACTAATAAATCATGCTATTACTGAGTACCTCATCAAGTGGAAGAACCTACCAGTGGAAGATTCGACGTGGGAAGATGATTCCTTCATACAGAAGCATCCACAACTAATCAATATTTGAGGAAAACACTTGTCTGAAGGGAAGAGGAATGGTAAGCCCTAAATGGGGGCACATTTCCCCCTATATTGTGGTGCATTACATTAGTTTTGATTCTGTCTTTGGTCCATTAGTAGTAATAGTCATTATTATGGTTATATTAGTTATGTCGGCTTGGATCGATGAATTGTAATTGTACCTCTTAATATCCTATATATAGGAAAGAGATATTTTCATTTGAGTGTCTTGTCTTGTCTTGCCCTGTGTATTGAGTACATTTTATAAGGAGGTTTCCCCCTCAAACAAGATTTATATTCATCTTTGTTATGCATTATTAAGCCATGGATGAATGTAGGAAAAATATCCTTCAGTACGACAAGTTGTTTTTTTAATAGATTTTGAGCTTGTTCCATTAAATGGAATTGATGGGTTAAGTGGTATTCCTTGTAAATATCACAAGGAAACTTTACTTTGTTGCACCACTTAGTATTATCATTGGACTGGGGATTATTTTGACTACCCTCCCCTTTCTTTCCCTTGATCTTTTTATTACTGGGTTGGTGAGTACCTTTTTTTATCATACTGCATATTGTGTATAGTAGTTGTTTGGGAAGAGGGAGTGGAAACCGTAGTTTCCTTTGCTGCAAAAATATTAACAGATAAATCTTGCACTTGCTTAGCTAAATATTCTATAGTACGTGTATCAACTTAAACAACGATTCCATCAGCATGCGATCCAGGCTTAGGTTTTGGAGGATTAGTGTTCGATCGCGGTGCATCAGGAATAATTTTGTATAAGATCCCAGATTGAGAATAAATCAAATCTAATTACTGGGCTCTAAGAATGGCTTCTTCCTCTGTCATGACCCCTGAAGTAGAAACATCATTAGAGATGTAAGGTAGAAGTGATTTCAGAAACCATTCTAATAAAAACTCCAGAGGTATATCAACCTTAATCATTATTTTTCTTCTTCAGCACTCCTGAATATGGTCAGAAATAAGAATGGCCTTATTCTGCCTAAAGGTAGACACAAGGTCTGTACCGGCATCATATCGAACAACAATTTTGAATGATTGAGGAAGACTATCGCTAAATAGTAGAAACGATGGTAAGAAGCAGATGGCAACTCAATGTACCACTTAGCTGCTATGTCGGTTAAGGTTCTGTAGAAATGTCTCAACCATATAGAGTCATCATTCAATGAATTGGAGGAACAATGTAAATGAAAAGTAGTGACATGGTCCCTAAGATATTCACCGTACTTACCTTCAAACTTTGGAATGTTGAGGAAAATTTGGCTAGAACAGGAGGCCAAGTCGGATTGTGATGAACCAAATCATTCATTAGTTTCAAAAGATATGGAAAATTCAAAGTTGTCAGAAAGGGTAAATGAGGTCGAGCAGAAGGAAAATTTGTTTGGTAAGCTGGGAGAGGAAATTTTACTGAACCAAAGTTCCCATAAGGTTTGTTTGGGTTTCCCCCAACCATCGGTTACGAAGTGAAAGTATTTTGAAAAGGGTCCACCCATATGCATCTGGATTTCCCCCTTGGGGCCCAATACACTAAGGTTGAGAGTAACTCACTCCAACAGAAACAACAGCTGAAGGAAAAAAGGTACTACCTCTTCCACCAAAAAGTTAAAAAGGATAACTCCCTACAGGTACAGCTGATGATTGAAGATTATTCGGTTGAAAACCAAAACCTGTAAAAATATTCTGACTCATGAAAGGTACAGTAGAGTGAGCTGGCATAGAGCCTACAAAAGGAGCAGAAGGAGGAATATGTACCCTAAACCAAGGGAATCCTTGAAAAAGTGGAGTAGAATTGCTAGGACCAGTTTAGAAATTTTGAAAGATAAGGGATAATATAAGAACACTAGAGATCCCAGTGAAAGGGAAGACATATGACCCAATGTTAGATACGAAAGGTATCAAAGTGCTTGCAACTGGAGCACCAGATGACCCTAAGGATGTTGAACAAAAGCCAACAGATACAACTAGGGCAGTAGTTGAATGTATTGAACTAGGTATCTTTACACTAACATGAGGAGGAGAGATCCCTCCAGACACGGTAGCTGATGTAGGACTATAAACATTTCCCAATCCTTCCCCTGTATTGTCCATAATAAAACCAGATGTGATCCTATATGCACTTAACCTGGGTTCATCTAAAGAAGATACTTGCACTAAGACTGGATCATGGGGTCCAGTTAAAGGTGGATTAAAAGGTCTTATAAAGCCTTCATCTTGCAAGCATTGAACCCTAGTTATGTGAGAAGCAGGTGTAGTATACCTGATGATATCAGGTTCCCCAGGAATGTCGGTTATCCCAGTTGGTTCAAAAGAACCACTTGTGTTTATCCGTCACCAGAGAAGTGGCAGTAGAGGCTCCACAGTGAGTGGAGGAAGGTCCTATAACCTTCTATACGTACGAAGAGGATGGTCCTCCATGGATAAAAATTCAAATCAAATAAAACCTAGGGTCAACTAAACACAAGTAATACAAACAATACACCACTATGAAAAAATCCTAAGTAATCCAAACTGGGAAAACATATGGCCTTCCAAAGGAAATTTTGGGATGATGAGGCCCCATAAAAAACTAGTGAAGGATGAATAATAGCTACCTGGGGTCCACAATACATATACCTTGGGGCCAAGCGTTTGAATCACCAACCGCCTTCCCAAAGCACTGCAATGGATTTCCTCCCACGTCTGTCCTAGGTACAATAGAAGTAACCTTCTACCATCACCTGTGTATGAGCCCTAAAGTAAATACACTAAGGTTACCAACCTTGCAGAGAGGGTCCAGGGGGATAGTCGCAAGTCAAGTTAATACGCATGGGCATGGTAACAAACCCCGAAACTCAACAGTACCAATGGTACAGATAAGTCCTCGTATGCGCACCAAACTTGGGATCTGATCAATTGAGTATTGGAGGGCTATCTCCTCTACTCAATATCACATGTCCTCGTACTTGACTACGGTGTGAGTAGAGCTTACTAGTTCACCTTCTACAAAACTGGATTTCCCTAATGACAGGACACTACGTCTGAGTTTAACTACTTTGGACAATTTGAGACAAATCCTATTCCAAAGTACTAGCCTAAGCTAGTTGATGATCGTCCCTAAAATAGAAAAAAGATTACTAATAAATTTTAAATTAGCATTCTTTTTAAAGGTTGTTATATACTCGGGGGGTGATGGTTGTGCAACTAATGGTGTTCTGACTCATGCATGGAAATAACATGACAAGTGCATAAATAAAATTGAAAATAGAATGCTTTCACTCTTTCTTTTCTTTTCAAAACTAAAGAACTGACAATGCAAATCTAATAAGGAAAAAATTTTCTTTTCTTTTAAAAAATGCAAGTATGCATATGCAACTATCTTTCGAAAAATATGACTATGTCACTAAAGTAAAATGCTTGTAAAGAAATGACTTGTTTTTTAATTTCATATTTCAAACATGAAAATAAAAACTACTTATAAACAATTATACTACACTAATACAATAACAAAGTGCATGAAATCTATGTACATACCCTATAAGATCATAACTTCAAATTGCTCAAAATACTGAAAACAACACACTTGAAGAGTAAACTCAAACGAAGAGGCCAAGTTAACTCACTTTTGGCATAAATAATTTTTTCAAAAGGATTGAAAATAAGAAAGGAAAAAATTAAGCAACCCTTCAAGAGTCTAAAAAATTCACAGACAATCCACAAACACCAAAAGAGGCTGACCAAAGCACAAGCAATCCAAAAAAAAACTTTCAAGCATGAAGGTGTAGGGCACAATTCTTCAACAAGTTTTCATTCAAACAGAGGATTTTCGCTCAAAAAGGTGTGAATAGGCTCAAATACCTTCAAAAGGTTCCAAACCAAATCAAATTGGAGAAAATAGGTTCAGTTAGACTCAAAATTGGGTCCAAAACATCAAACTAGTTCATAAACTCCCAACTTGGGTCAAAAAGCCCCAAATTCTTCCAAACAAGCCCAAATTGATTCAAAAATATCCCAAACATCAAATTAAGGGAAATCATGAGATAATACACCACTTCCAAGGGGTCCTACACAGACCTAGGATTAGCAGGGACTCCAAACAATGCGACCAAAACCCCCCAAAACAACTCTGAAAGTGAAAACCTCACCTACAAGAGGAACACGCTGGTGTATAACCACATAGTGGTGTGTAACATGGAGGTGAAATACCATCCGCTAGCATGTTTTTAGTAGACACACTACTATAAGTTCTAAGGCCAGCGTTTGGGTGCTAAAAGTCCCCAAAAAGTAAATTCCAACTCAAGAACTGACAAAAGAAGTGTCTAACAAAGCTTAATGACTGTTTTAACCTAAAAACACACACAAACCTTCAAATATACTGGAAAAATAGCCTTGGATACCCCAAATAAGATAGGCTTCTCCCAAGTGGAGTCGCCAGTTGTGTTGTTAGGGAAAGTGTTCCTATAGCTGGGGTGAGGACACCAACATACTGGGGTGAAAGATAGACATTCAAAGTTTTGCAAATGTTACACCAAAATCTCGTCATCATGATTCATGTGCCAACTCCGTGCCCTAATCCCTTAAGTTTTCCTGGATGAAAACATCCAGAGCAAGTTTTTTTCCTTATGTTTCCACAATTTCTAGTTTCACTAGTGCATCTTGCTTTCCAGCAAGAGGCGTCAGACCATGCCTGGCACATGATGCTCTCTGGGAGGGTTCGCCAGTGGCTATTGTTGCCCTTATGAAACCTGTGTTGATCCCTTCCTAGCGCTAGTTTCCTTAATGCAAATTGCGCCAAGGTTGGTTAATGTGGATAAAGAGGATCTTTGAGCAACTTCTTGAAACTTGGTGACATGGATGTCTATCCCTAGTTACTAGGAGGGTTGGTATTCGATCTCCTAACCTAATGGGAATATCCCTTAGAAATCTCCCCTTAATCTTCAACCTACTCTATCCATTTAGCCTTATAAATATTAATCCTCTCTCCATTGGGAAGGGGGGAAGGACTATAGTACTCTCATGTTGGTGGAATTATCCTAGGTGATCCCTACTCATCCTTTGGAGGCTTGGCTTGGATTGTTGGATGGAATTTGCGACATTGAGGCTTAGGTTGTGACATTCCTTCTCCATGTATTTCCCTTCATTACAGTTAATACAAACTCTTTCCATAAACATCGTCATGTTGATATTGTTTAGAACTTTATTCCTTAACTGTTAGTTTAGATCAATTCATATTCTATATATGCTTTTAATGTTTGCTTGTTTCCATTTGTTCAACACGGTTTTGCAGCTCGAGATTTGAAGGATCTAGAGCAGTGGATCAACAAAGAGCAAGAGGAATTGCAGACTTCGGGTAAGTGACCTACTTGTTAACTTGCATCTTTATTGATCTAGGAAAGTAGGTTGTATTCTGTACTTATTTGTTCTAGATCCACTTGGACTAGGGAGATCTCGCTTGACTTCGCTTGAGTAGATTGTCCATAAACAATAAATACAATAAAGAAGCAAACGATTAGGGTTTAAGAGTATTTGTACCTTATGATAGAAGTTTGATCCAAGCCTCTCCTTGATTCCTCCTCTTTCTCTCCAATCAATGAACCTGCAAAACCACTTCAAACCTTCCTCAAACCAATTTGACTACACATAAAATATTGATATTCAAAAGAACATAAAGCATTGATCTCATAAACATCAATAAGTAATCGAATCTGAGAGATATATGCACATAGTGATTTGGAAAGGGAATAATTTCCAACCTTTATTAATGAATGAAGCAAGTACATGATTATACCTTCCTTCAATCAAGGCACTTCATGAAACCTTCAATTTTGAATCTCATGCTTCTCTCTTCCAAGAATCCTAACCTCCAATCAATGTATTAGGTTTAGTCAGTAGCTAGGGCACAAGTGAGGGGAATGTGAATCCAAATTCCTCCAGCATAAAATTGCAATGGGATAAGTGTCTCCTTCATGGTCCCTCTCCCTCTCTTATATATAAAATGAAGAATATAAGGTCGAGGAGGAAGTAGTTACAACTGAGGAGATGGTTCCAAAACCAACCAAACCACCCTTTTTTCGAGATATTATATTTTTTTGGTATTTTTTAAGGTACAAGTTGGTGAACAAGGGACAAAGGGAATTAACACGCAGGTGAAACATTTGTAACAAGCATGTATGCAACAAACATGCAGGTGAACCATATTCCACCAGCGTTTTTATGGAAAAATGAGAAAAAAAATGCCTTTTCTAGGGCTTTTCAAGAGAAGTTTTGGTCTCCAAACTTGTTCATAAGCTTACTAACTATCCAATGGACCATGAAAGAGGTAATTCCATCCTACTAAAGTACCAAATATGGATCTTCCATCAACAATGTCCTTTTGTATGACCAACAACATTCTCATGAAGTGTCATCACCAAAGTGTCATCATGAGAGCAAAACATGCAAGTGTCATCACAGACGGAGAAGTGCCAAATTTGGCTATACAATCCACAACTAGAGGATTAAATTTATAAGGGAGACTTCTAAGAACCTTTTCTACAACCTTTATGTCATCTATGGTTTCTCCATGAGACTTCATTTAATTTATCAATCCAACAAGTTGGGTATAAAAGAGTTCTACTGAATATGTATCTTTCATTGACAAATTATCAAACTCTCTTCTAAGAATCTGTAATTTAGAAGTCTTTACCTTGTACAAACCTTGGTAGGTAATTTGTAGAGTATCCCATGATTCCTTATCTCTCTTAGTTGTTCCTACTCTTGGGAGTATGGTCTCATGCATTGCTTGATGTATGTAAAACATGTATTTTCCATCATTTTTCCTCTGTTCCTTCAGAGCATCCTTCTCATCTTGTGTGAGAGCATTATATGTTGCCTGATCTACTGGTTCTGCATATCCATTTTCAACTATCTCCCATATATATTGATTCCTGAACAGAGCCTTCATGGTTAGAGACCAATATCCATAATTCTTTCTTGTAAATATGGTAGTTTGTAGGCTTGAAATTTGTGCACCAGAAGTGGAAGCCATTTTTAATTCTTCAAAGTCACCTCCTTCTTGAAATAGAGCTTCTGCTCTTCCTAGAATTGATCTGATAACCTGCTCTAATACTAGATCTAGGGAATAATACCATGTAGTTTAATTTTTACTACACAATTTTTCTATTCACGGTTTACTACGCAATCTTTACACTCACTATGACACAAATTACTTTATCATGAAGTGATTTTCCCTTGAGAACTCCGCGCAATAACAAAAGACTTTAATGATTATTTTATAAATATTTACTCCACCTTTTGTAACTAAAAGATATTCACCACACAGATATAAAAGTAAATAACTTTTACCATGTGAACTTTTATGAACTCAAAACTTAGAACTTAGTTCTGTCGTGACATATAAAGACACGGTCCTAAATATGCATGCAACAATTTGAATTTCTCCGACAAAATATTTTATGCACGGTAAAAGTTAACTCACATAAAAAAAGAAGGCAAAGTATTTTATCTTCTTTATAAAAGAAACATATCCATGATTTTCAGACACTTGAACATAGAAAATATGTGCGACGTGAAATACCCTTAGGAATAAAATAGAGTACGTGTAAATATATTACCAAAACAAAATAAGAACAGCTAAAGCTGCATACACGATGTTCAATCCAACATGTAAAGCTTGTGATCTCTGTTGAGATATTGTAACTTCTAAGAATATTATATTTGTACTTTATTATTCCGGAGATGTTTCATTCCTCCGTGAAGACCTTATTGTATATCCGGAGATGTTTTATTCCTCCATGGAGAATGTGGTAAATTGGGTTATTAGACTTCCCTAGTGGGGGTCGGCCCTGTATGAGTCATGTGGGTTAAAGGGTTATTAGACCACCCTAGTGGGGTTGGCCCTGTTACATTATGTTAAGTGGTTAAGTTGGGGCTGACCTAGTTAATGTAAAAGACAAGTCAGAGTAGTGTATAAATAGAGGAGGTGTGTTCCTCATTTATTACACACACTCATTATTCACTCACTTGTGGCACCTACGTGAGAGAGAGATATGCATAGGAGGAGAAGGAGCTCATGTTTGGGATTACATATTTTTTATTTGCTAGTCATCTATATTGAGGAAGCTTTGCTGGGTTTTCTACCCCATGAGGGTTTACCAGGATAAATCTGTGTCTCTTGTGTTTATGTTGTGCTTGTTGTTCTTTCAGTGATCCTGTATATGCTATTGTTGTGAAATGGAATGTAATACTGATATTTTATGTCTTAGCATATTGAATTTTAACATGGTATCATAGCTAACCTGAAGGAAGGCAATGTATGGTACTTACGACACTTTCTTCACTTGCGACAATTTGAAGGTTAGGGTTTTATATAGCAAAAACCAGTCATCGTGGAACTTTCGCTATAAATCCATTTTGGAGAAGGTTCAAGATATGAAACCTTTACAGGTCGTAGATAACATCCCTTGTACCTTGTGTTCGAAGGATAGCCTTAGATTCATTGTACTTTGTGAGTTATTATCAGTACAAGTTAGGGTTTCTGCCTCTTCCAGACCTCAGTCATAAACAGGTGACCTAGGAAAAAAGGTCACAACTTGGGATAGGAAGCTCCAAATGAAATTTGGTAAAAAGTGATAGGTATAGAACGGACTGCAGTTTATCAGGTAAGTTTTTCAGAGGCCGAAGTTGAACCAGTGACATGTGGCACGATGTACAAGTTCGCTCTCCTGTTTTATCCCATAAATAGGTCACGTTGTGACACTTGGCATAACTCTCTCTTAGAGAATCCAATTGAGGTCAAACCTATGGGGTTGAAAATATGGCAAGTCAGGCTACCATAGGCCGAAGTTTCAGACCCTGTGGATTCATAATTTCAGAGATGCACGAGAAACAATCAGGTGCATATTTCTGTCAAAACAGAATTGGATTTTGAGCACCTTCATTCTTGGCTTGTCACTGCTGCGGGAATTTAGGGCTTTGGAGAAAGTTGGAATTTTTGGAATCGGAACCACTTCTGAATGATCCTCATCAAAATCGAAATTTAGAGACCAAGATCAAATTTTTTGGTTGGGCAGAAGACTGGGCTTGATCAAACCCTAGTTTGGGATTTTGATCGGAAAGATGGAAAATTAGAGCTTCTGCAAAAGTTGGAATTTTTGAAGTCTGTGACCACGGCTGGAAGCCCCTCAGAAAAATAGAAGTTCAGAGCTTTGGATGAAACTTTTTGGTTGGGAATAAGGGTGGGATTTATCAAACCCTAGTTCAAGGTCCTGTCAAGTGAATCCGAAAGTTTCAAAGGAAATTTTGAGGGGTCAAATTTTGCAGTTCTCAAAATTGAAGTATACCAGCTTGATCAGCTCAGCAAGCCACATATTTCCATACATTCAGAAGTTTGAAATTCAAAATTAGAATTTTTAGGGTTTCTCTGAGAAACCCTAATCCAGCTCCAGATCCAATTTCAGGGGGAGATGAGGCTAAGGCCTTACATAAGAAGACTACAAGAAATATCGACAGGTATGTGTTGAAATCTATTCATGATTAAGTTTATGATATGTTTGTCTTCATATTATTGAGGTTAGTACAATCTTGATTAAATCTAGAATTGTCTTATCAACCTAATAAAAGTATGAATGCATGTGAATGATATAAGACATTCTTTGATCAGGGTTATATGATTGTACTAATGCACTTGTGGTGTTGCATGAGGATGATTTTGTCTACTAGCAAGATACAGGTACATCAAGAAAGACAAATCAAGTTCTATGGCCATGATAACATAAAGACAAAGACTCACCCATAGTCTTTGACCACATAGAAGCTCTACTTACAAGGTATGTATGACTTTGTTCTACTATGCTTAACTTATGAGATATGCAGGTTCTGGCACAAGGTCTCTAAATCATTGAAGAGAACAAATAAGATATTGTTTAGGTATGTTAAGACATAACCAAGCTTGATAATCCAGGTATGTTTTCCTATATCAAGTTAGAATCCTACTTTGTTAGGATCTTAGGTAAGTATACCTATGTATGAAATGATCATGACCATACATACTTAAGATTATTTAGAATCATAATGTTTTGATAGTATTAAGAATATACTAATGAATGTATGATTATGTATGAGATCATGATGATGACACTAGTGCACACTTAAGCATGCATTGTGGTCCAGGATGGATAGAAGTTCAAAATAGAGATCAAGCGGGAGGAAACCACACAAACATAAAAGATAAGTATTTAAGTTGTCATTTGAATTACTTCTTGAATCTCTGAACAGTAAATGATATTGCTCATAGTAGTTGTATGCATTCCTAGAATACATCATGCTGAGTGTAAGAATTCATATAGCATTGAACAATATACTACTAATATGCATATGATGGGTAAGTTGGACAAACATTCCATTGTTGTTTATCTAGAATGAAACCTCTTTGCTGACATGCTGAGAGCTATGCACGCTCTTGATAGTATGTTCTGGTAGAGATGGAAGGCATCTAGATAGCAACTGTATGCATACAGGATATGGAAAAGTGTTGTGTCAAAGTATTGGTCAAGATAGTTCATAATTATGTGAATCATATCTGTATGCATAATAGGTTATCATGTCAACATGATTTGATGATTATGAAGTATTACTAATCATGTAATTAACTTTGATTTGTAGGAAAGATCATGAAGAATGATGATGAACACCGAACGAGTGATGGATGTTCAACAAGAAGACTTACAAATCAAACATACTATAGAAGGCTTGTGTCTAGAAGATTCTCTTAGAAAGAAGAAGAGGATCGTGATGAGATGTTTGCTCCAAGTGGATAGATAAGAGCATTCTCTTAATGGGGTAATTGAAGAAATCTCTGTACGGGAACCCAGGATCGATAGTCATTCGATGAGCTTAACGATCACCATGGGTGATGCGGATTTCAACCTTTGATACAAGGTTGAAGATGGTGTCTATATACAGATGCAATTCTTCTCTTAGATGGATGTAAGAAGGAAATCACCACAGAGTTCGAAGGATCTTGAGACTCATATCAGTAGACCCATCTAACAAGAGATGGCATGGATATATATGCAGAAGATCACTCAATGCAGAGTGTGAATGATGTTCAGTCACAGAGGGAGAATTGATAGATTCTTGAAAAGCTTGGGCTTTACCAAAAGTAAAGCTGATCATAACCTTTACCTTAAGGTTATGGATGATGAACCTCTCATACTATTATTGTATGTGGATGATCTCTTTCTGACAAGGAATGAGAAATATATCATGGAAAGCAAGAAGAAGCTAGCTACAGAATTTGAGATGGAATATCTCGGATTGATGCATTACTTCCTAGGTATGGAAGTATAACAAGGCCCAGAAGGAATCTTTCTCAACCAGGGAAAGTATTTGATATGTTGGAATGCAAAGCCATGGCCACTCCCATGGATTCCAACTTGAAGTTGTTAGTTGATGACTCATTAGAGTTAGTGCATGTGACTCTGTATAGACATATTATTGGGTCATTGATGTATCTGATGAATACCAGGCCAGATATATGCTTTGTTGTGAACACCTTGAGTCAGTACCTAGCAGAACCTAGGAGTGCTCACCTGATAGCTGCAAAGCATGTGATGAGGTACCTAAAGGGTACGATAGAATTTGTTCTATGTTGTCTTGGAGATCATGACTTCAGATTCTATGGCTACACAGATGTTGATTGGGAAAGAAGTGTATCAAACAGGAAAAACACATCGAGCAGATGTTATTGTCTGGGATCTGCCATGATCTCGTGGTTTAGCAGGAAGCAGTCAAGTGTGGCTCTTAGTATAGCTGAAGCGAAATATATTGTTGCTTGCTCTGCTAGTTGTGAAGGTATATGGCTTCAAAAGTTGTTATCAGAATTATTTGACTTGGATATGGACCCCATTATGATCTTGTGTGACAACTAGAGTTGTATCAAGATGAATAAGAATCCAGTGTTCCATGATAAGTCAAAGCACATAGAGATCCGATATTTCTGTATATAGGATATGGTGCAGAAAGGAGCTATAAAGCTCAAGTATGTGAGCACTGATGTACAATTTGCTAATATATTGACCAAACCTATGTCTCAAGTAAAGTTTGAGTATTTTCGAGGCAATCTTGGTGTAGTTCAAAAGGACCCTCCTCGAAAGGGGGAGTGATATGATAAATGATGATATTTCGATACTGGTATCAATGTGGATACCTGTATCGATGATGAGATTGCCTATATCGACGGTAAGGTCGATGATGAGAATACCAATATTGATGAGGATACTGTATCGATGATGTGGATACTTGTATCGATGATGAGGATACTGTATCGATGATGTGGCTACTTGTATCGATGATGATGATACTTGTATTGATGATGTGGATACTTGTGTCGATGATGAGGATACATGTATCGATGATGAAGTTACCTGTTCCAACGATGAGGTTGATGATGAGGTTACTTATTCCAACGATGAGGTTGATGATGAGGTTACCTGTTATGATGACGAGGTCGATGAAGTGGCACTTAGACTTTGTCTAAGAGGACTATTGGTATTGCATCATCCCTGGATTTATGTCCTAAAGGGACAGGGATTGATCATCCCATAAGTGGATCAAGATTGCATCGTCCTTGGACTCATGTCCTAAAGTGATAGGGAGTGATCATCATGTAAGTGGATCAGGATTGCATCATCCTTGGACTCATGTCCTAAAGTGATAGGGAGTGATCATCCCGTAAGTGGATCAGGATTGCATCATCCTTGGACTCATGTCCTAAAGTGATAAGGATTAATCATCCTGTAAGTTGATTCAGGATTGCATCGTCCCTAGACATGGTGAGGTGTCTTAAAGTGATAAGGATTAATCATCCTGTAAGTTGATTCGGGATTGCATCGTCACTAGACATGGTGAGGTGTCATAAAGTGATAAGGATTAATCATCCTGTAAGTTTATTCGGGATTGCATCCTCCCTAGACATGGTGAGGTGTCTTAAAGTGATAAGGATTAATCATCCTGTAAGTTGTTGGTTGTCGATCACCTTCTTGAGGTTTCCAGTGTAGACCCAGGTACTTCATGGTTCAAGGAACCAACAAAACCCCAATTCACCGGCCCTTTCGGAAAAAGGCTGCGTGCAGCCTGAGGTCTCACCCGAGGCGAAGCTGGTGGGGGTGGTTGCGGAATCAATTTTCCACAACCGGGTGATGCAATGGGAAGAAAAGATAATAAGTAGCGCACTTCTTGCGGGTTGCGCGGATAGATACTGTGCGAACCTTCTGTTCTGCGTCAGATACTTCAGCGCGCAACTATGCTCGCGCACTTGTGCCTTCAGTGCACAACTGCGCTCGCACCTCCAATGACTATGCGATATAGGATACCTTTGCGTTACGATAGTAAGCTATCAAGAGCTACCTCACAGCAACCTTCAATGACTCAATGCATCCATGAGACTGCACGTCCTTGCCAAGATGTTCAATTCTAACCATTCTACTTAACGTCCTTTATCCCTTTACTCCATTCAAGTCTTATTAGTAAATTGTGGATGGTTTAATAACATACGTTACTGCGCGCTCCAACGCTGCGCTTAAACTCAGTGTTCACTACTTGAACAATAGATAGCTTCATACATTCCAATCGACATATTTATACATGTTGAATACTTAACAGTCCTCTGCGCATGCATTACTTAACATATTATTCCCATTCATTGTGGCGAACACATATAAAAGCAATCACATACAGAAGTTTCCAGCAGTAAACATACATATCAAGCAATTAAACAATCATAACAAAACACATTGGTCACACAACATAGAATTTAACGTGGTTCACCCCCCGGATGGAGGCTACGTCCACAAGAACGGTTGTTAATATTGCTCTTAATGGGAAGGGTACAACCGTTCTTAGTCTGCGCACTCAGATGCAGACTCTCTTCTCTCTCAGATAGGCCTCTGCACACTCAGCTGCAGAACCTTTACAATGGCTGTCTAAGCTTTAGATTCTACAATAATCAACACTTAACCAAAATGAGAGTTCAACAACCCAACTGACAACCCTTTCCCATACAAAATCATGCCTATTTATAGATTATGCACGCAGGAATATCTTTACAATTCGTAAGCAAAAACCCTTATTTCTACAAAACCGGCGTGGCTAACTGCCACCCTAGCTGTCGCCGTCGACAGCTTACTCCACATGTTCCAGATGGGCCACTTGTGGCTCACACGGTCTTCTGACAGCCGCAATCCTGCAAGCGGTTACAACTGCATCATGGCATGTCCCTTTCCACTCCTTCGCCTGCCTGTCGCCATTGGCGCCATGGCCTAGCTTCTCAACTGCTTGCCACCACACGTTTGAACAGGTCGCTTTCATCTGCCATCCGCCTGTTCCTTACCCAAACTAGGTCATATCCTCATCTGACCTTTACCCATGTTCTGCCCCAAAAGTAGCTTATGCGCTACTATGCACATCGACCTGCTGCATGATCGTGCCTTAGTCATTGCCATCGCGCGACATGCACAAAACCTCAACTTGTTCGTCGCCTGCCACTGTGCGCAATGCGATTTCACCAAAACTACTTTTTCTACCTGCCGTAGTGCGCAATGCGCACTAATCAAAATTGCCTTTTCTTCCTACTGCAGCGCGCTACGCGCGATTTACCATACTTGCATATTTTTCCAACCCACTTGGGCCCCGCCCAACAGGCCCCTAACACTTACCTGTGGCTCGTCCCGAGCCACTTCCACCTGCGGACTCTGGTGGCACGTCTTTTATCATCCCAAGCTTTACTGTGAATCTTTGCAGAGTTTGTTGCAACTCCGCAACTATGTTCTTGGCTTTCCGTTCGAACCTTTGAAGCATCTCTAGAGTAGCCTGCGAGACCTTCTCCCGAGCCACTTGTTCCTCCATAGTACCTTCTGCCGTCTGAAGTTATACGAACTTTGCATCGAATTGTTGCATTAATTTGAGGCCTTCTTGCTCAATAGGCTGCAGCCTATCCATTGTGGCAGCCTCTTTCTCTCTTAGTGTTGCCAGCTCTTTCTACAGGTCCTTGACCTCATTGAATATCTGCACTCTCTCTCTCGCCGATGCATTCCTCATCTGTATACTTGTAGCATCGGCCTGCTGCTGCTTCTGTTCTACTTCTTCCCTTACCTGTTGTAGCGCAGGATCCTCGTTCAACCCGGTTACTGTTGTAGTTATCTGCTCAAGTATGTCCTGGCATTTCATCACTTCCGACGAGATTCCATCCATGGTTACTTTGATGTCCTCAGCTGGAGCGGGGCACTGATCTGACGGAATGACAGGGTGCTGAGCCTCCAACTCTGGGATTTTTCCTTTGTACATGGTTTCCATTTCCATTTTCTCAGTAGTAAGGGACTCTACCTTGGCCCCAATTTTCTTTATTGTGCCCTCCATGTCATCTTCTTCCTTGCATTCCTCTATGTGTGCACACACAGCTGGAATGGTTTCCTTCAGCTTCTTTCCCTTTTCCTTGGCTGCACTCAATTCTTGCTTGGTGTTATCTGATTCCTGCCTTAACTGAGTGATGTCTTCAGTTAACTGCGCACACTTATCATATGAGGTGATGCCTCTCTCATGAATTTCTTCTGCAACTTTGATGTGCAACTCATTCAGGTCCTCCAGGGGTAAGGCCCCAATGTTCAGGTTGAGGCGCCCAGTCTTTAGTGCCTCCTTAACCGTTTCATCTGGGTAAATCAGGTAGCTAGGTTCAAGGCTCAATATGCACGGATACTTACTTCCAGTAACAGGTGGTCTTCTTTGCGCGCTTGGCTCTGTTGATTTCCCGTTAATACCTGAACCTGATTGCCCCAATCTCATATGGGCTACCAATGTCTTGACCTGCTCCATAGCTTGGATTATGGTCAACTGCAGTTGTTCTTGCTTGGCTTCGTTCTCAGTGCGAGCCTCTTCCCATGCTTCCTGCACTTTTGTTGCAATGGTCTCGCGATCATCGAGATGTAGTTGCGGCCTGAACTCGGGTTTGTCAGCCTTTCTTTTTGTGCATCGGCCCTGTGGTTGCAAGGGGACTTCAGTGGCCTTTCTCTTTGCTGTCGATGAAGCGAAATGTTGAATCTGTGCGTCATCCTTTTCTTCCACAATGGGCGTTCCAGCTGGTAGTCCGCCCTTCTTTCCCTTCTTTGTTGTTGTTTCTTCTTTGTCTTCCTGATCTGTTTCTGTGTCTTCCTCATCAGTGTCTGGTACATTGATCTTTTCCTGAAGAGGTTCTACATTATGCTCATAGTCAGAAGAATCATCGCGTGAGGCGGGAACTTTCCATTCGGGCTCCCATAATTCCATCATTCGCTCAATCGCATTCTTGTCCAGTCAGTAAAAGCCTGGATACCATAAATCCTGCTCCGCTATGTCACCTCTTGGATGAATGAATGTTTGGTGCCTTTTCACTTGAAACCTGATGATGCAGGTGTATTCATCAGCTAGTGGTTTGGAAACGCGCGGCGTTGCCCTAATTGCTTCACGCAACTGGTGATAGTAAACATAAAACACTTCAGCCATTTGCCGCTGCCTAGACGCCTTCGGGCTTGCCCATAGATTGGCAAAGCGCGCTCCTCGGCCTTGTCCAACTAAAGTGGCAGCTCCTTGGTAATTATCTGGCTCTTTCCAACCTACAAAGGCTATCAATACTAGCATCCAACTAAAGTGGAACGTTGTTCCATCATCTTGGGTGTCTTGAACATCTGCCAGGAACTCGTTCAATAAGAACTGGCACCAATTGTAAGATTTTCCGCGTAATACATTAGCGTCTTCCCTGATTGCGACCGCGGGTACTTCAGGTGGTATACACTTGCGCAATAGCTTTCCTGCAAGCAATCGGGTCGTAAATTGTGTGGCATGGTCATTGATTTCAGCCATCGGGAACCCTCATCCATTACACACTACGTCGAATTCTTTTACTACTTCAGTGCTAATAGCTCTATCCAGTGCTTTCTTTATGATGAGGTTAGTAGGGTCCTCTCCCCTCTTGTTTAATCCGGTGATGTGATTAATCAGGTCGATACTAATGTCAATGCGCGTGTCAAACCATAGGAATCCTTCATGCACGCAAGTGAGCAATGTGCGCACAACAACGAAAAACTCAACACTCTTGGTAAAGTAAGGCATTTGCAATAAGTTTAACAAGCCTGGCGACCAGATGGCCCTTAGCCATTCTTGAATTTCCATCCTGCCAGTTCCATTCTATTTGTCCTTGACCCAATTGAGATAGGCATCTGGCCTAAACTATGGGTAACTTTTTGGTGTTACCAACGTACTCTCTAGTAATTCTTGGTCATCCAGCTTGCATCCTAGTACGCCACCCATCAGATTCTCTTCAATCTTTACCCTGGTAGAGATATCAGGTAGTGGGATTTCATATTTGAAGTTCTTTTGTCTGTTTACTGGTGGGGCATCGAGCTTCCTTGGTGGAATGTAGTCGGGCACTGGATAAAATGGTGGAGCTTGGGCCAAAGGTGTCTGCTGTAATGGCACCTTGGAGCCCCCCTTCTCTCGAGCTGCTGTCTCTTTTCCCTTGCTTCTTCCTACAGCCTGTTGTGCTGAACTTCTGGACGGGCCTAGTTTCATCGCTGTCATTGTTGCTGGAATCCCTGCTTGCTCAAATAAACCAGAAAGACCTGCTAACTCAACCATTTCGCTCATACAATGCTCTGGTCGCTCAGCTCTTGGCTAGTTCAAACACTTCGTAAAAATGGTTAAGTGGCCGAGCGAGTTCTATTTATAGCCGCTGCTGGTCCATTACATGGCCTTCCGCAGTTCTCGAGGCCCTTAAAGCCATCTTGATTTCCAATTCGTGCGTATTATCTTGGGCTTGTCAGCCGATCCTTCTCGTGATGTGAATGTTGTTTCCTTAAATGCCCAACGGTTGCCTGTCAAGCTAGCTTGTCAAATCCTTTGAATCCGCGTTAATGGCTTAGCCTGCCATCGGAATTTCGGCATGAACTGGTCACTTCGGTCTTTAATGGGTTCTGAAATGTCCCATCCGTCTTTAAATCGTGAGTTTCCCTACTGCCGCCAATTTGGTTAACGGCCCACTAACTGGCCGACAGATGTCATGGTAACGATTTCCGTGATAATGCGTTGGCGGTCCAATCGGATGCTTAGTACAGGACGCGCACTGGGTGTTATCTTCTGTGCGATTTGTCGATCCATCTTTTCTACGCGACGAGCTTCTGGGCTTGCTCTGCGCGTCCACTCTCTTCTTGCCTTTTTTTTTTTTTTGTGCGTGCGCAACTTCAGTAGTGTTGCGCGGTACACTTCCCTGATCATGTAGGATTCTACGCAGCCGGACTATCGTGGTAAATCTTTAGTCAGCTACCATTTATCAAACTTGGTAAAGTATCTTCGGCTAATGTAGCTAAGTGGACTGCGCCACCGTTAGTAACATTCATTACAGTATATGTGCCAAGCCAATGCATCTTAAATTTTCCAGGAAATTTCATGAATTTACTATCATACAGGAGGACTAGATCACCTACCTGAAAGTTCTTGTTCTTGATGTGGCGATCATGCCAAGCTTTTTCGTGCTCTTTTTGGACTTGTTGGTGGAAGCCTGCGACGAAGCAATCTTCCTCTAGCCCAACCAAGTGTAGGAGTCTTTCTTCGAGTGCTGCGCGATCGGCCATGCCTGTAAATGCTGCTATCCTCAAGCTAGGAACAATGTACTCCATCGGCATTATTGCTTCTTGTACATAGGCCAACCTGAAGGGTGTATGGCTAGTTAGTTTCTTGCAGGTAGTCCTGTATGCCCATAGTACAGATGGGATGCGTAGGTCCCAATCGTCCCGATTGATGTTACATATCTTTGTTAGCGCATTCTCCAACACTTTGTTAAATGCTTCAACAGTTCCATTCCCCTGTGGATGATAAGGCATGCTGCGCTGATGATGAACGTGGAACTCTTCGGTTAAAGCCTCAATGGTCTTATTTAGAAAATAAGTGCCTTGATCACTCATCAATATCTTTGAGCATCCGAACCTTGTAAGGATATTCTCATATATAAAATCTGATGCTGTAGCTGTGCTACAGTCTTTGATTGGCTTTGCTTCTGCCCATCTGGTGAGGTAATCGGTAGTAGTAATGATATACCTCTCACCAGTTCTTTTACCTGGTGGGTTAATAGGACCCACAAAATCAATGGCCCACTTCTCAAAGGCTTGTAATGTCAGCTGTGGATTTAATGGCATTTCATCTCTGCGTAACGGCTTCCCTGTCCTCTGACAGACATCGCAATTCTGGCAGTGTTCCTTCGAATCTTTATGAATTGTAGGCCACCATATCCCTGTGCGCAATATCTTCTGCATAATAGCTCTTCCTGCATAATGGCCTCCTATGACTCTTGAGTGCACATCATCTAGTATATATGGTTTCTCATGCTCTGCAATTATAGTGAAGTCTGCTGCGCGCACCACCAGCTGCTTCTTCTGCTGCGTAGTGAACTCTGCGGGTGCAAATACAATGGTCCAAAAATCAATGATGTCCTGGTAGTACTCATCTGCAACTTGTATGGCGAACAACTACGCATCAGGCAGATTGTCCTCCAAATTCATAGGCTCTTCTTCTGACTCGATTCTTGACAGATGATCAGGTCCCAAATTCAATTTGCCTGGATTAACAACAATCTCAAAATCGTACTCTTGAAAGAGTAGTAACCACCTACATATGCGCCCCCCTAACACTGGCTTATTAACAAGGTATTTCAAGGAAGAATGGTCGGTGAACATGGAGAAGTGCGCACCTAGCAGGTAGTGCCTGAAATTCTGCAGCACATATACCATTGCGAGTCCTTCTCTTTTAGTAGTAGTATAGTTCTTCTCATCGAATGATAGCTTTCTACTAGAAAAGGCAATGGGATGATCAATGCCTCCCTCTCCTGGTTGTGCAAGAACAATACCCAATGCTATGCATGATGCGTCCACATGGACGTGAAAAGGCTTCTCCCAGTCTGGAAAAACTAGGATTGGTGCAGTGACCATTTTCTCCTTCAATGTGTCGAATCCTTTCTCACAATCCTCGTTCCAAATGAATGGTACATCTTTCTTCAACAGTTTTTCCATAGCTGCGGTTATCTGTGCATACCCTTTTATGAACTTCCTGTAGTAACCGATATGCCCCAGTGTAGTGCGCAATTGCTTAACTGAATTGGGTGTAGGCAAGTTTACAATGACTGCGATCTTAGCAGGGTCTACCATCAAGCCCTGTTTGCATACAATGTGTCCCAACAAGACTCCATAGGGTACACAGAAAACACACTTCTTCGTGTTTAATGAAATTTGGTGTTGTCTGCATTTTTCCAGCATCATCCTGAGGTTCGCAGCATGGTTCTTTAACAGGCCAAAAATGGTCCAATCATCAAAGTAAACCTCTAGAAACTTATATATAAAATCCTTAAATGCTGCGACGGCCACTCTAGAGAATATGGCGGGTGCATTCTTCATACCAAAGGGCATCACTTTGTATTGGAACGACCCCCATTCTATAGAAAAAGTTGTCTTGTTCCTATCTGCACAATCAATCCTAATCTAATGGTAGCCAGAAAATCCATCAGTAAAATAATAGGCCTCATTCCCTCCAACATTATCTAGCACTTCATCTATAAAAGGTGTAGGGAATGGGTCATGCATTGAAGCATCATTGAGTTTTCTGAGATCCACACAAATTCTGATCTCGCCCTTTGTTTTCTTGTCCTGGATAACCATCGGGCTTATCCATTCAGATTCTTCAACTATATCAATGATCCCTGCATCAAGCATCTTATCGAGTTCTTCCCTAACTCATTCTTTATAGCGCGGGTTTAGTCTGTATGGTCTTTGTTTCACAGGTTTCACGCCAGGATTAAGAGGAATTTTCATCACTCCTAAGTCTCCCAAGATACCTTTCATCTCTATGAACTTGGTCGGGAATAGTTCTTGATATTCCTGTAATATACCGGCGACCTCTTCAACTGTATCTTCATCCCAATAATATCCAATAGCTGCGAACCTTGGCGCTTCCCTGGTGCCAATGTTCACTTTCCTTGTTTTCACAGGTCCACTCATGTCTGGAATTTCCAGTGGAGGTCCTTCTACCTCACGCGATCCCTCTGACTCAGGTATCTGGATGTTGCGCGGGTCCTCCTCATCGCTATCTACTGTGTCCTTGGTTTCTCCATCAATGTAATAAAACTAGAGAGCATGTTCTAGATGCTCTTCCCATTCAGGTTGTAGGCGCTCAGGTATGAATTTTGTGCCAAAGAATTCCTCTAGTGTCATGTTTCCTTGTGTACAATCTGGACTGAATATTTTTTCCTTAATCACCTGCAGCACGTCATTGATACTTGGATGCTCATCTTTGAAGCTGAAATCCTGCTGGAAGGTTGCAGTGAGGTCCGACCAGTCCATTGTGCCTCTGCACAACTCCAAGTCTAGGTACCATTTCTTCGGAATCGGCTCTTTTAACGTGTGCACGAATAGATGCACCCATTCTTTCTGTGGTCTCTCCTTCCATGCTCCTGAATAGACCCGACTATTCTCTCTTGGATCCGTCTGTCCATTATATTTCTCAAAGGATAGGGTAACCTTATCAGCAAACCTGATTTGCATCTTAATTCTACACCGATCCCATGTTGTCAGTATCTTCTTATGCGCAGCCCACCATCTGGCAGGTATGCCACGCAATGCCATGTCTAGAGATGAGACACAGTGTTCATCCGGAATTGCTGCAGTATATTCTTTGATAAAACAATACACATTAGATAAACCATCAAAGGTAGGGATTGGAGTTACCTCTTTTCCAATCCAACGGAGTGACTTCGTGATCCGTGCACATTCTCTGGAAGATACTTCATGTAACCTGCTTTGCCAGTTTTCTAGTCCTGCATCGGAATCTGATATGCAAGAGCTATCACAGCGCCAACTGAGTGTGCCATCTGCAGTTGGGTTAACATAGTCAGCAGTATTGGTTGTCATCTTGTAAATATAGTCCAAGTCTTGAGCTCTGGATTCCTCTTGAATCGATTCAACATAGCGCTCGCCTTGCAAAGGGTCTAATGGCACGATGACCCTGATATCATTGCTTTCAAATATCATTTTCATAATTTTTAAATCAATAATGGCAGAGTTTTTCATTGCCCAATCGATACCCAGCAGTGCCGGATAAGGATGGTTGTCATCCACGATTTCGATTACTTCAAAATCGACATAGCTACGCACTCCATCAATGTCAACAATGGTGTTGGGTAATCTTCCCAAAGGTATACATATCCCTTGGTTAGCCATCCTCAACTGTAGAGGTGACCACTGTAACTTGGGTTTACCCATTTGATGCCATGTCTGCTTGGTCAAGACATGTACTTTGGATGCAATATCTAGAATGATCTCATCCATCTCATAGTCTCCAATCTGTGCAGTGAGTCTCATTTCCCTTCCTGTTCTCTTAGGACTCCGAATATTGTGGACTGCGCCATTAGCAGCCCCCTTGTCACTGTTTGGCTCATACTGTCTTAGTATCTTTTCAAATTCCGTAAAAACATCTGCGCTCTTTAGTAATTTCATGCAGCTGCATAAGAACTGCACAACAGAGGTCCCTGCATCTGTTGCGGAATTTGTCTGATCTTGCGCCGTTGGCGTATTCTCTCTTTGTGGTACTTCACTGCTCAAGTGTGTTATGGGGGATCCAGGTGGCGATGCCCTGAATATGTCTCGTGCTTCCTCAAAGGCTCCCTTATTTTTCTGTAAATCCAGACCTGGTGCTTTTCTAGGAGCTTTCCTAATCCATACCTGCTCTCCAGTATTCTGTCTAGGGTCGCGCATTCTAGAGGTCGAAGCTTCTGCACCTCCGTCCCTTCTTGTATCTACGCCACTGTGTGTTACCATGTTTACACTTGGATCCGCAGTTCTGCTCTCTGCTGCAATCAACTGAATATTGGGATTTGGTGGTTCTATCCTTCTTCTCTTCTGTATTTCTACCTCAAGTACAGGACAGTCTTCAATAACATGCTCAAATGATTTACAGTAATTGCACATAGTACATGGGTTAGTACAATCTCTAGAAACATGACCTAGTTGGCCATAGTTGTAACAGATTACTTAGCTGCGACCTCTTCCTTGCGCCGGGTCGGCATTTCTTCCTCTCCCGCGGTATCCACCACCACGGTCTCTATATCCCCCTTGATCATATTGGGTGTTTTCTTTTTTTGGTTGAGTTTCCTCTTGAACGCGATACATCCTAGCACCTCACATTGCTTCCATATCATGCTTTATTTCATTCATGAGCTCATATGTGCGTCAATTGGATTCATCATGTCCAACTGATTTACATAAATTGCAATATAGGCTTTTAGGCGTGTTTACATATTTCTGTATCAGATAATAGTCTTCAGGTCTGTCTCCTCTGGTTCTACAAATTTCACACCACGGTGCCTAATTGTGGTTCATATTGATTTGGTTTGGTGCACTACTGGTAAGATAGTCCTGAAATAGAGGGAAATGTTCTCTGGTATGGCCTTCTCCTTTGCATCCGGTGCACCAAACTTCATGTCTATGTTTATATCTTTGCTCTTTTCCATTTTTCATACCCTGTAATTCTAACATCAGCGTAGTCAGTTGGTTCTGAATCTGTGACATCCCAGCGCTAGTCTCAGCAATTGGTGAAGCCTCTAGCTACATTGCGATCTCTAAGGCCTCTGCCTGCGAAGCAAGCTTCTACTGCATCAATGGTTGTCTGATGTGAGGCAACAGCGCAGCGATGAACCATTCCTTGTGCTGTTGCGGAGCTATCATGAAACTAACTTGGTCTAACAATGCTTTAAATTTCTGGTCAAATTCCCAGACCGATTCGGTAGGCTTCTGTTTGATTTCCTTTAATTCTGTTATGCACCACGATTCTGACTTTGGCTTCTTAAACTCTACGACCAGTGCAGCCTGAATTTCTGTTAGGGTTCTCGGCTGTGCTTGAGAATATTTCATAAACCAATGCAACGCGCGGTATCTGAAAGTAGTAATGAGTTGCGCTCTCTTCACAGCATCATCCTAGATTTTCTTTAAACTCCATACGACTTCACATAGAAACCAGTTCTATTCAGGGTCTTCTAGACCCGTTCCTTTGAATATCGACAGCTTTATATCATTATCTGTCATTCTACTTCCTGGTTGTGCACTGCTCTGAGTAGTGCTGACTATCTGCGCGGAGAAAACAAAGGGAATATTCAGAATACCAGGATTCTACGGACTGGGCTGTGCGACACTCGCAGTGGGTGGGTTCTGGTCTAAGGGTGGCACGGTTTCTGCAACCAGCGGATTCTGAGGTGTGATACGGTGAATAGCGGCTGATAACGGCGTGGTCTGATTGTTAAGATCACATGGGAGTTCGGTATCTATGCGGAGTCCAGGTCCTCCGGGATTCTTTTCTTTATTAAATTTATATCTCTTTCCACTTCTCAGATTATGATTTTCTTCGTCAGAATCACTATAAATGCTATTGACCATGACAGATGTAAAAATATTACTGCATCCTTAAAACTCCTTTCTCAGCTAAAAGCATTTTAATATATAGACTGAGATTTTTTAAGAACTTACCTTTGAATCGTTCGAAAAAGTATGCTTCAGCTTGACTGTAAGATTTCAGCGTGTCGACAGCAAACTCGGTCACAAATCCTTCAAGTATGATATTGACCCAAAAGACGACTGCTTGCGATAGTGGGATGTCTATTGCTTTGAGTTGCGTTGTAAGCTCTGGAGTCCACTCTATAGGTACTCCCCCTTGAAAACAAGTCTTCTTGAGTCGTGATATCCACGCGTGTAGCTCGTTTGGAAACGTAGCCCAAAAGATCTCGTGAATATCTCTCCAGAAATATCTGTTCAACCACTCTACGTCGGTGAGATGCGGATGTCTGTTCTCTTTCTTCGTAAAATCTCTTTCAATCTTATCGCACCAATCCCAGATCTCTTTCTGTTCAGGATGCCAATTTTCTGAACCCAATGGGAACTGGTATTCTTCTTCACACATTACTTTCCAACACTCTATTGCATCACTGGTCTTAGCATAGCAACGGAACCATTTGTTGGCTGTCGATCACCTTCTTGAGGTTTCCAGTGTAGACCCACGTATTCGTGGTTCAAGGAACCAACAAAACCCCAATTCACCAGCCCTTTCGGCAACAAGCTACGCGTAGCCTGAGGTCTCACCTGAGGTGAAGCTAGAGGGGGTGGTTGCGGAATCAAGTTTCCACAACCGGGTGATGCGATGGGAGGAAAAGCTAATAAGTAGTGCACTTCTTGCGGGTTGCGCGGATAGATACTGCACGAACCTTCTGTTCCACATCGGATACTTCAACACGCAACTGCGCTCACACACTTGTGCCTTCAGTTCACAACTGCGCTCACACCTCCAATGACTGTGCGATACAAGATACCTTTGCGTTACGACAGTAAGCTATCAAGAGCTACCTCGAAGCAACCTTCAATGACTCAGTGAATACATGAGACTGCGCGTCCTTGCCAAGATGTTCAATTCTAACCACTCTACTTAACGTCCTTTATCCCTTTACTCCATTCAAGTCTTATTAGTAAATTGTGGATGGTTTAATAGCATACGTTACTGTGCGCTCCAATGCTGCGCTTAAACTCAGTGTTCACTACTTGACCAATAGATAGCTTCATACATTCCAATCGACAGATTCATACATGTTGAATACTTAACAGTCCTCTGCGCATGCATTACTTAACATATTATTCCCATTCATTGTGGCGAATACGTATAAAAGCAATCACATACAAAAGTTTCTAGCATTAAACATACATATCAAGCAATTAAACAATCATAACAAAACACATTGGTCACACAACAAAGAATTTAACGTGGTTCACGCCCCGGATGGAGGCTATGTCCACAAGAACGGTTGTTAATATTGCTCTTAATGGGAAGGGTACAACCGTTCTTAGTCTGCGCACTCAGCTGCAGACTCTCTTCTCTCTCAGATAGGCCTGTGCACACTCAGTTGCAGAGCCTTTACAATGGCTGTCTAAGATTTAGATTCTACAATAATCAACACTTAACCAAAATGAGAGTTCAACAACCCAACCAACAACCCTTTCCCATATAAAATCATGCCTATTTATAGATTATGCACGCAGGCATATATTTACAATTCGTAAGGAAAAACCCTTAGGTCTATAAAACTGGCGTGGTTAACTACCACCCTAGCTGTCGTCGTCGACAGCTTACTCCGCGTGTTCCAGTTGGGCCACTCGTGGCTCACACGCTCTTCTGACGGCCACAGTCCTCCAAGCGGTTACAACTGCATCATGGCCTATCCCTTTCCACTCCTTCGCCTTCCTGTCGCCATCGACTTCATGGCCTAGCTTCTCAACTGCTTGTCACCACACATTTGAATAGGTCGCTTTCATCTGCCATCCACCTGTTCCTTACCCAAACTAGGTCATATCCTCGTTTGACCTTTACCCATGTTCTTCCCCAAAAGTAGCTTATGCGCTACTATGCGCATCGACCTGCTGCGCGATCGTGCCTTAGTCATTGCCATTGCGCGACACGTGCAAAACCTCAATTTGTTCATCGCCTTCCACCGTGCGTAATGCGCTTTCACCAAAACTGCTTTCTCTACCTGCCGCAGCGCGCATTGTGCACTAATCAAAATTGCCTTTTCTTCCTGCTGCAATGCGCTATGCGCGATTTTCCATACTTGCATATTTTTCCAATCCACTTGGGCCCCGCCCAACATAAGTTAATTCAGGATTGCATCGTCCCTAGACATGGCGAGGTGTCTTAAAGAGATAAGGATTGATCATCTTGTAAGTTGATCTGGATTGTATCGTCCATAGACATGAGAGATGTCTTAAATTGAGAGGGACTGATCTTCCCGTAAACGGATCAGGATTGTATCATCCTTGGACCTATGTCCTAAAGTGAGAGGGATTGATCATCTCGTAATAGGATCTTGTACATTGCAGAGTTTGCTGCTATGTTGATGTTGTTGATTGAGAGGATCCAGATGTTGATCGTGATGATCTAGATGACGATGTTGTTGATCGTGATGATCTAGATGACGATCCTGCTGATTGTGATGATCTAGATGACAATGTTGCTGATCGTGATGGTCTAGATGATGATGTTGTTGATCGCGATAGTCTAGATGACGATGCTGCTAATCGAGATGGTCTAGATGACGATGCTGCTGATCGTGATGGTCTAGATGATGATTATGTTGATCGGGTGATCTAGATGATGATCATGTTGTAGCTGATCGAGTGCTGCAGAATATGAAGACTCAATACTGACGATGCTGATGTTCCAATATTGATTATGTTCCAGTAACTGAATGAGTTACTGATGATGATGTATAAAGAAAGCTTCCAATGATTTGTAGATGTATCATGTATCATGTAGTTGATGACTCCTTGCTTGTGCAGATGTTGTTATAATATCCTTCTCATTAAGGGGGAGTGTTGAGATATTGTAACTTTTAAGAATATTATATTTGTACTTTATTATTCCGGAGATGTTTCATTCCTCCGTGAAGACCTTATTGTATATTCAAAGATGTTTTATTCCTCCGTGGAGAATGTGGTAACTTGGGTTATTAGACTTCCCTAGTGGGGGTCGGCCCTGTATGAGTCATGTGGGTTAAAGGGTTATTAGACCACTCTAGTGGGGTCGGCCCTGTCACATTATGTTAAGTGGTTAAGTTGGGGCCGACCTAGTTAATGTAAAAGACAAGTCGAAGTAGTGTAAAAATAGAGGAGGTGTGTTCCTCATTTATTACACACACTCATTATTCACTCACTTGTGAGTGGCGCATAGGTGAGAGAGAGATATGCATAGGAGGAGAAGGAGCTCATGTTTGGGATTACATATTTTTTATTTGTTGGTCATCTATATTGAGGAAGCTTTGCTGGGTTTTCTACCCGATGAGGGTTTCCAAGGATAAATCTGTGTCTATTATGTTTATGTTGTGCTTGTTGTTCTTTCAGTGATCCTGTATATGATATTGTTGTGAAATGGAATGTAATACTAATATTTTCTGTCTTAGCATATTGAATTTTAACAATCTCAACACTCTTGATTTCTTCTCTGTGAGCTTGAGCTCTCTAGATTTCTCCAAAAACTTCTCATACTTTTCTTATTAGACTTCTCTCTTTTTTTATAATGACTTTGATTTCCTTTACATAGATACAACCATCGACTTCTCTCGAAAGTCACCAAAACACATATTAACGACAATAATAAATTTCTGACTAAAATCTACCTAAGAACTTGACTTCTGAACTACTATGCTACCACTTAAATATAGTGATATGTGTGCGCCATATCCTGATAGGCTGACTGAGATTGCATACTAACAATGATAGAATGACTAAGCCAGTGCAAGCTAGATATGCAATAGCTTGTATTTAATATTTCTAACATAGTATAAACTCATTAAAACCCCTTTTTTTGCACAAGTTTCTTTCTTCTTGGTAAATAAATCATTTTGCAATAAACCTCTTTAGTTTTGACAATATCCTTTTTGTCTTTAGAAAGAGTTTCACTATTTGTTTTTAACGTATTCATAAAAAATCCTTTTAATTATCTTATTAGTCCCTGCTAAGAGCAATCATAACTCTTGAAATTGCCTTGGGAGAATGTATTAGTTCATACCTAGTTTTCAATGCATTAAACCAATGGATTTTATACAAGTTTGAAGCTTTCCTTTTCCTTTCAACCAATGGCCAAATTGGAGGCCTTATTTGGCATCATATTGAGGTAGAGGTTGTATCTTCATCCTATTCCTATTCTAATGGAAGATGGTGATCATGGAAAAAAATTATCAACCCGGAAGCATTAACCTGATTATGGAAAGTGAGACCATAAATGTATTCTGACCATTCACTCTCTCTTGTGTTTCATTCCTGCCACCTCAAACACTACTTTGATCGATTGGTATTATCAGCACTATTGGGTTAGTAGCTCGTTCAAAACCTACATGTCATCCCGCTGTTCTCTAGATTTTGATGTTATAGCACCTACATGTCCTCTAGTTGTTGATGAAAAGTCTTGGGATCAAACAATAGCCAATAAGCTTTGTGGAACTATTTTAGCCCGAATAAATGACCATGTTGCATTTGTTGCAAAAGCATTAAATCTCCTCTCGTGTCATAGTTCATCAATGAGTTTGGTATTGATAAGCGAAGAACAAATGTGGGAAACAATAGATTCAGATATTGCTTCTTTTCCTTTGCTTCCAAAGGGGACTTCAATTGAGCCCTATGGACTTTATAGGGAAGTTACTATATTCGTAACGGGAAACCTAGCTTCAAAGAGACTATAGTCGTTGGGTCCGTTGAACATCGGCTAAGGGACTAATGTTGAAATATGATCAATAGCTAACTTTTGGGAAGTCAAGAAAATCTACATAATGTTGTTTGGGGCACTATAATGCTCGCATTATGCGCTTATGACGTGTTCTCCATAAGTTCTTGACATCGTTGTTTGTTCTTCCAAGTAAATATGAGGCAATCTTGGTCGATTTGTTCCCCATCTTTACTTACATTTTCACTACAAGTTTTTCTTCCTTCGGATAGAATTTGCATCCACTTATATATATAAGTTCACTTTGTTAAAATGAGAGAGAAAATTTGTAAAACAACAAATAGTATATATATATTATTTTCATTTTCAGTAATATTAAATTTTATATATATTGGAAATTTGTTTATATCTTTTGTCTAATTTTAAATGGATTTAAATGTGAGATTTTCTTTGCTTTTTTAAAAATGAAAAGAGATGAGAGTATCATTTTCATTTTCAGTAATATTAAATTTTATGTATATTGGAAATTTGTTTAAATTTTTTGTCTAATTCTAAATGGATTTAAATATTTGAAAAAATGATCAACCTAATCAGTTGAAACTAACCATATTCCAGTAAAAAGAGAAAAGATAATTTCCAGTAAAGAGAGGAAAGATTGTTACATAATTAGATTATTTTTAAAAGAATTCCACTAACTACGGAAAAAAATGCACATGAAGAGAAATAAGATGCTCTTATAGTTTCGAATGGAAAGGATTTGTTTGTGACATGTTCATATGCTATGAAGAGATTTGTATGTGACATGTTCATAATCTAAAAAGTTGTGACTACAAATACAAAGATTAAAAAACTCATGAACAACTTAGTTTTAAGCTTAAAGTACAACCTCTAAATGGCAAGGGGTTTACATACATTTCTTTATTTAAATAATGGGTTTAGAATACATAAATCCTTCAACTTCATATGCTATGAAAGAAACTATTGCAATGGCAATGATGCATTCAATGGTAATGACACTATTGCAATGGAAATGCAAGCATTCAATGGTAATGACACTATGAGACTGGGATACTATTGTAATGGCATTTCCTATGTTTGGATTACATTCTACAGTCGTACTCTATTTATCAACTATAGAATTACGTTCTATAGTCATACTCCCTTTAAAAATATGAGCATTGGTTGCACGTGCATAATATGGCGACTAAACATGGTAAATACCACACCATTTCAATAAAACATACCCTTCCTTGATAGTGTGGCCATTAGACTTGGATTGGAGAGCTCCATGGATGGTAGATCAATAACATTCCATTCCTTTAACTACAACACTATTTTCTCAACCTAGTAACAATAGTAGCTATGGAGATCGACATATCTACAAGACACAATGGTAATTGTGTGAAGCAAATAGTTTTTGTGTAAGAATATATACATAACAATTTATTGTCAGCACCATAACATGTTATGAAAAAAAAGAAATTCATAAACAACCTGCATACCTTTTAAGGTCTAGCTTGAGCTTGCTAACCCATCACAAATGGAATGATTTACCAGTCCTGTTGACTCTGCTACAGATATGTGCAATACAGTGGTCGAATGCACAACGTCTATTTTGATCTTCACTGCATGAAATCCTAGAAGTAAACTGAGTAGAAATGCCTAAGAGAGCCATTGAATTCTTTAGCCCCTCTGCAAGAACATAAATAAAACACTCTTAATACTCTCGTGAAGATAGAGGGAGTTCATTTCATGGCGCTAATTTAATTCTATGTGCCACATTCTTTGAAGCAGAAAAAATTTTGTAGTCAATTTAGTCAATTTGGTTGTGCGTTAAAAAATAGTTTGTAGATGTGTTTAATTTATTTTTTAAATTGTATGGTTGTAAATGTACTTAACAACTTTGTAGGAGGAGGAGGAGTAATTTTGTAGTCAATTTAGTCAATTTGGTTGTGCGTTAAAAAATAGTTTATAGATGTGTTTAATTTATTTTTTTAAATTGTATGGTTGTAAACGCACTTAACAACTTTGGAGGAGGAGGAGGAGGAGTGTTCCTAAATTATTATAATTTTGATGAGATAGAAGGTTGGGTGTAAACATGGAAATAGTCTCACAAAGATATTGATCCTTTCAACCCAGAGAGTTTTAGAAAAATTCCAAGCCTTGTTTGAGTATGCAGCTTATGAGAGTTTGTCATTATTTTAACTATGTAGATATTTTTCTTTACTCTAGTTAAAACAGAGAGATACTTTTGATATTCAAAATTAAGGTTAATTGTCTCCTTGTAATATCTTAATTCATTGAATGTAAATACCAGCATAGATCCATCTTAAACCTAGATCTATAAAAAAAAACAATAAAATTAAAATATTATTATTTCAAATATTATAATTTTATTACTTTTATTTTTATTTTTGAAAATTGATAAAATAATATATATAAAGACACATATTATACTCTACTTAAAATACTTAAAATTAAACTATAAAATTTAATATCTAAATTTATGATAAAATTAGACTATAAAATTTAATATCTAAATTTATAAAATAATCTCTTCTTGAGTAAACTAACAAATATGATGTTACAATGTTTTTTAAAAATTTAAAATTGAATTGTAAATTTTAAAATGAAACTATTTTAAAACATATATATTTTTAAATTTTTATAAACCTACATTATATATTTATTTATTTTAAAATTACAACTTTAAGAGTAAATTTCTACAAAATTACACCACACAATTCGAGGAAATAAAATCGGGAAAAAGCAAACGGTGACATGTTATTCTGCGTCACAAGTTTGATTTGAATGGGAGCGGAAACTCGAAGCACTGATATTCGCCAAGAGAAATTCTCACTTTACGACTTACGACTTTCATAAAGATATGAAATGACTTGATATGTTTCTTAGAAGGTTTTTGTCAAATGTTTATTTGTTAAATCAAGAACCATATTGGGGAGTCAAAATAATGTTGGGTCAAATCGATGAGAAAGAAAAGAAATTGGTGCAAATTTTATTTAATAATGGTAAATAGGTCGAATGGATTTTGTTAGATGCAGCGGTATCGTTTTAATGTAAAAGAGAGATATCTTGTAGGTACAAGAAGAATTTTCAATATAAGAGAGAGAAAATCAACCATTCAATGAATTTCCACAAAGAATACATGTAAAAAGCAAATTGTTGACCAACTATCAAAGTCCCACACATTAGAATAAAGCGACGAAGACATATTACTATTATATCAGCCTGACAAAACAAAAATAAGAAGATAGATTTTCCACAATTTTTCCTATGAAATGGATTGTTATAGTTTACATCAATATCGTGGGATTTGTGTGTCAATTTAATAAAAATCTTAAAGTTAACATAGATACTCAATTTCTTGGCATCAAGCTTCTTCGCTTGCATCACCCATTCCTTGTCAATTGGGTAATGATGCCTATTACCAACATATTTTCAATGCCCTTTCGTACAATCTATGTATATTTATGGGCCATTTTATAAGGTCTTTTCTTAACTAGTTTAGACTTCGGAATAGGTCAATTTTAATTTCGCTTATCTCCTCGAATAGAACCTACAATTATTAATAGAGAATACATAGTGATGTTTTTTTACACGTGTTAGTTTTACATAACAATATTCTTCAATTGTGTAGTTTAAAAAATTTGAAGATTTGAGTAAGAATAGATGAATTTTTGGGTATTATTCTGAAAAAATTTCACAACAATTTTTCAAAATCTAAATTATAACTATCAAAATTCTAGAATATTAAGTGTCTCATAAATTTTTGAGAATGCTGAATTTATTTCTATCATCAAAATCCTCATAAAATATAACTAAATTTAAATTTTGCATAACAAAACAACATCGAATTCTCACTTAAAAAATTATCATCCGATCCAAATCGTCATTTAAAATATTAAACTCCTTTGACTTTGATTTCCACATCCATCTACTCTACCGCTTTTGATTCACCTAATTTTATATCTCTTTCTTTTAGGTCATGGTACGCACATGGATAGCCGATTTTTTTCTCCCTCCTCTTTACCCGAGTCATCTTCTTTTTCCACTTATGGATATCTCTTGTTCATATAAAACTTTTATGAGGAAATATTTCATTCTTAATGTCAATTCCGTGGGCTAAAAAATGTTGTTTTTGATATGACCCAAAGGGAGAAAGGTTTACAATAATTTTACTCGAACTTTTAATATTTTTTTTTGTTGAAGTCATCTATGTTGACCTTCACTTTTTCTTTTTCCTCATTATCTTTCATTCATTTCTATTAGAGAGCTTCTTCAAGTTACCCTTTTGTTAAAACAAATGAGAGGTATTTTACTTTTAAAAAAAAAAATTATAACTCCTTCAAGCTCTTCAAGTTCCACATTTGTTAGGATAAAGTATTTCATAAGAAAATCCTTGAATTTTTCTATTTTCTTTTGCTTCTTCAATATTATATAATATAATCTATATAGTAAATTTTTGAAAGTGTAAAGAAATATATGCAATCAAATTCTTTCATCATGATATCAAATCTTTTTTTATTCTTTTTCACAATTTAGAATATATGTTTTATGAGAGAAAACCTAAGTTTAAACATTGTTGCTCTAGTTGTTAAGGTTGTAGTTATTGTCCAATGGGCATGAATGCCCAATGTTCTTTGATAGCTCGTCAACATGTTTAAAAGGATATTATGATTTTCTAAACATTTATTTTCATTAGGTTGGGGGTATTGGTTAATCTTTCTATCACATACAAATGGTGTCGCTCTTATTTAAAAGCATTTTTTAATGTTAATTTTGTTATTTGTTAAATATTTTAATAGTCATTTTTCTCTTGATTTATAATTTTTACAATTCTTTTTATACAAATCGTAGTTTCCTCTCCCTTACATTATTTCATGTAGCTTTCTAATGTTGCTTTCTTAACCTCAATGTTTCAACCAGAAAAGTCCATATATATAATTATTGTTTGAACATTTCTTTTTAATTTGATTTTATCTTTCTCAAGTGGCCTACCTACCAATCCCACATATGATGTAGTACTTTCAACCAAATCCATCACTTCAATATTGACAAAGATTGTTATTTATGTGATATTAGTTTTTGCGCCATAAGGCTAAGTAGCCTTATGGGCTCCACAAATATTTGGTCCACTTTAAGAAATTTCTGGACATCACTAGGTAGATCTAGGTTTCATTTCGTAAGATATTTATTCATGATGGGATTTCATTGGAGAAATTTAAATAAAGTTATGTTTGGTCAATTTTAAATTTTATTTAAAAGCTAACAAAAATAAAACCAATATATAGATTTGTTTTAAATTTGTATTTACAAAAAAAAATTCAAATTTTTTTATTGAAAAAAACTACAATTAAAAAAAAAAAAAATCCCCCTATATATATACTTAATAGATCAAAATTAAATTAAATCGTTGTTTTTATAATAATGATATGTAAATTTATACCAACACATGTTTGTTGAAGGTTGTAAATTTGATCTTTTATATATACTTATACTTAATACATTAAAATTTAAAATAAATTAAGTTAAATTAAATGACATGTAAATTTCTAGCAACAAATATTTGTTTAAGGTTGTAAATTTTGATGAATTTTAAAACCTTGTTGTTTTAAGTGCAATCTATGGATTTAGCAGCACTTTTTTTTTCATGCAGTAAAAATTATCTCTAGAGTGGTTTACTTTCAAAATTGTAGATTTCACTTCACATGGTTTTTGGTTTGATATAGAGTGCCTCGAAGAAATCGATCAACTTGTGAATATGTGAGCAGGATGTCTATTGTTGTTGCTCTCCCAATAAAAATGAAAGAAAAATTGATCCCAATAAAAATGAAAGAAAAAGAGCAAAAGCTAGTGGCTTGAAAGCCTCTTCATTCAGCGTCAGTCTGCAATAACCTCTTTCATCAGATAAACTTCAAAATATTGAATATTGTTGCATCTCCAAATTGAAAAATAAAGTGTGTTCAGCATAAAAGTTAAAGCTGCAACAGTCATTCTGTGTTGCTATCTTCTTAGTCCAAGAAATTCCAGCAAAGCTGTAAAACTTCCAAAACCTCCTGGTCTACACTCAATAAGTCAAGACGAACTTCAATATCAACGATCTCCTTTTGACTAAATCTTTTGTTATATTTTTCTGTTTAAAGATTAAAAAAAGCTACTTTCTTCATTGTCCATAATATCCACAAAAAGCTGCAGATTCCCAAACCTACTAGCCTCGACAAAACAACAAGACAAGAGTTTTCTTCCAGTCGACTCCTTCCTAGATGATTTTATCATTCATATGTATGAGGCTTCCATATCCATTTTTTTTATTAGTAAAAGGGTATGGTGTGTTACCTAGTTTTTAATGATCATGAGGAAGAGACTAGTCCATGAGGCAATTATCGCATTCAATTGAATGTTGCGCATTATGTGACCCTCTATAACTCTCTATAAGTTTTCCTTTGATGGGATGTACCTTTGTTTACTAAATCTTGAGGAAACCTAAGATTCCGTGCATGAGAGTTACAATGGTGTTTGTGAATTTCATTTTTAGTGGGCAAGCAATTAGTAAAAGGATTAACTAAATTATTATTTGTTTCCCTTTCTCCTTAGAAAATTCTTAAAGCATGTTTGTAGTTGCACCAAATACTAGGTGCATAGAAATGAATTTAATGCTTCTGCATCTTCCCTCTATCCCATCTTCGACCACTAGCCCATTTCGACACAAGTTTTGAAATTGTGACTATAATAAACCCCACTTCCTCCAATAACCATATGTTCATCCTTATATACATTAATTATTACACAGAGTGAGTGCAGATGATCCCCTTGCCTAAGGAATTCAACCATATAGTTTCCATGTTAATTTATAATCACATTATCTATCAATATGGAGTGTCGCATACCCAACATTTGTAACAATGGTATGGCATTGAAGAACCATGAGATCAAGGAAATCTACACCAACTTAGTACAACATTCAAAATAAGTGTTCCTTTCCATATTACCCTCAAGAAAATGGACATGGAAATTTTTTTTAACAAGTCACTCTATATTTTTAATAAGACAACTATTTTTCTTGCCATATGGGCCTTCCACATGTTTACAAAAACTCCGACAAGTGATATCCCTCTTTTCCTTTCTTTTGGGGATGAATTTGTATTTCCCTTCAAAGCTAGAAATCACTTTGTTATGGGTTTCCTACTCTAGACTCACCCTTGAACATGAGTTCCTCATGATATTCCTAATTATAGAAATAGACATGTTGGATGAGAGGCATCTCTTGACCCATGAGCATCACCTTGTGTATGAGAAGAGGTAGTCCATCCTCATGATTCCTTCCTTGGTGATAAAGTTTTAAATCTTGATAAACTTTATGACTAGAATGGTAAGTTCATCCCCAATGTTTGTATCCCCTACATCATAATTATGGTCATAGGAAATGGAGCATTTCACCTCATTTATAGGGGGAAGGTCCCTCTAATAGTACCAACCAAATCCATGCTTCTTTTCTCTCGTGATTTCTTGTAAGACTATGCATCATCTTCCCTCAGGAGACTATATTTTTGCTCTTTCCTTTTTCCCCACTCCATGCAAACCATATTTGGTATTATCATCTGTTATCCTCAAGGCATTTCTCCCATTGGTTGCATTGAAAATATAATTAATATCTAATGTGTAAATAAGTAAAAAGATAAATAATACCATTGCACAAATTTCAACAATACTTGTGTATGAGGTACACCAAATGAGCACGTTGTTGCAATAGTTGCATCAATGATGGAAATTGCCATTGAGCATTCTATAGGTGATGAATTCCTTCTATCAAATCATAACAACTACACACACAAAATAATAACTATATTTATGTCATTTATAGTACTCGTTGTCACAATCAAAACATAGCCTTGTTTCTCTTCTTTCATCCTTGTTGAGGTGTCATTCTTATAAGTTTATTGAGGTGAATAGTGGTAATATGGCCCTCTTTATAGGTCCTAGGGGAAACCCTTCTAGTAGCCATATTTTTACTTTTGAATTTCCGTTTCCATAGAAAATGTATTCTCTGATGATTTAGGCTCAAATAGTTAAACCTCATGTTCAAGGATCGTCTTTAAATTAACCATAAAGAGATCCAACAAAATTTCCTCTAGAATGTTCTTCACTCTAAGATCCAACAAATTTGTGCTTTGTAACTAGACTTGTTTTCTCGAGATTCACCCATTGACTAAAGAAGGTGTTTCTCTTAATATCCCAATAGTGTGTTATCAATTCATTAGTAAAAACAAACCAAGAGACAATAGAGTTATCATATTAGAGGAAATTTGGGCTCTAAAACGGGCCTTATAAACAAAATGTGTCATGGACAAGTGTGCGATGAGTAAGATTTCTCAAACCAATAGAATTTAAGTATTTTGGTCAACCATTATGGTTTAGTTGGACCTATAGAAGTCAAATATACTTATGTGTCATAATTTATAAACTTCAACTTGGTTAAGATTTTGAAAAGTGAATCTTGAAATATGATAAATATACTTGAAATAATAAATATAGATTATTTTATATTATCACTATATCTCAGTTCTTTAAAATATAAATCTCACATTAATTAAGATGATAGTGGAGTAATTTTGAAATAATAAACACATTTAATTTGTTATTTTTGCGACAAATTTTCCCCCTAATCTCGAAATCTGACTCTTTTGATAATGTTAGAAAGGTCTCGACGAGAGCTAAAAATTTCGTGTTTTGAATTTTTCAAGATTCCTGCACCGATTTTCTGGGGTGGACATTTTAGTAATCTAGTACTAAAATGTCCTCCTCAAAAACTCGGTGCAAAATCTTGAAAAAATCAAAACACAAAAGTTGTATCTCTTGGAGAGACCTTTCCAACAGTACCAAGAACGTCAAATTCTGAGTTCGAGAGAAAATGTTATCACAAAAATTGCGAAAGATTATTTTCTCTCTCTTTTATTTTTTAATTTATGATACTTTTTCAAATATTATTTATTTTTATTTTTAAGAGATTAATTATATAAATATTTTTATTATTTCAAAATTACTCCACTTTCATTTTAATTAATGTGAGATTTATATTTTAAATGACTTGGAAGTAATGATAAAATAAAATAATGATTGTTTATTTTTAGTATTATTGTAATTATATTTTTTCATTATAATATTTTTTAAGTATTAGATTTTATTAAATATATAAAAAGAAGTAGTGGTATATTTATAAAAAAAAATTAAAATTATAATATAAATTTAAAAAATTTACCACTATATCATTTATTATGTATGTACAATAATCTAAATCTTTCATTATTATTTTCAACCATCATCTCTTAACTCTACACTAACCCAACATACTTGTCAACTACCATTAATCAAATATTAGAGGTTGGAATTCACTAGATAACACCTTTAAGTTAGTGTGACATGGCATATTTGTAGTGTGATGTGGCTTTTTTTTATCATTTTCCTTAGGAGGCCCATTTTAGACCCCAAATTTCCTCTAATAGTTTTATGATCACAAAATCATTGACACCAAACAAATTGATTAGGATATAAATATAAAGATGCACAATAGTTGCCTTTTGTAAAGTTGGCACTTGTAGATCAAAGAATTGCTTCATATGGAACATCCATGTTATTGCATCATTATCATCAAACTTTCTCTTATAAATATTGAGAATGTAGTCCCTTGGTCCAGAGTTAAACCCTTGATACGTGCATATTAAAGTGACGAATGATCACGTGTCGGGGAATCAAACATCTAGTTCTCCAATTTTTTTTCAATTGTATTAATGTGTTCTTGGGTATCAACCCTCATTTTCTCCTTATCCTCTTCTTGAGGAGGCGAATGGAAGAGTTTTAACTCATTCAAAATTTCCCCATTCATGTCTTTGATATTTTCATTGAGATGCCTTCTAAACTCTTTAAAATATATTTGTATTACCATATCTATTATGTCAAGATGCTTTATCATTATATCTATTGCATGCTTGTTATTATCCATTTGACATTGAACACCCCAAATTCCACCTCTAATTATCTTTGAGTGTTAATGATCAACTCCCAAGAGATTTAATGGGTGCAGATTGTTTTTCAGTACCCTTTTCCCTAAAATAACACATACCTATAATTATATTTGTTTCCCTTTATCTCACATTTCCAATAACCCAAAACCATTCTTTCAATAAATAAATAAAATGTTAATTCCAAGTTAACATATATTTAAAACCCTTGATTTGGAAACTATCTTACTAGTGAACCTTTCTCTTGATGTATCTCTAAAATCTAAAATTATTTAAATCTTGAATTTTTGTATGTAGTACCCTAATATGTCTACTCTGCAATGCCATAGGTTTGACCAAATCTAGTTATTCAAAGTAAAACTTATTGTATCTTTCCCACAACATATTATGTCATTCCCTTTTATAAGAGAAAAATTGTATAGCATACCACTTGTCCAATTTTGAGATATGATTATGAAATTTTTACCAAAACTTCTATGGTTTGTCTTCCTTTGGATGCAACTAGTGCCACTCAATTTGTATCTTGCAAGATTCATATATAACAGTTTAACCCAAAAACACATGTTTGAGACTAGTTTTTGGACTAGTAAAAACCTGTAACTTCCACAGACTATAACACTGAAATTATAGTGAACCAAAACATGAAATTTTTGGCACATATACTTCACTATGTCTCCATGGGATCCGAATTTTTTTTTTTCTAAAACATCCAAAAAGAAAGGTTATAGAATAAATGGAAAAAAAAGATTCATTTTGAAGTAGCCAACCCAAGAATCACATGCTTTGCTACAAAATGCTATGCACCAAATACCTCAAATAGCATAAAAATAGAAATGAGCAGTAACTCCACGGCTTGAGAATGGAATATAAAGAACGAATGAGAAGCCTCTTCAAGGGAGAAACCTCCTTTTATAATATAAGAAAGGTAGAATATGCGAATCTCTATCTTTTCATGAACATAATATAAGAAAGGCTTAAACCTAACTTTTCATGAACATTTACCAATTGAAAAATGAGTTTTTTCTATCTCTTCACTAGGGGATTGAAATCATCAAACTAATCAGACCAAAAATTGGAGATGTATGTCGTTTTCCTCCAATACCACACCAACTGCTAGAATATACAAGGAAACATAGAAAAAAACTAAATATTTGAAGCATTCTTGTATCTTTTTTGGATGGATAGGCAGGGGATCTCAGAGAACACAGAGAGATCATCAACTTCAAAAGTGCATCAAAATCATCATAAAAATACACTCAAACTAACATCTACCTTGCACCCAAATCAACCTTATAATTATGTCGAGAGATAGTCTACAACCTAGTCTTCCACAACCCCTACGCAAAAACGAAAAAATCTATTTCACAACCGTCTACTCAATTTCACATTTTACAAAATCTAACCACAACAACACAAAGAAAGGCATATAAAATTAAGTGTGAGAAATATAGTGAGAAATATAATAATGTTATATCAAGTTAGCCTAAGCATATGCTGCGTGACATAAGCCTAAGTGGATTGATTTTGAGAAATCAAATCATTTTAATTTGAATATAAGCAATGTAAAATATAGGTTTGTTTATTGTGTACAAAGGGGCATATACAACTAAGTATGAGAAATGTAGTAATCAAGGATAATTTCAGAGGCAAAATTTAGTCCATGGGCTATTTTTCCATGTTATTTTCCAAAAAATGATTCGCCAATTTGCATTTTTTGAAGCCTCATTTCACCAAATTTTGATGGGGTGAACTTTTTTCACTCTAAAATTCGCCAAATTATTATATAATAGAATCCTTAGAAATTGATATAATTTAAGAAAAATATACATTTGCAGAATTGGTAAGATTCACCAAGGTTTATACACTTTTAAATACGTATGGATTCTTAAAATTATTCTTGGTAGTAATGCTTTTAAAGTTAATGTGAGTATATGATATATGTGACATAAACGGTGCATAATCCTAACTAAATTAAAAAAAAAACATTTTAAGATTATATTAATGTAATTTTTTTATATATGTTCGAATGACAATTAATTTAAAGGAATATAATCATTATAATATAACAAAATTATATTAATATATTCATAATAAATTAAATAATATTAAAATAATTAATATGATAAATAAAATCAAAGCAATTATAATAAAGGGGAAGATATAAATTAACATATATATATTATAAAGAATATAAATTAATATTTAATATGATAAGCAAAATGAATAAAGAGGAAGATATAACAAATAGAATATATATACAAACTAGTATATTAAAAATTAAAAAATTAAAATTAATGAGGGAAAAAATTAAAATTTAAAATTATGAATTAAAAAGGAAAAAATGAAATAACAACAAAAATAAGATAGATACCTAGAACTCAGAAATTGTGATGTAACCGCGTAATATTGCAATGAGGATAGTAATTCAAAATTTTAAACCACATTATACATTAACCATTTAATAATGCACTTAATAATGCATTGGGAATTACTTCTTCAAAATTTAGAGTAACGTTGCAAGCTAATATTACACCAAAATTTTGAGTGACCACTTAATATTACATTGGAATCACTTCTTCACATTTTAAAGCACGGGGAATTGTCATTCATAAATATAAACACTTTTTTCCAATTATAATTATTCTAATGTAAATTGTAATTATAAAACTTTGTAATGTAAATTGTAATTATAAAACTTTGTAAGTATTAGAAACATCAATAAAAAAGTTATTGAAAACTTTAATAATTTTTTTATTGTTGGGGTGAAATAAATAATATATTTGAAATGTATAAAAAATAAAATAATAATAAGAATATAATTTAACATTCTTAATTTAACTCATTAGTTAAGTATGCAACATAAATAGATAAATAAATTCACATTTTTCAATATGTGATATGATTATAATAATAAATTCAAAAAAATAAAATAAATAAAACAACATTTTTAGTTAATATATTTTAATATAATATATAAAATTAAAATAGTTAGAAAAATATAAATTAAAAAAATTAAAAAATATATTAAATTATAATAAGGAGAGAAAAACGTTAAAAAATAAAAATATCAAAAAAGAAAATTTTAAAAATATGAAATATGAAAAAATAAAACATAAAACATAAATATAAAAAAAAGTAAGGGTAGATAATTATTAGAGAAATGCTGAAATTGTAATGTAGTCACTTAACATTGCATTGAGATGGTAATTCAAATTTTAAAGCCACTTTAATTTTTAAATTTTAGAGACACATTGTAAGCTAATAACTTAACATGGTATTATGGTATTGCATTGGAAATTGTAATTATTTAAATATTAGAAAATTACAAATTGTAATTATAAATACATATATTTTTCCCAATTATATTATTTTATTGCAAATTGTAATTATGAAACTAATATTAGAAGCTACAATGAGAATTCCATTGTTTTGGAGAAGTGAGTAATACAATTCAAATGTACAAGAATTAAAGAATCCATCATTGCTTTATTTTGATAAATCATGTGATTACATTGATTTGGACAATGATATAACACATAGACACCATATAGTTGTATTGATTAGTAATAACATAACACATAAAAAACGGTGTATTTATTTTGGTGTTGATACCGTGAAATATGATTTACAATAATCAAATAATTTATTAGTTTCAACAATGACATAATGCATTACAATAAAGTGTATTGATTTTAGTGGTCATATAGTAAAAATGACTTAAATCAATCAGATATTTTTATTAATTTCAAAAATTATATATCCTGCTTTAATTTAAATTATAAAAGTTTAGTAAATATTTATTAAAGATATTAATTAAAAAAATATATGAAAAAATTCATAGTTACATTCATTTTAACACCAAAATAATAGAAATTATAAAATGAAATAACTTAAACAATAACACACCGCAAACTAATTTGAAAATACACATTATGATGTCGCTAAAGAGATTTTGAGTACAAAGGTACAATCCACCCCTTTGTTCAATTAAGTGTAACCGCTCTTACCATTTTCACATTAAAATCATTATTATATATATAAGCTGCAATAGAATGAAATAGAATTACAAGGAAGATAAGAGATTGAAAAAAAACTATTAGTATTGCAAATCAAGAGAGATAGGTTATAAGAGTAAAATGTTTGAATGGTTTTAAAAATCGATTTTTTTTTTCTATGATCAATATGAAAAATTATAAGATAGAAAGTATGGGTAAATGAGAATGCTATTAGGTATGGGTAAAAGAAAAAAAAAAAGAGGTTGAGATTCACGTGTACATAATCTATAGGCATCATATTACTTTCTTAGTGTTTACCTTCTTCGTTATTAAATATCATTACTTTATTATTATTCATCCTAACTTTGATGTAATTTTTGAAGTGGCCTTCTTGATAGCTTAGATGATATGTGATAATAAAGTTCAAAGCATCAAATTCAAATAAAATATGTACATAGTGATGATCATCTAAAGTTTTAATGTGGATGCTTGTGATTGAGACTAGCCTACATCCATCTTAACACCATATCTATTAAGCATAGAGAGGGATCACATCCTTTGAGGTGCAAACGTTTCCTCAAGCTTTGCAATCTAGAAAAGGTTTTCATCTCAAGGGATTTGATCTCTCTAAATGTTTGATAGATCCATATTTAAGATGGATTTAGGTTCATTTAAACAAAATAAGAATAGCATTTAGACTTCTCAAAATAAAATATGTGACCTCAATAGCAAATGAGACAAAACAAGTTATACAACTTCACAAGAACTTTACACTTAAAATGAGAACTCTAGCCATAAAAATTCATATTTTTGCATAAAAAAATACTAAAACACAACCCCAAATCAAAACGTGGTGCTATTGGTAGCACCACTTTTTTTTGTGGTTAAAAATATAGAAATTGATTAAAAAAAATCCTTATTGTTGTTTACAAACACCTTAAAATCAAGTCCTAAATTGAAAACTAATGCTACCGGTAGAACACTTTTTCAAAAAATAGCATTATTATATCATTGTATCATTAAATATCTTAGTAATACTATGTAAAACTAGCACTTAGTTAAGCACAAATTATTCAAGAAATTATTTGACCATTTTTTCATGTAAAATAAAAAAAATTATGATATTATTCATAATAAAACCATATATTAAACCATAAAAGGTATAAGTTATGATATTTGGGTGCATAAACAAGAAAATGCAGTATCATCCATTTTCTAGGGGGGCTAAAATTACAATTTTATGAAACTAAGGGTGGTATCGCTGTAATCAAAACACTAAATCAATCCTTGGATTGAAAAATGGACCTACTAGAATCACTATAATTTCTATTTGAGGTTAAAATTCAAAAAAAAAAACAATAACATGATAAAATAAGTTTAAAAAAAATAAAAATTCAAAAATGTAAAATTTGCATCCTTTACAAAACAAAAATTATAAACAAAACATTTGAAAAATAAATCCCCAAAAAATAAAAAAATAAAAATTGTAAACAAAATAGAAAAAAATACAAATTTAAAAAAACTAACATTTAAAAAAATTAAAAATCCCCCCCCCCAAAAAAAAAATGAATTAAAAAAAAATTAAAATTAAAATAAACCAAATAATTTGAAAAAAAATATATATAAAAAAAAAATTCAAAACTAAAATCAAAATAAAAAAACTAAAAATTAAAAAATTAAAAATTAAAAAAATAAAAATAAAGCACACAACCCCCATTCCTCCTCTCGCCCCCGCTCTTCCACCTCCCAAGAGCCACCCCTTTCGCAGCGACGTGATTCTCAAAATCACGCCTACTCTTAAGGGGGGTGGGTTGGGCAGCGAGCGGGGGCCGTGGAGAGGGAGCAGAGCGAGGCAGCAGGGAGGAGAGGGGGAGGGGAGGGGGGCAACTAGTGGGAAGGGGGCAGGGGGGAGGGTGATCGGAGAGCAGGGAAGGAGGGGGGAGACGAGGGAGGGAAAGGGGAGGAGGAAGGGGGATAAGAGGGAGGGAAAGGGGATGGAAAGGGGGAAGGAGCTGCATTTTTTTTTAATTTTAAAATTTTTAGTTTTAATTTTTTAAAATGTTTTTTTTTTCAAATAGTAGTTTTTAAAATTTTAAAATTTGTTATAAATTTTATTTTATTTTTAAAATTTTTTAATATTGTTTTTTTTTTTTAAATTTTGTTTTTTTAAATTTGTTGTTAAGGTTTTTTTTGTTTTTTTTTTTCAAATTTATTTAAAAAAAATCAGTTGTATATATAAAATAGTGGAAAATGCATTAAAAATGTTAAATAATGATTTCTTTTTCTTTCTTTTTTTACAAATTTGTCCTAAAAATGACTTATTTAAAAGAAAAAATTCCAAAATTCATATATTTTCCATTCTATCTAGTTTTTAAAATCCAAAAAGAAATGAAAATGTATATATTTTGTCATTATAAATAGCTGCTAAATGTATTTTTTTTGTAAAATTTGAAAACAGACACTTGTAAATAAAATTTATAGTTTTTTTTATGACCAACAAATTTCAAAATTAAAAAAAATGGCTCAAAATGAAAAATGGTGTTACCAGTATACACACTTTCTGAAACAGAAATAAAATAGTTACTAAAATTAACCTCTAAAAAACTGAGAACAATGTCGAGTTCTCATTGAGTTGTATAATATGTTACAAGTATAGCACTTGATAAAACTAAATAAATTGTATGAAATTGCATACTTAAATATTTACGATTATATAAATATACACACTCACAAACTTAGATCCACCTTAACTCATAAAATAATTGAAATTCATTTCTGAGAATATATATATAGATTCATTTTATCTAAAACTATATTAACATAAATAAATAAATAAAAACAAAAAAACAAAAACAAAACAAAACAATTAAAATATTCAATTATTGTGTGCTTAAGATCATCAACTTGAGATGAATCTATGTTCCTTTTTTCTCTATATATATCATACAACTTAATTAATACTATGGCGTTGATAAAAAATAATAAGAAATTATGCTAAACATTATGGCATAAATCTCTTAAAAATTGTTATTGTGTGCTTAAGATCATCAAATTAAGATGAATCTATTTTCCTTTTCTTTCTATATATATCATAAATACTATGGTTCTGATAAAAAAAAAGGAATTATGCTAAACATAATGGCATAAATCTCTACTTCTTATCATTAATATGTTTTGTTTCTATAATGTTATTTTTATGTGTATCAAAATTCATAAATTATTACTATTTAACACAATTTAAAATTATTCTTATTATATTTCTAATTTGTATAATATTTTATTATACTATAATGGCTTCTCTATATACAATAACGTAAGATGTTGATGGCACTATAGGTTGATGAGCTTCATGAGATAGTAAGCTAAGCTATGAGTAGGATAATTCATTAAAAACTTTTTTTAACCAGTTTCTTTTATTTATTTATGTGTAAATATAACATGTTGCAAGGGATTTTTTTTTTAAATTTTGATGAGATTTTTATTTTTATTTTTAGAAAGATTTTTTCTATTAATTTTTAATAAAATATGTATATTTAAAATATATATATATATATATATTATTTTTTAATAATTAGTATATTTATATATATATATATATATATATATTATGATGATGATGGTGGTGATGATAGTGGTGGTAGTTAGAATACATATAAATTTCAAACTATACACTTAAATCTACTCAAAAAAAATTATATTTATAAAATTAAAAAACCCTAAAATTTCATATTATAAAATTGAAAAAACCTAAAATTTAAATGTGTGATTGTAAATGTATTTTATTATTTTATTTAAATATTTATAATTAACACATGTATTGAATATAAATACATAAACTATTATTTTTAAACATGATTTTTTTGTTTGCTCAAATTTCCCTAATTTGTGGGAGTGGCTTGTGGTTTCAGAAACCATGACCCAAGGGTATCTAAGTCGTCAAAATCATCTGGGGATTTCACCTGGCTTGGACCGCACTAACCTCAACTTGACTAGGTTTTTGGGTGTCGCCTCCTAACTAAGTCACCCCTAACGGGAATTGAACTCGGATCGCCTTACTAACAAAACTCACACCTTAACCAAATAAATTAGCAAAAATTGAATTTTAAACATAATTATTATTGTTTTATTGTTTTTAATTATAAAATAACATATATATAAATATATATTACACTCTATTTAAAATTGTACCGTAAAATTTAATATAATGCTACTTTTAAATTTATAAATTATTATGATGAATCAATATATAAAAAGACGTTAATGTTTTTAAAATTGTATCATATATTTTAATGTGAATTTACTTTGTAATTATGTTTATGCTCGTCCAAGTTGTATTTCAAAACTTATGTTATATATTTGTTTATAGTAATTTAGTTATTTTAAATTTACAACTTTTATGGTAAATGTCAACAAAATTACATCGTACATTTCATGTAATTAAATTGGGAAAAAATAAATGGTGACTTATAATTATGTATCATAAGTAAGATATTTTTCAAGGATTATAATAGTATATTTAAGTATAGTATTTTAGGCATCTGTGAGATGTAGAATAGTCGGTGGCGGGTGATGGTTAAGACACCCCTAAGCGGAAATGTCATTGGTTCGAAACCCCGCGGATACTAAAATCCAACCATGCTAAGGGTTGGTACAGTCTAAGTTGGGTGCGATCCCCGGGTGATTTTGACGGCTTAGATGACTCTAGTTCGTGGTCTCTCAGTCAATGGCGAACCCTGCTAGTCAGGGGGTACTATCACTTGCCAACAAAAAACATATAATATTTTAGGCGATGATTTTGGATTGAAAAAACATATATGTAGATAGGTAGGTGAATATTAAATATAAAACATATAGTTTACTACTAAAACTTCTAAATTTTGATGAATATTATGATAAAAAACATATTTTATGTAAATATAGGCGATATTAAAGACTAAAAAGACTAAATAATGATTTATTTATTTTTTTAACCCAAAAAATAGCCAATTGATCAAATTGCACCCCTAAAAATTTCTCTAACCATAAGTTTGATTTGAGCATTCATATTTGCTCACAGAAATTCTCATTTCATGACTTAAAACTTTCATAAAAATATGGAATGATTTGATATGCTTCTTAGAAGGTTTTGGCAATTGTTTATTTATTTGTTAAATCGTAAACTATATTGTCCACTCAAAATAATGGTAGGTCAAATTGACGAGAAAGAAAAGAAATTGGTTCTAATTTTCTTTGAGAAGGGTAGGTCAAATGGATTTGGTTTGATGCAATGGTATAATTTTAATGCATGCAATATATTTTATAGGTATAAGAAGATTTTTCAATATTACAGAATCCATTTGTACTAATAAAATCTACCATTCATTGAATTTCCACAAAGATAACATATAAAAAACAAGATTCCTATGATTCGATATGGTGGGTTGCGCGTATTCAAAGTTCATGAATGGAAGATTCCTAGTCCGAATAGGTTTGTGTCTTTTCTTTTGAAAAATAACATCGATATTTATGTCATGGCAGTGGGTTGAAGAAAGTTGTACCCCGACAAGAAAATACATATTTTAACCTTAAAAGTTAGATCTCACTTAAATTATAGTGTTAATAATATTTTATATTATGATTATATTATGTGATGGTATTAATATTATATATATCTTCGCTGGAAAAAATTAATATTATATATATTATAATATTAAAACTAGTTCATGAATAGAAGATTCCTAGTGGCGCCGGATAGGTTTTGTGTCTTTTCTTTGAAAAATAACATCGATATTTATGTCATGGCAGTGGGTTGAAGAAAGTTGTATCGGAGGAACAAGAAAATACATATTTTAACATTAGTGGTCTTTTATATTATAGTTATATGTAGTGATATTATCATCATTTATATTATAATACGTGATGTTAATAATAATTTATATTATGTGGTGGTATTGATATTATATATATTATATTCATAATATGTGAAGGTAAAATGTTGGTGTTAATATTAATGAAGATAATGATGATGATGATGAACGTTCATTGAGACCAATTTTGGTCTATCAAATCTTAAGAGAAAATAAATGAATTGTTTGTATTGCTATAAAATTGTATTTCTATTCTCAGAAAGCATAGAAAGACGTGTTCCTAGGTTGCTATAGCTTTGACATGTTAAAAGGTTAGGGAGGTTTTATATTGTAGCAAAATTTTAAATGCTTCTAGGTTTCAACACACAGTATAATATCAAATTCACTCGAACTCCAACTTAAGTTGGGGCCTTTGTTCAATGGGAAGCCTCGATAGTTCCAAGAGAGGATCCAGAGCATGTCAAGTTGTTATTTATTATTATATTTTTTGTTTATATCTCAAATACCAACTTTTATATTTATAATTAATGCTTATTTTCTTTCCTTCCTAGCTTCTTTTAGCTTTTGAACCTCCTTTCTTGATTTGGCTTGGTCTTCTGGAATGGGCTATTCATTTATAAATATTCCCAATCCTTTTAGACTTGAGGATTTGCTCAGTATGCCATATTTATGGTCAGTAGAGTTGACTTTGGCCCGAATCAACCTTTCTTTATTCTCAGTTAATTTCCCCAACCTCTTTGCTTCTGTGAGGTAGGTTGTTTCAATTTGTAGCCTATTATGTAGTTCTTCCTTTTCTACGGCTAACATATCCTCTTGTGTTTTTTTTAAACTAAAAATTACGAGGTTGAACGCTCGTTTGTTACACTCATGGTCTAATTCTAAAAATTTATTCATTTCTTCCTTAATGGGTTTGATATCTAATTTACCTTCTAGACTATTTAGAGTCGGATTTTTAGTTACTTTTTCTTCTAGCTCTTTAATCATGTTGTTCAATTCAAGATTTTCTAACACATCAACATCTCCTTGTTGGGTTCACTATTTCGTTTCCTCACTTTGTTTTTCCATTACCTGCAATCTAATGCCCATTATCTCCAACATTTTTATCTTATTGTCTTTTTGAATTTGAATATTGTCTTGAAATGATGCAAATTTATTATCAAGCATGGCTGCAAGTTTATTTCAAACATGGCTTCAAGTTTATTTCCAAACATGGCTGCAAATTTATTTTCAAGCATGGCTTCTAACTTTGTATGAAGTTTAGCATCTCTTTCTTATTTAATTTTCTCTAATGAGTCTACATGATCACCAAGGCTTTGTAGGGTAGTTTTGTTAGGTCTCATTTTCGTAGTCTTTCATATATGCAGTGAATCGTTCATATTTATGTGTGTGTCTATGTGTGTGTGTGAAATAAAAAAATACTGGAGAAAAAGAAGAATAATAAAAGAACTTGTGCACCTGATTTGTACTTTGTTGTGGAAATGCTCAAATTTGAATGACGAGTATATCATCGATTGTCTGGACAAAGTCACCTTATAAGAAAGCCTTAGGTGACACCTATGTTCCTTAGGTTACTTATGTGTCTCGTACTATAATTGTGTGCCTCATGTTATGTGATGTGAAAATGATGGTATAGTTTGTTAATTTTATGGGAAAATTAGTATCTCATAAAACATGTTAATTAATGAAAAAAGTATGCTAAACGTTCTTTTCCACATTGAGATTTACAATTAGAATTTAATTATGAGGTTTAGTACCATAAACAAAACAAATTCACAAATAAATATTTTGTAAATAACCCAATTCATTTGTTTAATTTTCATATTATTCAAAGAAATTAAGATTAAGAAATTAATTATAAAACTTTGTAGCACGATAAATGCTCACCCTCAAATTAAATAAATATTATCTTAATTCAATTATTAATATTTATATTATTTTCACTTCAACTTAATACTTATTGCAAATTATGGGCTTAATGGTTAAGAACATGTGTTTCCTCCTAAGAGGTCAGAGGTTCAATGTTAGGATTCCCAATAGGGCATACAAGAAGATTAGCCGAATAAAACCAAATACACACAAGTAGATGCACCACGAAGAAAAAGAGAATTGACGTGAAATCATATTTTTCTCATTAATGTATGTGCATATAAATATATATAAGAATGACCCTTGGATTCATATTCCAAGTGGTCTCTTAGACTCTTTCATTACTCTTCTTATTCACCTACGACTCTTCACATTTTTTTCTCATCAATATTGTCAATAGTAAATAATAATACAAAAATATTCCATAACTCAAGGGATTATGTTTCCAACATTCATTAGAGAAAATTTGGATGAAAAATGGGCCTTTTAACCTTAAAGTACAATTTCTTGTCATCACATATTAGCTAATCAAAATGCTTTAAAATTCAAACAAGGTGCATGTAAAAAAATTGGAGGGAAAAAATAAAAACTACTTTTTTGGATCGTATTTTCAACTTATCTCCTTGTAGGTTTACTCAAATTTCAAGCGGTGGGACTCGTTGGATGCATAATTAAATTATGCATCCAACGAGTACCCATGTTGCATACTTTTAACAATATCCACACTATAAAAAATTGAAAATACATTAAAAAACGTGATTCTAGTGAGAGAAAACACGTTTTTTAATGTATTTTCAATGTTTCATGGTGTGGATGTTGTTAAAAGTATGCAATATGGGTACTCGTTGGATGCATAATTTAATTATGCATCCAATGAGTCCTCCCGCTTGAAATTCGAGTAAACCTACAAGGAGATAAGTTGAAAATACAATCCAAAAAAGTAATTATTTTACTCTCTCTCTACTATTATTTTATTATTTTCCTTAGGAGGTCCATTTTTTACCCAACTTTCCTCTAATGCTCCCCTTTCATCTGAAGAGGTGTATATGAGTCTAAGAAGCGCACTGAAATCTAGAGTTGTAAATGGATGAATGTGCTCTTTGAATCAAAGGTTTTAGTAGAAGCTAAAGTCTACTACTAACTGGGTGGTTTTAGGATGACCACAAACTATGGAACTTTGTGATAACTCTAATTCTGACCCAGGGGTTCTCTGGAACTTCACTTTAACTCTGGTTCTTGCTTAGAGGTTATCTCTGGAACTTGGCTCTAGGGCTTAGCAGTTCCTTGTGTAAAGTGGTGGTTTTAAGGACCACCACAATTTGATGTCTAGCGGAAGCAACAGGAGGCTGATGTATTCTACTAAACAAGTAGTTTTACGCTGACCAAAAACTCTGAATCTTAATGGAACATGGATCTAGCTGTATTTCAGTTCCGCAGCTCTGACTCTAGATAGGTGGCTTTAAATTGAGGCTATGGAAACTAGCACAAGGTTCTAGCTATGGCTCGAACTAGTTCAGGCTCACTTGTTTCTGACTATCAATCATTCCCCCTAGTCTGGAACAAGGTAAGGAGAAGAAGATCTCTCAATTGCAAGATGTGTCATTAATCGAGAATGAATTCTTCGGAATGACTTATAAATGTTCTTGCGTATTGATAACCATTTCCAAGAAGCAATCCCCTCATAGTGAATCTTTTCTCTTACAAGGTTCTTAAGAATGAAGCATCTGTCTAAAGAGTGGGTATGCTTTCCACAATGATTACAAGGGTAAAGATCAAAATGCCAATATTTCATATGGCCAACTTGATCATAATGATGGAACTTGGAACTATGAACTAGAGTAGATGAAGATGAAATTTCTTTCAAGACCCCAACACTCATAAACTAGATTGGCTAGGAGAAATTAGGAATGTGAATCGTCACTTCCTTGTCATATCCAAGAACAATTATGTGCTTGTTGTATACTATCTCTTCCCATGGCCTGATAATGGGATTGGAAATAACAAGTGAAACCTCTGTGTGCATAACTTCATCTTCATTATTCTTTCTTATGAAGTGGGACCACAGATTTTTTTATGTGATTAGAAGGTGGCACCATTCTGTGTTGGCTATTGAAAGGAATCATAAAGAGGATTATTCATAATAGGAACAAGTTCAGAATGTGTTTCTTCTTGTAGGAGTTGCAACCCAAGATATATAAACTCAAGTGTGTATTGTGATCCTTGTACATAATTTCGAATGTCAGTGAGAGTTGTTTTGTCAACTAATTGACAGTGTGTTGGCACCCCAACAACTCCCCTTGATTTTGAAAAATCAAAGGTGGTACCCCCATATACTTAGTATTTCTGTAAATATTCAGCTTTCGGTTTTTCTTTCATTTTATCTTACTTGGTTTGATAGGTGGTTTCAAGGCTTTCATTCTTTGATCTTTCACTCTTTGCGATGCTTGTTTTTGGGATTGGATTGTTTTCATGTTCCCATGATTTGGTGAAAATTTTTCCTTCACTTCATTAATCCTAGGATTTTATTTATTTCATTTTACAACATAATTCAAAAGCCATTTTTTTATGATTAGCAAATGATCTATCACTACCATATATCATGTGATTTCAGCTAAATTATTTTAAGTGTTAAAGGAATATATTTTCAATTAATATTTCAAAAATTTTATTTCTTTTATATTTGTACAAAATGATTAACCTTTTAATTATACTTTTTCATTTTGTATAAGTATAATATATAAGTTACTAATAAAACTCTTTGATCTCTTTAAACATGACCTAAAATGTTTAACAATTTATTCTTATTTTATCAACATGATGTAATTGCAAAAATACTTTCATCTCATAATTCTCTTCCAAGAATAATGTAAAGTTGAGTTATAATTAAAATCAAGAAAAGCTCTAGAAATGTTTTGTAATATATTATTAATGCTTTTTTTGGTAACTTTAACACATAACCACATACATTAAGGATATTATTAATATTTGGTTAATGTGCAAAAAGGAATGAACTCAAGTTTTGCATGGTGTATATTTAATAATAAATAAACTTTTTGGGTAACTTCTGTAGAGAAACTAGACAAGTTCCAACGTATTTTTACCAAAGAGATATTATTGACTAGTTTCCTGCCATGAGAATTTTTGACTTGAGGATTAAATGCATGGTAACAAAGGATATAAATTGCACCAGAATGCGCATTTCAAAATAAATTTCAGGTAGATGATATCTCAAAACATAAAGAAATCATTCCCAAGAAGAAACGGGCTATCTTATTTGCACACCATTGCATGGTTGAGTATGAGATCCAAGTTAGAAGCAGTTGTATTAAATTAGAAATACCATATCGCTACCAGATTGTAAGACGAGTTAAACTGAAATATCAGATATGATCGCTGTTGAGGAATACCGCCAAAACACCACGCCAAGCCTGCACACAAACATTTAAAGAAGTGATAACATAAAATTCGAAACCGCGAATGCCTGAGATCGCTAAAAGAGAATCACACGTGTTTATGAAATGGTTGCCAAGAAATCATCCAAAATCTACCACGCGAAACATATTGCAACATTCAAGGAGTATTTTTCTGCAGAAAAGAAGCCGACAATGTTGCATAAACCAAAAATTTCCAAAATTTCCAAAAACCAAAACAAAGACTCTTCTTAAGAGTGCAACACATGAATTAGTCATAAATAGTTAAATTTCAGTCTGTAATTATTCAATAGGGGATTTTATGGGAATTTAATATAGTTTGCAGAGAAATAGATTAGTTTTAATTTTAATTCGGATTTAGTTTAGGATTTACTTTTTCTAAGTTAAAGAGGTAGAACTCTTCTTAAAAGAGTGAAAACTTAGATGGTAGCAGGAGCACAACCTGCAAGAATCAGCTAATTTATTAAACACACCAGAAGCTGCAGTAAGTGACTTGTGTGGGTTGATTCTCCTTAGTTGGCCTTAGTCAGAAAGTCCGGCCAAAAAATGGCGCTATAAGGAGGGCCATGATGTAAAACAAATGTTTTTATTTTTATTTTTGTATTATTTATTCATTAACCATTTATCCTCCAACTCTTTGTATTATGTCTTATTCTTCTATTATGTCATACACGCATCATAGGGTTGGTTAGATGGCAAGCTAATCAATTTGAGTCAGTTTTAAATTATGTTTTATTAATTATGACTCATTCCCAAATACCTGCATGGGAGTCTAACACGGCATTAAGTCTGCTTGAACCATTGTATGAACTCCCTAGAAAGGTAGTTTCTCTCTTACCAAAGTTTGACGGTGAAAGGAATATAACAGCTCATGAACACATAAGAAAATATGAGTTTGTATTACGTTTACTTGATATTCAATATGAAGATATTGTATGCAGGCTTTTCCCCTTCACTTTCGAAGGTAAGGTGTCAAGCTGGTACTATGTTCTTCCCATTCACACTATTAATGGTTGGTCTGATTTTAAAAGAATTTTTCAAAATGCTTATGATAATTATAATGTGACTGATATATATCTTGAGTTGGATGAAATACAGGTGCAAGACGGTGAATCTATACGTGATTTCAACACACGTTTTCGACAGGGTTATCATCGACTCAAAGACAATCATAAACCTTCAGGTGACATTCTTTATGAGTGGTATGTATGTTCCTTACATGTATCTTTAGCTCTGTTTGTTTTGCAAAAGGGTATAATTGATTTTTATCAAGCATGCAAGCACGCACAAGGTTTAGAGAAATATTTTAAGAGGTATTCCTTAGATCCTTTTTCTTCTTTATTTTTCGGTAATAATGATGATGAAAATAATGATGAAGAAGATAATGAATCTGAGATTTATAGGTTGAAATATCAAATTAAAATTTTGTATAATGAAGTTCTATCTTTGCGCAATAAAAAAAGTAAATCAATCATGCATGATAAAAGGAAAGTTGCATCTATGTACACAACATTCATAGGTTCACAAGAAAACCAAAACCTAGCTGTAAATTCATTACATCCTGATTATAATTATCCTCCACCTGAAATTGTGTATAAGGAATGTCTTATGACAAATTCTCATTGTTTTGAATCCACATCTCAAACCCCTAAAGTAGATAATAATTCAAGTTCTTTTGATTTATTAGTCAAAAATCTTACATCATTTAATCACTTTGATCAACTTTGTCGTAAATCTAAAACTAATTTGCAAACTAATAAATTTGCTCTAGATACCGATAGCTTTGTGAAGGAATCAAGTTCCTTTCATAGTTTACCATTTGCTAGACTTGATAACTGTTTAGAATTTGACTCTTTTGATCATAAATATTTCTCTGATCTGAATTACAAGTCTGAAGTTGATATTGAAAGTTCAAAATCTAGGAGAGAGATAACTCTAAATTCAATCGATAAATATAATCATAATATTTCAATATCAAACCAATTTTGGAGTTTCCCTCAATCTAATTCTTCAACTTCAAACCAAAGTTATGTTTCATATGATTATGTGAGTAATGACAACTTATTGAATGATTATACAAACTCACCTACTATTGTTACATTGGGTAATAATTACAAATGTCAAGAAGATATATCTCATACTTGATGCAGGAGCATCGAGGCCTAGGCAGAGCAGTCGAATATGAACGACAAGAGAAGGCTGACCAAAGGGAGTGCCGACGACCACTAGTGTGGAAGAGAAGATTGGATGTCGAATTCAATAAGTCGAGTAGGAGCAGTTGATAGGCAATCGACAAGAGGTGCTAAATGTCGAGAGTTGACATGTCAAAGGTCAACAAACGACAGAGTTATAGAGGAGACGTCGAGGATTGACATGTTGTTGAATCACGACTCTGACAAGTTGGGCATGAGCCAAGCGAGGAGGAAGGGGCATACTGGCGATTCCTTAGATGCGAAAGGAAGTCGACAAGTATGTTGAAGGATGATGGAAGACAGTATGGTCGAGGCGGTGACAAGACTGACCACTGTAGCAGTGTCATAAGTACGCGCAGGAAGTCAAGCCGAGTACTTGGTAGCCGTTTGGGGTTGATAAGGAATTTATGAGCAGTTATTGCAGGTGGTTGGGATCATGAAAGATGTCGCCACAGGTGGAAGTTATGTAGCACGACAACAACGCTGACAATTGCAGGTCTGTAGGATTAGGGAGATCGACAGACAGAGGAAGTGTGTTTCGAGAGTCAGAGTAGACCTCGGGATGCCCAACGTCAGAGTTTGAAGACCTGTGCACAGGAACATAGGAGGAGAGAGTTCCATTTTGGGAGAAAACAGAGAGAAGTCACTCGAAAGAATATTTGTAGATTGGATAGGAGAGACACACATCTACAGACCGCAGAGAAGATTGAACCATAGCTCAGAGTTCCACAGTGAACCAGGATAAGGTGAAGATCAACACACTGAGAGAACACACAGTTACTTCTGTATTGTAATACGTTAAGGCCGACATAGTTAGTTGTTTTACATTCCTTGCATTTCTCATTGTAATCGATTGATTTGAAGTAATAGAATCCAGCTTCTGGCATCCTGTTTACATCTTGTTTATGTGAACGTGTGTGTTGTGTATAATTGTTAAGAAAGAACCCTTATCGGGGTGACCTTGCATCAAGTGGTATCAGAGCGGGAAGAGAAACCTGTGAGAAGAAATACAATGATACCAACTTGCCTAGGTCAAGTGGTATAAGCATTGGAAGTGAATCTAGTGTGTGAGTGTGTTTACAGCTCCAGCTGCAATTGGGTAGAGTTGTGCATAGTTTTTGAAAGTCCGATTGCGATTGGACAGAGTGGGAGTTTCAACCGAGGTTGAAAATAGCTCATAGAGGTGTTAATGTCCGAGGTGTTGGACGAAGAGCATGTGGTGCAACAGTCACAGTTAATCATGAGATGTTCAACGAGTGCATGTGAACAATGCAAAGTCTAACTAATGAAGTCGCAACGATCAAAGAAATCCAAAGGCATGGTTGTATTCCTGATGCGTTAGACCACAACGATGAGGAGGTCGAAGAAGTGGAAGCACGGGAAGCAGCAGGAGAAGAACTAGAAGACAAACTGATCAAGATACTGTCAGAAATGAGAGGTCGAACAAAGATAGATGTACGTACCTACTCAGGAAGTATGGATCCAGAAGACTTGATCGACTTGTTCAGAGAGATGGATAAATACTTCAACATAGAGAAAATAGAGGATCCTAAGCGGGTTAGGACTACATGTCTGAGATTGAAGGGTCATATCTCATTGTGATGGGACAATGTGTAGGATGATAGGGTCAAGAATGGAAAGGAAAAAATCAAGTCTTGGGACAAGATGGTGTCCAAGCTTAAAGGGAAGTTCTTTCCAGGTGACTATGTGATTTCCTTGTTCTGGAAATTGCAAAACTTTCGACAAAAAGAGATGACCATGAAGGAACACACGGAAGAGTTCTACAGACTGTCGTTAAGGTCATGACAAACCGATGAAGGTTAAGAAGTGGTCGCAAGATATGTCAATGTCTTGAAATACGCCATACAAGACAAGTTGAGCATGTCAATATTCAGAGCGGTCAGTGAAGCTTACTAGTTAGCTCTAAAGGAATAAGAGAAATTGTCGAGGAAATCTACATCAACCAGAGGAAGGATGACTGGTCGGGGTGCGAAGATTGTTTCCATGAAAGGCCAAAGTAGCAGATACAAGAGAGAAGCCGTCGAATACAACCGATGTGCGGAGGGGACATCGACTAGGGAGACATCACAAGAAAATTGACGCGATGGTGGAGAGACACGTGGTCGAGGTGCATATGGTTGAAGTGGTCCATCCGACTGGAAAAAGGAGTTGACATACCAGCCATAGTCTGTTACAAGTGTCGAGGATTCATACACAAGGCAAATGAATTCCTAGAGAACCTACATTCTACACAGGATTCGAAACCCAAACATCGAAGAGATGAGAAAGTCGACGAGAAGGTAGAGTCGGCATCCGACAGTAGTGAAGGTGGGAAAGGAAAAAATCGTGCCATGATGACTAGGAGGACGTTGGTTTAGGAACACCGATGTGACGAAGAGGAGCCATCGCAGCAAAAGGCTATCTTTCAAACTAGAATGCGGATCGGTGAATGGCGTTGCAACACCATAGTTGATGGTGGATGTACAGAGAATCTTGTGTCGATGGAGGTCATCAACAAAGTGGGGCTGAAATGTCAGGAACACCCACACCCCTACAAGATCTCATAGTTGTAGAAAGGACACCATGTGAAGGTGACCAGACAGTGCCTGATTAACTTCAAGGTTGGAAAGCTTGAGGACAGTGTACTGTGTGACGTAATCCAAATGGGCGCGTGCCATCTATTGTTAGGGAGGCCATGGCAGTATGATCGGAAGATGATCTATGATGGTTGAGCCAACACAGTCACAGTGTGGAAATATGGCGTGCGAAGGACTCTGAAGCCGAAGTAGGAGGAGCAAGCCGACTGCAAGCAGGGTGAGAGGAACTTTTGGGAGAAGCGAGTGCTGATGTGTTCAGCCAAGGAATTTCTCGTGGAAGAGGAAAAGCACTCGGGATGTTTTTCCATCATTCTGAAAGGGCCATGTGTCAAAAGGTCGAAAATGGAGAAGATTCCAGTCGAAGTCAAAAGGATGCTCGACGAGTTTCGAAGCATAGTAGTCAATGAGGCACCGACATGATTGCCACCGACAAGAAGCATATCCCATCAGATCGAATTGATTCCAAGGTCAAGTTTTCCAAACAAGGCACTGCATAGGATGAGTCCGACAGAAGGTCAGGAACTCAATTGACAGGTCCAGGAGTTGTTGGATACGGGATTGATCAGAGAAAGTCTAAGCCCGTGCACAGTACCAGCATTATTAGCGCTAAAGAAAGGTGGAAAATGGAGGATGTGTACAGACTCTAGAGCCATAAATAAGATCATGATCAAGTTCTAGTTTCTATTGTCGAGGATTGATGACTTGATGGATTGATTAAGTGGAGAAAAGTACTTCACAAAGATAGACCTGAAGAGTAGTTATCACCAGATTCGGGTTAGAGAAGGAGATGAATGGAAAACAACATTCACGACGAAGGAAGGGCTGTATGAGTGGTTAGTCATGCTGTTCGGATTGACTAATGCACCTAGTACATTCATGCGGTTGATGAATGAGGTACTGAATCCATTCTTGGGTAAGTTCGTTGTAGTGTACCTAGACGACATCCTGATATTTAGTCGAACTAAGGAAGGACACTTGGGACACATTCAACAAGTATTGCAGAAGTTGCAGGAAGAAAATTTGATGGTGAACCTGCAAAAGTGTTTCTTCATGAAGGAAGAATAGCTGTACTTGGGATTTGTAATCTCGGGTAAAGGGTTAGTGATGGACCTAGAAAAGGTGAAGGCAATATTGGATTGGACGGAACCGACAAGTCCAAATGGAGTAAGGGGTTTCCATGGACTTGCCAGTTTCTACAGGAAGTTCTTTCGTGGATTCAGTTGGATTTGTGCACCTTTGACAGAGTGCATGAGAAAAGGGGAGTTCAAGTGGACAAAAGTTGCCTAGTGAGCTTTCGACAAGTTGAAGGAAAACGTCATTGAGATCCCAGTGTTAGTGCTCCCAGATTTCCACAAAGTTTTCCACATTGTTTGCGACGCAAGTGGAATGGAAATTGGAGCAGTGTTGAGCTAGAAGGGCCGACGAATTGCATTCTTCAGTGAGAAGTTGGATGATGCGAAGTGGAAATATTCGGTCTATGAATAGGAATTCTATGCTATTGTCCAAGCATTGAAGAAGTGGAGGCATTATTTGTTTCCCAAGGAATTTGTGTTGTACACAGATCACCAAGCACTGAGGTATTTGAATACTCAGTTGAAGTTGAATTAGTGGCACATAAAATGGGTCGAATTCCTGCAGGGATATACATTCATGTTGCGACATAAGTCGGGCAAGTTGAACAAGGTTGCCAACGCGCTGAGTCGAAGAGTTGCATTGCTAAACACGACAACAGTTCAGGCAACGGGAATAGAGTCGGTAAAGGAAGAGTATGCGACTGATGAGGATTTTGCGAAAGCATGGGAGGCTTATCATGAACCATGGAGTGTTGACAAGACTCCATACTTGGATTATTTCATCCAAGAGGGATACCTATTCAAGAGACAATAGTTGTGTATTCCCATAGGATCCATGAGAGAGAACCTAATCCAAGAATTGCATAGTGGCGGATTAGAAGGTCATTTTGGCATCAACAAGACCAAGGCATTGGTCTAAAAAAAATATTATTGGCCAGGAATGACGACAGATGTCGGGAAGTGGATACGACAATGTCAAGTTTGTCAGTTGGAGAAAGGAAGAAGTCAGAACACTGGGTTGTATACGCCATCACCTGTACCGAATACCCCATGGGAGCACCTAAACATGGATTTTGTGCTAGGATTGCCGAAGACACAACAGGGAAGTGACTCAATCTTTGTTGTAGTCAACATATTTTCGAAGATGGAACACTTTATTCCGTGTCGAAAGACAAGTGACGCCACAAGAATTGTTGTACTATTCTTCAAGGAGGTAGTCAGATTCCATGGGTTGCCGAAGAGTATAACATCGAACAGAGATACCAAGTTTATGGGTCATTTATGGAAAACCCTATGGAAGAAACTAGACACGAAGTTGCAATTCAGCTCGGCATATCATACACGGACAGACGGATAGACCGAGGTGGTGAACAGAAGTTTGGGAAACCTTCTAAGGTGTTTAACAGTCGACAGACCCAAGCAGTGGGAAAATGTGTTGGCGCAAGCAGAGTTTGCATACAACAATTCTGTGAATCGGTCGACAGGTTTGAGCCCATTCCAAATTGTTCAGGGAAGAATCCCACATGGAGTGCTAGATTTGGTCGAGTTACCGACAAAAATAAGGAAAAGCTTGGTTGCAGAATCATTTGCAGAGCACATGAAAGAAGTGCATGAAGATGTGCAAAAGCGCATAGAAAAGAGTAACGCGGCATACAAGTTGAGAGCCGATAGAAAGAAGAGGCTACAGTCATTCAACGAAGGAGACTTAATCTATGCAAATTTGCCGAAGGAGAGATTTCCGACAGGAACATATAACAAGCTGAAGCTGAAGAAGATTGGTCCATGTAAGATTCTGAGGAATATTTTGGACAACGCTTATGTGTTTAGAGCTGCTGAAGGACTTAAGAATTTCATCAATGTTCAATGTCTCAGATCTACACAACTTTGAAGAAGGTTCAAGCAGTGGAAGTGTGGAAGTGTAGAACATCGACTAGACAGTGCAAATTCTAGATCGACACAAAGAGGAAATCATAGAAGTAATAGAGGAACACGAAGTTGAGCGTACGCGTAGTTTGTGAAGGAAGGAATACTTGTGCAATGTAAAGATGATGAGTTGCAGGAGGAAACATGGATTTCCGAAGAAGAGTTCAGAATACTGATGGAGCAGTCGAGTTATTTTTTCACCTAGGGAGTCTGATGCAGCAGCATCGGGGCCTAGGAAGAGTAGTCGAAGATGAACAACAAGAGAAGGCCGACGAGAGGGAGTGTCGACGACCACTAGTACGGAAGATCAGATTGGTTGTTGAAGTCAATAAGTCGAGCAGGAGCAGTCAATAGGCGATCGACAGGAGGTGCTAAAGGTCAAGAGTCGACATGTCAAAGGTCGACAAACGATAGAGTTATAGCGGAGACGTCGAGGATCGACATGTTGTCGAATTGCGACTCCGACAAGTTGGGCATGAGCCAAGCGAGGAGGAATGGGCGGACTGCCGAAGCCTTATATGTTAAAGGAAGTCGATGGGTATGTCGAAGGCTGAAGGAAGATAGTATGGTCGAGGCAGTGACAAGCCTGAATACTGTAGAAATGTCAAAAGTATGCGCAAGAAGTCAAGCCGACTACTTGGTAGTCGTTCGAGGTTGCTAAGGAATTTATGAGTAGGTGGTTGGGATTGTGACAGATGTCACCACAGGTGGAGGTTGTGCAGCATGGTAGTAGCACTGACAATTGTAGGTTTGTAGGATCAGGGAGATTGACAGACAAAGGAAGTGTATTTTAGGAGTCAGAGTAGACCTCGGGATGCGTAGTGTCAGATTTTGAAGACCTGTGCATAGGCACAAAGGAGGAGAGAGATCCATTTTTGGAGGAAGCAAAGAACAGTCACTCGAAAGAATATTTGTAGATTAGATAGGAGAGTCACACATCTATAGACCACGAAGAAGATCGAACCATAGCTTAGAGTTCCACAGTGAACCAGGAGAGGGTGAATATTGACACACTAAGAGAACACACATTTACTTTTGTATTGTAATAGGCTGAGGCCGACATAGTTAGTTGTTTTACATTCCTTGCATTTTGCATTGTAGCTGATTGATTTGAAGTAATAGAAGCCAACTTCTGGCATCCTATTTACATCTTGTTTATGTGAATGCGTGTGTTGTGTGTAATTGTTAAGCAAGAACCTTTGTCGGGGTGACCTTGTGTCAATACTCCTAAAACTCAAGTTTGTGTTAAATCTAAATTTCAAGTCTTACACGAACACGAACTGAATAACAATAAAACTCTCACCATAAAACAATGTTTAGAAGATGGTGAGGGGAGAGTTTTGGGAAATAATTTATCTTCTGACTTAGAATATTTCTCTAATTACCCAATTTGCTCACAAGAATTTTATACAGAACAAATTTTGCTTGAATGTTCGTTTCCTTCCAATTTTGAAGATATAACAAGTACTCTTGCTGATGAATTAATCAAAATTGTTTCTCAATTTGATGATCTTTATAAAAGATGTATTTGTTTACAAGAGAATATTCATGATAAAAAGATTGCAAATCATACATTAAAGGGATCAGAACAAATTTCAGATTCGCTTTTTGTAAATCAAATTTTAAACATAGATTGTAAAAAAGATCAAATTTCACCATATAGATGTCCTGGTCTTATACCTTATCCATCTTTCACATCTGAAGAAAGGATTAGAGTAAGAAATAATTCTAGGGACAATTATTCCTTCACTGTAGATTTATCTCGACATGTAAATATTGATCATTATACATATCATGAATCCAATAGAAGCTTGGTTAGAAGACTCGTTCCATGTAAAATTTACTGTTTATAATGGTTCTCTCATCTCACATTGTTTAGATATAGATCTTCATAGTTCTAATCTTTTTCTTTCCATGTTATTATTCTTATTTCTAATTCACGATGTGCATATATCCACGGATTTAAGGTTACTTGGTTGGATTCATTGGCTGTTTCATTTTACTTGATCTTTTGTATATATGTGATTTAATTTAGAAGTAGGATAGTTAGTGAATTAGTTAGTTTACTTTTGGTTTCAATATAGTAGTTATCAATAATTTTGATGAAAGGTGAACCACTATCGAAAATATGTTCAAAGAGATCCTTTTTAGCATTCTTGTTCATACTATTTTCTTAAAGCATTTCTAATTTTTTTAAAATTTAATATGAAATGTTTAATTTAACATGATGACACAAGAATGTATACTTTAATTCTTATGATTTCATTCTTTGACATGGAATTTAATGTGGATCGCTTAGGTTAAAATGGATATCATCACTGTACATCTTAGGATTTAGCTTTTTGAACTTTTGTAAATAGTAATGAACAAAGGGATTTAATTTATTCAAACTTCTCATTGATTAATTAAATGAATCCTAAAGAATGAAGAAAATTTTAACAAATCGAATGATTTTGCAAAGATTTTCGAAAATTGAGACAGGGATGAGCTTATAATGCTTCTTTCATCATTTTAACATGTATATAAAATTCACATCTCCTGTTTCTACTTTTGTCATATTTGACCCTTTTATAAAAATTTTAATCCTTTGTATCCTTATATTCTGTTCAAATTCAAGATTAGGACATTTGTCGTCATTTCTTATGCATGTCATGATTTTGTAATTTTTATGTTATTTTGTACAACTCATCTCATAGAATTTGACCATGTCTTGATTTTCAAATTTTGAGTTTATTTACCTTCTTCGACGGTCAGCTGAAGTTTCGATAGATTTCAAAAAAAAAAATTATCACTAAAAAATTGGTCATTTTTGTGAATACTTAATTTTTCTTTTCTTTCAGATTGTAATACACACCTTTTTGGTTGAAATTTTGATTTTATGAGGTCCTATCTTGTATATAAGTTTTTGAATTTTTTGATTAAAATTAGAAATTTTTATTTTTGCACTTTTTAAAATTTGTTTGAATGATTTGTTTCAGTAGTAAATTTGATATTTTGAGCTTTCTGATTTTCCTCTTTATTTTTAGTTTGCTTAAAATTTTGGGGTTGTAAATAAATAACAATATATTGGCACATTACCTTCCTTTTACATGTTTCTCTGATAAACCTACAAGTTTAAAAGGGCGATCCTTACAAAGATTCTCTTCTTTTGTCAAAATTTTCACCATGAAAAGATTAGCCTTGGCTTTGAAAAATATATTATGAACCATACTGATGAATTGGTTGAGTTACCCGACTATTATCTAGAATATTCATCTTTCAAAATTATGCTATCATGTAGATGAGTTTACTTTCAAAGGAATCCTTTTCCCTAGATTGAAGTAAGTCAAGAATCATAAGTTATTTTTAGACTTGTTACGCCATCCTTTGCTCTTAAGTGGGCCATTTGGATTTGCTTCCTCATCCACTAAGTAATCTATTTTGAGATTAACAATAACCCTAATATTATTCATTTTACATAAAATTAAGAAAACCTAAGGGATTAACTAAGGAACAGAAGGTCTCGTTATGATCCAATCTGCTCATGATCATGGGTCCTATTGGATTGGCATTGTCGATATCCGGTCACCAAGCCGGGGGTAGTGGTTCTTGGTTTCAAAAAATCAAGAGATAGGAGGTCTCATCTCAAGCCATCTTGCTCAATTTCTTATAGTGCTTGTGAATGACATTGTCGTCATCTAGTTACCACTCTAGGACAATGGTCCTTCGTTAATGTCTTTATTTATTTTGAAATCTGAGAAAAAATGACATTTTACTTTTAATTATCTATATCTAGTGGATGGGATACAAGCATCTAAGTGAGATTAAAAGGTTTATCCTGTGGTATTGAGGTCATACCTATATACTATGTGTTCTATGACTTATTTTGGTTAAGAGAAACTGATTCCTTGGAAAATTTTCTTCCTACATTTCTAGAATAATCATTTATCTTTATAAGCTTTTGGATAACAGTCGGGATAGTTTGATTGATTTTGAAAGTTTTGGTTCAATTTTTCCCATATAAGCCAATGATAGGATTAAGTTATGTGATTGGGAGTTTGACATTTGAAGAGGCCTTTATCATTATTTCTCTTATATCATATATAATCTTCAGGAAAAACATATAGAGATAACTGGTTCGCCCAACATGTCGCCATTTGTTGGCACCCCAACAACTCCCCTTGATTTTGAAAAATCAAAGGTGGTACCCCCATGTAAATTTTGTATATACTTAGTATTTTTGTAAATATTCAGCTTTCAGTTTTTCTTTCATTTTATCTTGGTTTGATAGATGGTCTCATGGCTTTCATTCTTTGATCTTTCACTCTTTGCGATGCTTGTTTTTGGGATTGGATTGTTTTCATATTCCCGTGATTTGGTGAAATTTTTCCCTTCACTTCATTAATCCTAGGATTTTATTTATTTAATTTTACAACATAATTCAAAAGCCTATTTTTTTATGATTAGCAAATGATCTATCACTACCATATATCATGTGATTTCAGCTAAATTATTCTAAGTGTTAAAGGAATATATTTTCAATTAATATTTCAAAAGTTTTATTTCTTTTATATTTGTGAAAAATGATTAACTTTTTAATTATAATTTTTGATTTTGTATAAATATAATATATAAGTTACTAATAAAACTCTTTCATCTCTTTCAACATGAGCTAAAATGTTTAACACTTTATTCTTATTTTATCAACCTGATGTAATTGCAAAAATACTTTCATCTCATAATTCTCTTCCATGAATAATGTAAAGTTAAGTTATAATTAAAATAAAAAAAAGCTTGAGAAATGTTTTATAATATTTTATTGATGTTTTTTTTTTTAACTTTAACACATAACCACATACATTAAGGATATTATTTTAATATTTGGTTAATGTGCAAAAAGGGAATGAACTCAAGTTTTGCATGGTGTATATTTAATAATAAATAAACTTTTTGGGTAACTTCTGTAGAGAAACTAGACAAGTTACAATGTATTTTTGCCAAAGAGATATTATTGACTAGTTGCCTGCCATGAGAATTTTTGACATGAGGATTAAATGCATGGTAACAAAGGATATAAATTGCACCAGAATGTGCATTTCAAAAGAAATTTCAGGCAGATGGTATCTCAAACCATAAAGAAATCATTCCCAAGAAGAAACGTGCTATCTTATTTGAACACCATCGCATTGTTGAGTATGAGATCCAAGTTAGAAGCAGTTGTATTAAATTAGAGATACCATATATTGTCTCCTTCTTTGGGATTCGAGAGTGAAAAGAAATTGTCATACAGAGTTGTATTTTTGTGATGTTAAAGCTGATGCTTATGTCGTGATTATACTTATGCTGGCATACGTTTTGTTGATGTCCGGAGAAAACTGGTAACATTAATGTTCCTAATTTCTTTGATATTATTATATACGTATATAGCAACTCTCTTTTACAATGTATTTTCATATTTTGATTTACATACACAGTGTATTGTGTGTTGTATTGATCATATTTTAATTTCGAATACGCTCTGTCTAAATTTCTGGTTGAATGATGTTTATAGTTATTGTTAAATAATTTTATTATTTAATATAACTATTATTTTTATATAATATTACTATTTTTATCATCTGTTTATATAGATATTTTGTTCAGTAGTATTTATTATTATCATCTTTCAGATATTTAACAGATTATAACTTCTTGTATTGTGAGAGTATTTTTGTTATAAGTAATAATAGTTTATTATTATTGTTTATTACATATTACTGTAATTTTCTTTTAGTGGGACTATGATATATTAATGAGATTTTTCTTAGAAGATATTATATTTTCAATGTCATAACTTACATTACAATAGGTGAACTAGTAATTAGTTAAAACATTTCTTGGCCCAGATATTATAAGTAGTTTAGGTTACATTCAGATCTTAGTTTAATTTTTCTAATTTTGATTTAGCAGCTGTTAAATAGATCTTACATTTATTTAGTTGTTTGTATCTTTAAACAGTTTCTTTTCAGAAATTTCAAAATACGAAAACAAAGACTCTCCTTAAGAGAGCAACACATGAATTAGTCATAAATAGTTAAATTTCAGTTTGATTATTCAATAGGGAATTTTATGGTAATTTAATATAGTTTGTAGAGAAATAGAATAGTTTTAATTTTAATTGGGATTTAGTTTATGATCTATTTTTTCTAATTTAAAGTGGTAGAACTCTTCTTAAAAGAGTGAAAACTTAGATGGTAGCATGACCACAACCTGCGAGAATCAACTAATTTAAACACATCGGAAGTTGCAGTAAGCGACTTGTGTGGGATGATTCTCCTTAGTTGGCCTTAGTCCGAAAATCCAGCCAACACAGTGTTGTCGACAAAAGAGAGAAGTACAGTGTTCACTAACTCTAGCAAGCCATTTAATCGAGACATTGAAAAGACTATGACCGAAAAATCAATCAAATAGTGAAAGGATTCTTGCAATTCCACCCTTTTACAAAAAATATTAAGGGTCTCTTTTGACATGTTAGATGCAATAGAAAATTAAAAAAACAAACATCCATCAACTTACATGGATTTTTTGAGACACATACACAATGAATCTTGTGATGAGTAAAAAAGATGAAACATAGGAAATTGAATGATGTTTCCGAATATATAATAATTTTCTATTGAAAATGTTCTTAACTATCTGAAGTTTGATCCTTTGTAACAAGAACTTTTTAGTTTTTTGACAAATTACAAGGTATATGTTTTTGTTGGTGCAGCCTGTGAGTGCTTAAATGATGGAATAAACTTACCAAAATTGGTAGACATATAGAGAACAAGTAGTAATAGTGTACCACTATTTTTCCTAGAAAAAAAAATCAATAATTTTTATTTTGTTATTTAATTATCTAAGTGGTCGAACCTCGAATTTAGTATGCCAATTTTGGGTGCATCCTTTGAAGGTCTTAATGCAATTATTTCAAAACGGTTTTTTTTATAGCATGTAGTGGTCGGTGTCCTTTAGTGCACCATACAATTTTTTTTCAAAAGGGTTGAGAAACGAAAGAGTTATGGACAAAACACTAACAATTTTTTTTTTTTTGATTTAAGGAGTCATGACACAAGAAAAATAATAAAAAGTATAGAAAAATATATATATTCTTTTTATAAATTATATATTTGGAATCTGTAGAAAAAATTATATATGTGTCTAAACTTTCATAAAAAAATGATGGTGTGTAGCATACTGTAACCAGCAGCTAAACATGAGCACACTTAAAAAAATGGATACAATGATCAATTAGCCATGGTATATGATATTCCAATGCACATGCATGGTAAATCCGAAGCAAATTCTGAAGAAAACACATAGGAATAGGAATTCCACATTATCTCGTGTGGAGATTGGGGCATAGTGCTAAGTAACACGCACACACTTTTTTAAAATCTAAATTTTAAAGGCCGCAAAAAAAAATGCGTGCACGTTTTATGTTTACAGATTGTGTGCACGTTTATATTTACATAACGCGTACGCATTTTGTAAAAATATAATTTTTATTTTTTTTTCGAAGGGGGGATATAATTTATTGTGCATCGATTATAACATTAAGAATTTAATTCTTGGTGGTAAGGTGTTAGAGGTAGAAAGGAGGGGTGGGGATGGTAAGGTGTTAGAGGTAGAGAGAGGGGGGTAGGGGGTGGTAAGCGATTATAGGTAGAGAAAGGGGGGTGGGGAGTGGTAAGGGGTTAGAGGTAGAGAAAGAGAGGTAGGGGGTGGTGTTAATGGGTTAGAGAGAAACAGAGAGAGAGACAGGAAAAGGGAGATACATTGGGGGGTGGTAAGGGGTTATAGGTATAGTGAGAGGAGGGTGTTCCACAGATTCCAAATATAGCCAACCTAGTGCTTCAAATATCACCAATATAGGGCTTCAAGGGGATAACCATCAGGTAATAAATGTTTTTTTTTTTCTAATTGGATGGACACAATCCAACGGAAAATGGATGCAAAATTTATCACTAGAAGGGTGGGATAACTCCCTCTAAACAATGTTGTCGGCACAAATCCACGAAATGGGACAAGGGTGGGAAACAAATTTTAAAATACAACCATAACAATATGTGTGTCGGCCTTTTTATTAAATTAGATATTAGTGCAAATATACAAGCCTTTGGTTTTCTCTCTTATTTTGAATGGAAAATTATTTTTTTCATTGCAAGTATTGGATTTAAGAGCATTTTCTTAGTCGCATGCAAACCTTGCATTTTCATAAACGGATATAGGATAAGATTCAATGAACCCCCCTCGATGTTAAGATTTGATATATTATTCCCAAATGGATAGAAGATAGGCCATGCACAATACATCTTGAATAAATTTATGTATGCTAGCTTCCTAATACTGTTATATTTCTACCCCTACTCCCTGAGAAGGTTGAAGCTGTAAAGAAACAACTCTCTAATACTCATCTTGAAGTTCTTTTGTTTATGTATAAGATAAATAAGTCAATTCATGAGTTGGAACATATGGATCTTAACAAGATTTATACAATATATGTTTTATGAGAAACTGACCTTAGAACTTCTCGGAGCAATGACAATGAATCCTTCATTCTGCATTTGTTAGGAGAAGGAGATCAATTTTCAATGACACAATGTAGTTATTACATGTGGAGGAAATAGTTTCCTATGGAAGACGAGTGTAGGGTTGAGCAGAGGAAAGATGTCGAAAAATGGGCTATTACATTAGCTTTTCCATTGGGCTAGCGACTTACAGGAGGAAATATGGCGTCTGAGAGGAATCTATGATTTTCTTCCCACATAAATGGTAATAGGATTTCCATTTAAAATATATGCATATTTAAAATACAGGTAACAAGAGTTTTATAACAACTTGAGTTTTTTGGTCATGGTTAATGTGTCTGACAATTGTTATTCTCCCTTTATTCAGTTAGTTGGTTGGTTGAAAGGCCTTCCTGAAAATATGTACAATGAAATTTTGTATTTCTTCGCTACAAATTTAAAGGGACTTTCAAGTCACTTGCAAAATGATCCTTTGTTGAAGTATTTAAGTTCTTCCAAGAACACATATTTGGCAGGTTTATCAAATGCTTCCATCTACACTGGAATTTATTCTCCTCGTAGATGAATGTGGGAATATCAGTAGGGAACGAGGATCTCTAAAATTTTTTATGCCTGCATCCACAAGTAACTGGGACAAGTTAATGGAAATGAATCCCTGGACAACTATGAGATTTTCAACCCTTTCTGAATATTACCTTAAATTACAACCTTTTGTAGGAGTTTGGATGTATTCAGTTAATGATTTGGTACCATTCTTTTGAAGACACCTTGATGTAGTAGATATTCCAGAGCTATTTCCTCTGAAATCCAATCTTTGTGTTATCTCCCATGCTTTGAAAGGTTGTAATTTTTCTAATTTGATGCACACAATCCAACGAAAAATGGTTGTGGAATTTTTCAATTGAAGGGCAGGATAAATCCCCCCAAACAATGTCGTCAACAAAAATCCATGAAATGGGATAAGGGTGGGAAACAAATTTTAAAATACAACCTAATCCTCACTCCCTATATCTCTCTCCCCCTCCTTTTTGTAACCATTACTAACCCCTAACCTATAACCCCTCTATCTAACTCTTACTAACCCCACTATGTATCTACCTCTAACCCTTTAACACCCCCCCTCTCACTCTACCTCTAAGCCCTTACCACCCCCCAATTCCTTTGAATATATTTTTCACCAAACCAAACAATATAGTTGTAATGTTAAATATCATGATAAAGGTGTAATATTAAATATCACGAAAAAATTGTAATGTTAGATATCATGGAAGAATTGTAATGTTAAATATCGCGTACGCATTTAAAGAAAAAAAACTTGTGTGTGTTTTATTCAAGAAAAATCCGTATGCATTTTTTTTAAGAAAAACATGTGTGCGCTATTTTTACCTATGCTCCTAACCCCGCAAACCCTCTAATACACTCAACCTACAACTCCCAAAGACCCCCACATTAATATAGAAACCCCCCCAACCCAATAGAACCCCCTTCTCTCTCTCTCTCACACACACATGCATCCATATGCCTCCCCCTGCCACTAACCCCCCTCCTCTCTCTCTCTCTCTCTCTCTCTCTCCTTAAACCTTCCTAGCTCTTTCTCTCACTCTTTCTCCCTTGCTCCAATTACCCCCAATCTCCTAACACGCCCCTTTATCTCTACCTCTAACCCCTTAACAATCCCCCTCCATCACTACCTCTAACCCTTGAACACCCCCCCTCTCACTCTACCTCTAAGCCCTTACCACCCCCCAATTACTTTGAATATATTTTTCACCAAACCAAACAATATAGTTGTAATGTTAAATATCATGATAAAGGTGTAATGTTAAATATCACGAAAAAATTGTAATGTTAAATATCGCGGGAGAATTGTAATGTTAAATATTGCGTACGCATTTAAAGAAAAAAAACTTGTGTGTGTTTTATTCAAGAAAAATCGGTATGCATTTTTTTTAAGAAAAACATATGTGCGCTATTTTTACCTATGCTCCTAACCCCCCAAACCCTCTAATACACTCAACCTACAACTCCCAAAGACCCCCACATTAATATAGAAACCCCCCAACCCAATAGAACCCCCTTCTCTCTCACACACACACACACACGTGCATCCATATGCCTACTCCTACCACTAACCCCCCTTCCTCTCTCTCTCTATCTCTCTCTCTCTACTTAAACCTTCCTAACTCATTCTCTCACTCTTTCTCCCTTGCTCCAATTACCCCTAATCTCCTAACACACCCCTTTATCTCTACCTCTAACCCCTTAACAATCCCCCTCCATCACTACGTCTAACCCCTTAACGATCCCCCGACCCCCCATATCTCTCTCTCTCCCCCCTCCTTTCCCTAACCCTTACTAACCCCTTCTCTCACACTCTTTCTCCCCTGTGGGGAGAGGAGGGGATAATCTGCTGAGATATTGTAATTTCTAAGAATATTATATCTGTACTTTATTATTCCGAAGATGTTTCATTCCACTGTGGAGACCCTATTGTATATCCGGAGATGCTTATTCCTTCGAGAGAATGTGGTAACTAGGTTTATTAGAACTCCCTTGTGGGGTCGGCCCTGATTTATCTATTTAGGGGTTATTAGACTCTCTTAGGAGAGGTCGGCCGAGTTAGGGTGAAAGGTTAGTTGGAAGATGAGTGTAAATAGAGGAGGTGTGTTCCTCATTTATCACTCATTCACTCACTTGTGATTGGCGCATAGGAGAGAGAGAGAGATCTGCATAGGAGGAGAAGGAGATCTTGTTTGGGGACTACATCTTTGTATTTGCTGATCATGTATATTGAGGAAGCTTTTCTAGGTTTTCTACCCCATGAGCGTTTCCAAAGATAAATATGTGTCTCTTGTGTTTATGTTGTGCTTGTTGTTCTTTCAATGATCCTGTATATGCTATTGTTGAGAAATGGAATGTAATATTGATGTTATCTATCTTAGCATATTGAATCTTAACATGGTATCAGATCTATCCTGAAGGAAGGCAATGTATGGCACTTACGACACTTGCTTCACTTGCAACAATTTGAAAGTTAGGGTTTTGTATAGAAAAAAACTAGTCATTGTGGCACTTTCGCTATAACTCAGTTTTGGCGAAGGTTCAGGTTATGATACTTTTACAAGATGAATATGAAATGCTCATGTATCCTGTGTCTGAAGGTAAGCCTCATATTCGTTGTACTTTGTGAGATATGATCCGTACAAGTTAGGGTTTCTGCCTCTTCCAGAATGCAGTCCTAAATAGGTGACCTAGGGAAAAAGGTCATATCTCGGGCTAGGAAGATCCAAATGAAATTTCGTAAAAAGTGACAAGTAGGGAATGGACAGTAGTTTCACAGGTCCAGGTTTTAGAGGCCTAAGTTGAAACAGTGACACTTAGCACTCAGTACAAGTTTGATATGTTGTTTCATCCCATAAACAGGTCATGTTGTGACACTTAGCATATGTCTCTCATGGAGAATCCATTGAAGCTCAAAACTATGGGGTTAGAAACATGACAGGTCAGGCTACAACAAGCCAAAGTTTCAAACCCTACAGATCCGAAATTACAGAGATACACTAGAAACAATACGGCACATCTGAAATGGCTCAACAAAGGAACTCTAAGAAGAGGAGGAAGAAGCTCTCACTTAGGGTTTTCAGTTTTTAGGTATGGAAGGACCTGATACAATTTTGGAGACACCTGATGCAACATTGGAAACTTTTATAATGGATTTGGAATCCATTCATCATAGATATTAATCCTCCATCAAAATGTTGTGGGAGGAAGGAGATTGAAGATTAGGGTTTCCAAGTAAGAAGAAACCCTAGCAAAGTTGGGAGACTCGTAGGGAAGCGATGAAGAAGGTTTAAATGGAACTTATATTATATCATCCTAGCACCATGAACATACATAATATGTTTACAAGTGATCTACCTTGGATGGTTAGGGTTTTTACCCTTATAGAGAAGACTACTCGACAGGTATGACTTGAGAAGATACATGTATGTTTTGAAATCTATTTCATGATTAAGTTCATAATATGTTTGTCTTCATATTATTGAGGTTAGTACAATCATGATTAGTTTTAGACTATTTGATCACCTTAGCAAAAGTATGAATGCATGTGAATGATAGAAGACATTCATTGATTAGGGTTATGATACTTATGATTGTACTAATGCACATGTGGTATTGTATGAGGATGATGTTGTCCACTAACAAGATACAGGTACATCAATAAAGACAAATCAAGTTCTATGACCATGATGACATGAAGACAAAGACTCATCCATAGTATTTGACCACATATAAGCTCTACTTACGAGGTATGTATGACTTTGTTCTACTATGCTTAACTTATGAGATATGCAGGTTCTAGCACAAGGTCTCTAAATCATTGAAGAGAACAAAGAAGATATTGTTTGGGTATGTTAAGACATAACCAAACATGATAATCCAAGTATGTTTTCCTATATGAAGTTAGAATCCTACTTTGTGTTAGGATCTTAGGTAAGTATACATGTATATGAAATAATCATGACCATACATACTTAAGATTATTTAGAATCATAATGTTTTGATAGTATTGAGATTATACTAATGAATGTATGAGATCATGAGGATGACACTAGTGCACACTTAAGCATGCATAGTGGTAAAAAATGGATAGAAGTTCAAAGACATATAATGATGCTATCATAAAATAGATATCAAGCAGGAGGCAACCACACAAACATAAAAGATAAGTATTTAAGTTGTTATTTGAATCTCTGAATAGTTAATGATATTGCTCGTAATAGTTATATGCATATGATGGGTAAGTTGGACAAATATTCCATTGTTTATCTAGAATGAAACCTCTTTGCTGACATGCTGAGAGCTGTGCATGCTCTTGATAGTATGTTCTGGTAGAGATGGAAGGCATCTAGATAACCACTATATGCATACAGGATATGGAAAAGTGTTGTGCCAAAGTATTATAACTATGTGAATCATATCTGTATGCATACTAGGTTATCATGTCAACATGATTTGATGATTATGAAGTATTACTAGTCATGTAATTAAATTTGATTTATAGGAAAGATCATGTGATATGATCTACAAAAGAAGGATGATGAACACCGAACAAGTGATGGATGTTCAACAAGAAGACTTACAAATCAAACGTAATATAGAAGGCTCGTGGCTAGAAGATTCTCTTAGAAAGAGAAAGAGGATCATGACAAGATTTTTGCTCCAAGTGGCTAGATAAGACCATTCTCTTAATGGTGTAATTGAAGAAGAAGTACGAATCGAGAAAAATCCCAGGATTCAATTGAAGAAATATCTATACGGGTACCCAAGATCGATAGTCATTTGATGAGCTTAATGATCACCATGGGTAATGCAGATTTCAACCTTTGCTACAAGGTTGAACATGGTGTCTATATACAGATGACATTCTTCTCTTAGATGGATGTAAGAAGGAACTCACCACAGAGTTCGAATGATCTTGAGGCTCATATCAGTAAACCCATCTGACGAGAGATGGCACAGATAGATATGCAGAAGATCACTCAATGCAGAGTATGAATGATGTTCAGTCACAGCGGGAGAGTTGATAGCTTCTTGACAAGCTTAGGATTTACCAAAAGTAAAGTTGACCCTAACCTTTACCTTAAGGTTATGGATGATGAACCTGTCATACTATTACTATGAATGGATGATCTCTTTCTAACAGGGAATGAGAAACAGATCATGGAAAGCAAGAAGAAGCTAGCTACAGAATTTGAGATGAAAGATCTCGGATTGATGAATTACTTCCTAGGTCTGGAAGTATGGAAAGTCCTAGAAGGAATCTTTCTCAACCAGAGAAAGTATGTTGTGGAAATCTTGAAAAGATTTGATATGTTGGAATGTAAGGACATGACCACTCCCATGGATTCCAAGTTGAAGTTGTTGGCTGATGAATCGTCATGTAACTTAGTACAGACAAAATATTGGTTCATTGATGTATCTGACGAATACGAGGCTAGATATATGCTTTGTTGTGAACACCTTGAGTCAGTATCTAGTGGAACCTTTGCATGTTCACCTGATAGTTGCAAAGCATGTGATGAGGTACCTAAAGGGTACGATAGACTTTGGTTTATGTTATCTTGGAGATCATGACTTCAGATTGCATAGATACATAGATGTTGATTGGGCAGGAAGTGTATCAAACAGGAAGAGTACATTGGGCGGATGTTATTGTCTAGGATCTGCCATGATCTCATGGTTTAGCAGGAAGCAGTCTAGTGTGGCTCTTAGCACAGCTGAAGTGGAATATATAGTTGCTTTCTCTGCTAGTTGTGAAGCGATATGGCTTCGGAAGTTGTTATCAAGATTGTTTGACTTAAAGATGGACCCCACTGTGATCCTGTGTGACAACCAGAGTTGTATCAAGATGATAGAGAATCCAGTGTTCCATGATAAGTCAAAGCAAATAGAGATAGGATATTTTTATATATGGGATATGGTGCAGAAAGGAGCTATCAAGCTCGAGTTCGTGAGGACTGATGAACAAGTTACTGATGTATTGACCAAACCTCTGTCTCGAGTAAAGTTTGAGTATTTCTCAAGACAAGCTTGGTGTAGTTCAGAAGGACCCTCCTTGAAAGGGGGAGTGATATGGTCGTTGATGATGAGATTGCCTGCATTGACGGTAAGGTCGATGATGAGGATACCTGTATCGATGATGAGGATACTTGTATTGATGATGTGGATACTTGTATGGATGATTAGGATACTTGTACTTGATGATGTGGATACTTGTATCGATGATGAGGATACATGTATCAATGATGAGGTTACCTATTCCAATGATGAGGTCGATGATGAGGTAACTTGTCTCGACAATGAGGTCAATGATATCAATGATAAGGTTGAGAAGTGGTCCCTAGTGGACAAGAGGGATTGTATCATCCCTGGACTTCGGTCCCTGAATTGATCCGTAGACATATGTCTCTGAGAAGTGGTCCCTAGTGGACGAGAGGGATTGTATCATCCCTGGACTTTGCTCCCTAAATTGATCCGTAGACATATGTCTCCGAAAAGTGGTCCTTAGACTTTTTCTAAGTAGACGTGATAGGACTGCATCGTCCCTGAACAGTTAGTTCAAAATGTACGTGATAGGACGACATCATCCCTAAACAATTAGTTCAAAATGTACGTGATAGGACTGCATCATCCCTGAACAGTTAGTTCAAAATGTACGTGATAGGAATGCATCATCCCTGAATAGTTAGTTCAAAATGTATGTGATAGGACTGCATAGTCCCTGAACAATTAGTTCAAAATGTACGTGATAGGACTACATAGTCCCTGAATAGTTAGTTCAAAATGTACATGATAGGACTGCATCGTCCCTGAACAGTTGGTTCAAAATGTACGTGATCTGGACTACATCATCCATAGACATGAGAGGTGTCTTAAATTGATTAGGATTGATCATCCTGTAAGTATATCTGGACTGCATCATGATTCAACATGAGAGGTGTCTTAAATTGATCAGGACTTCATTGTCCATAGACATGAGAGGTGTCTTAAATTAATCAAGATTGATCATCCTGTAAGTAGATTTGGACTACATCGTCCATAGACATGAGAGGTGTCTTAAATTGATCAGGATTGCATTGTCCATAGACATGAGAGGTGTCTTAAATTGATCAGGATTGATCATCCTGTAAGTGGATCTGGATTGCATCGTCCATAGACATGAGAGATGTCTTAAATTGAGAGGGATTGATCATCCTGTAATTGGATCATGTGTATTGCAGAGTATGCTGCTATGATGATACTGTTGATCGAGATGAGCTAGATGATGATATTGTTGATTGAGATGATCTAGATGATGATGATGTTGATCAAGATGATCCAAATGATGATACTATTGATCAAGATGATCCAGATGATGATATTGTTGATTGAGATGATCCAGATGATGATACTATTGATCAAGATGATCCAGATGATGATACTGTTGATCGAGATGATCTAGATGATGATGATATTGATCGAGATGATGATACTGTTGATCTAGATGATCGAGATGATCCAGATGATGAAATTGTTGATTGAGATGATCCAGATGATGATAATGTTGATCGAGATGATCCAGATGATGATACTGTTGATCGAGATGATCTAGATGATGATGATGTTGATCGAGATGATCCAAATGATGATACTGTTGATCGAGATGATCCAAATGATGATGATGTTGATCGAGATGATCCATATGATCATGTTGATCGAGATGATCCAGATGATGATGTTGATCAAGATGATCTAGATGATGATATTGTCGATCAAGAAGATCCAGATTATGATGTTGCTGTAGATATTCAGATGCTGTAGAAGATGAAGACTCAATATTGAAGATGTTGATATTCTAGTATTGAATATTTGAAGATGTTCTAGTAACTGGTTGAGTTACTGATGATGTTAAAGAAAGCTTCCAATGATTTATAGATGTATCATGTATCATGTAGTTGATGACTCCTTGCTCCTTCAGATGTTTTTATAATATCCTTCTCGTTAAGGGGGAGTGTTGAGATATCATAACTTCTAAGAATATTATATTTGTACTTTATTATTCCAGAGATGTTTCATTCCTCCATGGAGACCCTATTGTATATCCAGAGATGTTTATTCCTCCATAAGAATGTGGTAACTAGGGTTATTATACCTCCCTTGTGGGGTCAGCCCTGAGTTAGTTGTTTAGGGGTTATTAGACTCTCCTAGGAGAGGTCATCCCAGTTAGGGTGAAAAGTCAATTGGAAGATGAGTATAAATAGAGGAGTTGTGTTCCTCATTTATCACTCATTCACTCACTTGTGCTTGGCGCATAAGAGAGAGAGAGATCTGCATAGGAGGAGAAGGAGATCTTGTTTGGAGACTACATCTTTGTATTTGTTGATCATCTATATTGAGGAAGCTTTGATGGGTTTTCTACCCCATGAGGGTTTCCGAGGATAAATCTGTGTCTCTTATGTTTATGTTGTGCTTGTTGTTCTTTCAGTGATCCTGTATATGCTATTGTTGTGAAATGGAATGTAATACTGATGTCATCTATCTTGGAATATTGAATCTTAACATAATCCCCCTCTGTATCTACCTCTAACCCCTTGCCACCCCATAAATTATCTCCCTTTACCTCTCTCTCTCTCTAACCCAAACACTAATTCTCCTCACTTATACCCCCCTTTCTCCCTAATCATCCTTCTCATCCCCAAACCCCTAACCCCCTCTCTCTCACTCTACCTCCTACCACCCCGCAATCTCTCTCTCTCTCTCTCTTACTAGCCCCCTAAATATCTCTCTCCCCTTTACTCTTACCTATCCCCAATATCCTAACATCCCCCTATCTCTACCTCTATTAACCCCTTAACAACCCCCTTTGTCTCCACCATTGATTTAGGAGTGGAGGAGAGAGAGAGAGAGAGAGAGAGAGAGAGAGAGAGAGAGGAGGGGGGGGTGTTAGTGGTAGGGAGAGGCATAGGGATGTGGCTCCTTGTGTGTGTGTGTGTGTAGAGGGGTGGGGGTTAGGAAGAGGTAAAATGATATTTTCAAAAACTGCAAATCCACATTTGCAAATATAACATCTGGCCAACCTATTTTGTGATATTGTCTAATGGAATTATTCTTTGTTTAGTTCATGAGTCTTCTGATGGACCCCTGCAATCTACAACAACAAAAAAAATTCATGTTTCAGTTTTACGTTGGTTCATTATCTCGATTTCCATTTTTTTTTTTAATCTTTTTAACTATAATTTTTCCTTTGCAGCTTCTCAGATTTTTGTATTGAATCCTTTATTTGGTTCCCAAGAGAAGCTTTTTAATGTGTTATGGTAACTTGTATTATAAAAAAAAAATTGAGAAGGTTGTGTGTTTCTCTCTACCTACAAGTAGATTGTTCCATTTGGTTTGATGTTCTATGTAAAAATATAATTCTTGTTATTAACAAGAACAGATGTTGAATGTAAAGTGAGAGAGGGGGTACTAATTTAAGATTTAGGGGGAGTGTTAAGGGTGTTAGGGGGTTAAGACATAGGGGGTGCGAGTAGACGTTCAATGATATGTTAGTCATGGAACTACCTTCTTAAATTCTCTTGATCGTTAGTAGATCAAAACGCGTATGCGTTATATAACTACAAAATGTGCACGCATTTTGTAAGAGAAAAACGCGTACACATTTTGCACCTGTATAGATAGTGCACATTGTTGTCCAAGAGACACTCTAACATGATCATGAAGAAACATGACAACGTGCGCAATTTCGGATTGCATACACAACATACACTCTTTCCATTGCAATAAAGTTCACACAAATTGAGTATTTCATTGAGACCATCTCCATCACAAGTGCTATAAGGATTTTTTGGAGTAGCAAAGAGATTGGACAAGGTTCAAGATTCCAATAGAAAAACCATCTCCAATTCTCCACCATTAAATTTCTTACAATTTATGAAAATGTCAAATGCAATATTTCATTGATAATTGTGGTGGAGTATAGATTCAATTGAGCAAAAAATCACCAAGGTTGGAGAATGTCCTATTGAGGAACACCATAGACCATCCCCACCATTGATGGTCTTACAATTGAGGAGAATCAAAGGAATCATATCATTGATTATTTTGGTGGAGTGTAGAAACTATTGAGCAAGAAAAATACCTATCTTGGAGAATCTCCAATTGAGAAGCACCATAGACCATCTCCACCATTGATTTTCTTACAATTGAGTAGTATTAAAGGCAATTTATCTCATTGATCATTGTGGTGCAGCATAACACAATTGAGCAAGATAAAAAATAAGCTTGGAAAATATTCAATTGAAGAGAATCATAGATCATTGATCATTGTGGTCATGGGAAATCTATGGAATCGAAAAATAAAATCCACAAGGAAGAAGCTACCCGAAGAGATCAATGAATAAATTAGAGAAAAGAGAAGAAATGACATGACCAATCAGAGACATTATGTGGACACTCAACCAATTCTAGTTGTAGAGGATGTCATGATTCTTATAACCAATCCACAACAAGAAAGACGACTAGATAATTCACTTGAGGGGCCTTCAATTTCCACAACAATTGAAGAACAAGTACCCCATGGCCTAATCAAGGAGTAAAACGTATGTGCACAACAAGGACACCTGAAACAATTGATGATTTGGTAGGTTGTGGTTATACAAGTGACTAAGTTAGAGAGGCATTGCATGGCGAATATATGCCCAAAGAAGACAATGTCATTGAGACCATCCAAGAGGATGTCCTATTTCCATCATCCAGCTTCCAACAAGAGAAAGAAGTACACGAAGATATTGTTGAAATGCCAAACAAGCCAGCTGATGAAGCTCCAACCTCCCTACCTCCATTAGCAAGTTCACACTAAATAAATCCAAAGTGCATAGATATTGATGAAAGTCTCATTGGTTTGCTTGAAGGTACGATATCTAAATGCAATATTGCATATCAAACTCAACAAATACTTGTTAAATATTTTGATTCTAAATGTGATGGAGATAAATGTAAATTATTTTTATCATTATTAAAATCTAGGAGTATGACTATTGTTAGTAGAAAGTTAAATTTAAAGATGATAGACAGTTCTGAACCAAATTCTCATATTGTTAAAAGTTTAGTAGATGCATTTAGTACAATTGGAAAGAAATCTCGTTCAAAGGATCACAATGCGGCTTGCTGTATGTTGTCAAAATCAATCATGAATAAAAGCACTAGGGCCCTTTGTCTTCTTAATCCTACATCCAAACTTATTAATTTGAATGTCAAAACACTCTGTAGGTATTGTGTTAGAAGGGAACAACTTGAAACTGGTCGAATAGATGTCTGGGCATTCATTGGCAGGTTTCCACGCTCTGATATGATTTAGCTCATTGACGTGGTAAAGGGACTGGTGCAATGTTTTTGGCATGATAACACTAGACCTTCTTCCAACAAAAAACTTGATGTACTAAAATTGAGAAGGGGTTCAATGGATCGTGAACCCCACATTAAACATTTTATTGAAATGACACAAAGAGAACTATATGATATATTTAGGCATGAACATAATGAACTTAACTTGGGCCAAAGATCCTTTGATAAATGAAAACCATGGTATGTTAAAATAAACACAACTCGTAACACATGTTGTTGTCGATACCACATTGAGTACAGTTATTATCATCACACAAACACACACACACATATATTGCATGTATTGCATAACAATGTTGTGCAGGAATGTTCAACTACATTGTTGGTAATGTCATCTAGAGACTGTATTCATAGCATATTGTGCATTAGGCCAGAAGGTTGCACATTTTATCAAAAGTATTGTGTAAATGGGACATGCCAAGTGTGGAGTGGAATGGCATTATTGGAAAAATGCATATATGTGACCGATGAGCACGAACTTGGGAGGTAAGAGGTGAATTTGTAGTCATTCAAATATGTCATGTATGATATCGATGGAGGGAATGAAAGAAAAAAAATATAGTTGGTAACTTCTCAAGTTAGTAATGACTTCTTGAATACTATTTTTTTCTTCGGATTACAATTTCATATGTAACAATATACTGATATATGTCTTTATTGTTGATATACTAGGTACGATTTTGTTACTTCATGGAGGGATTCTTTGAAAAGACACAACAGTATGTAAAGCATGTACATGTGGCTCGTTGGCAAGATGAGCAGTTTAGAATATGTAGGGATACATTTCTTGTTGGTACTATCTTATCAGTGGTCAATTTTGCGGAAACTACACTCTTCAACCACAAAACAAGATTCAGAGTCAATACTATCACTCAGACTAGGTCAGCATAATGGTCCATATCACCTATAGACATGGGGCAGATAGTACTAAAGACAAGAAGGTTATATTCAAGGAGTATCACTTCTACATAAGTGATGACAAGTGTCACGACTTGGATTTTGTACAACACAACTTTCAAATTTTCTACAATCACTTGAAGGATAGTAGTATACAGATGGAACACCAATAAATTTAGTATGACGATTTTGTAGGGAAATTCAAAAATGCATGTGTCTTCCAATGGTTGTGTATGCTCCACAAAAGGCACAAGGTTCCACATATTTGGAACTATTTTGAGATCGAACATGGAAAAGGTGAACATGATGGATCAGGTGCGTGCATCAAGACTGCACTACGTAGGAAATAAATGAAGTTCACAAATGTTTCTTTCCTTAGGTACTGCTGACCATAGCTCAAAATTTTATAGATTCTCTCATTTTGTGCCTTTCCCATCACCTTTTGCTCTACTAACTCATGCTAATGAATCAAGCAAGTTGCGGAATGAGAGATTTGGTCATCTAAATTACAAATATCTTTCTCAACTCCATGAGAAGGATATGGTCATAGGGATACCCAATATCAAGTTTTCTAAAGGATTCTGTCAAAGCTGCATCCTAGGAAAACACCCTGAGCATAATTTTGAAAGATCCAAAACTGAGTGAACCTCATCACCCCTTGAGCTTATCCACAGTGACATATCAAGTCCATTTCCCCATGAGTCTTTGAACCATGCAAATTACATCCTAACCTTGATAGATGACATTTCCAGATATTGTTGGATCTTATTCTTCAAGTTAAAGTCCTAAGTGTTCAATTTTTTCAAGATTTCCAAAGCCTCAGTTGAGAACCAGTATCTTATAAATATCAAGATACTTAGATCTGATAATGGTGGGGAATATATCAAATTTGATTTCCAACAATTCTTTGCTTCTGCTGGCATACAAATGAAACAAACGGTTCCCTACACACCTCAGCAAAATGGTGTTGCTGAGAGGAAGAACATATCTCTCAAAGAGATGGCTACATGCATGCCTGAGGCCAATTATTTGTCCCTAATAATTTGGGATGAGGCTATAAAATATGCATCCTACATATAGAACAAAGTGCCTCATAAAGCATTGAAAGGAACCACTCCTTTTGAAGCTTGGCTTGGGCACAAACCTGATGTTTCTCATTTCAATATTTTTTGGTTCCAAGGCTTGGGCTAGAATTCCACTTGAGAAGAGGAGGGACATGCAGCCCCAAAGACAACCATGTATTTTTGTTGGATATTTAGAAGAATCGAAGGGCTATAATTTTATGAACATTCCCTCTCAAAAGGCCTTCATTGAGAGGAGTGTTCAATTTGAAGAAGAGCCTTTGCAGTCTTTTGAAATTGGAGAACCCTCTACACCACCACCTGAGTGTGTAAGTGGTGCTCCTCTTGAATTTTATGATTATGCTATTTCTCATGATGAATACCATCTTATTGAAGATCCAATTTCACCTACGATGCCTAAGTGGGATTCTAAGAACCTTCAAGCAGCTGGTGAACTTGTGGGAAATCCTCAGGATCCTAGGAGGACTAGATCACAATTTGAGAGTGCTCTTACTATGAATGATCCTTATCTATTTGAGAAGTGTTTTATATGGCTGAATCAGATACTCAGACATATGAGGAAGCCTCACATGACCCAATATGGAAAGAATCCATGGATGAGGATTTTCATTCACTACTAAAGAATGAAACTTGGGAGCTAGTCAAGCTTCCCCAGACAAAAAATTGGTAAGGTGTAAGTAGATCTTAAAGACCAAATTTTCAGCTGATGGTGAAGATGTGAAATATAAGGAAATGATTGTGGAAAAGGGCTTCTCCAAAGTCCATGGCCTTGACTACAATGAGAGTTTTTCACCAGTTGCACAAAAGGATTCAATAAGACTAGTTCTGGCGATTTCTGCATCCAAGCACTCGGAAGTGCATCACATGGATGTCAAGAGTGCTTTCCTCGATGGGGATCTTGAGTAGGACATATGTATTTAGAATCCATAAGGGTATACATCAGATCCTAACCTTGTGTGTAGGTTGAGTAAGTCCTTATACGAGCTTAAGCAAGCTCCCGGAGCTTGGTATGCCAAAATGGACAACTTCCTCTTGTCACAATATTATACTAGATGAAAGTCTGATCCAAATGTAGACATGAAGCTGATTGATGACTCCATATTGATTATTGTGTTATATTTTGATGACCTACTAATCACAGGTATCTCTACTGATCCAATAGCTTCATTAAAGACCTCCTTGCATCAAGCTTTTTCCATGACTGACTTGAGAATTCTTAAGCAATTTTTGGGGCTTGAGATTTCACAATCTATAATACCCCAATTTTGGCCCTTATGAAATATTGGCTTTTAATGTAAATATTGTATACATGCGGTGTATGTTTCCTGGCGTGGAGCTCAAGGCCAAGGCCCCACTAGTGTATGCTTGGATTTATTTAGAAAGGCAAGTATTTGATATTTTGCTACCCATGTGCTATTAAGCCATGGAATATTGTAATTGATGTAAATATTTAATATTGCAATAAAATGCCAAAAATGGCTATGGAAGCAACTAATGAGAAGGGGCCATGTGTATCCACTAGGGAGTGGTGAGGGCGTTGTGGGATTGAACCATATGCTTCCAAATGTCATCTTGAGAACCCATTTGACTTTGCTTGCAGGCATTTATTTCACTTGTAAGGAAGTTGTTGAGAAATCAGTCCGTGGCTTCAATGGAGCATGGGCAGCCCAGAAATTCGTATGGCAGGTATGGGCTCTATTTTTATTATACCACAAGTCACCCTAACTCATGGGAATTGGTTCTTCCTCATTCCCATTCCATTGTTGAAGATCCCAGCATCAGTTTTCATCCATTACGAATGCCCAGCAGTGAAAAAAACTAGAAATCGAAACTTTGCAAGAACCCATGTTTTGAAGAGCCATAAACGCCCAGAATTTGGTATTGACAGTAAAATCCAGTGGAGGATCCATAGATATGAACCTTGGGGCTAATTTGAGAGTATTAGATACCCCTAAATCCATAGAAAAACTCAGTTTTTATAGCCCAGAAATCTAGTGACGGGTTTGAGTTATTTGATTACAGAATTGTGAGAAATCCAAATGTGAATGACTGAGCAGAGGTTGGGTTTGCTTGATAAACCTAGTGAAGGCTAGAATCTCAAGGAATTAGCAGCTCTACCTTTCTACGCCCACCCTAAAGATCATTGGAGGGAAGGGACACCTGAGGGACTGTGCAACAGAAAAGGGGACCTTCCTTGTGTTGGGTGTGGTAGGTATTGTGGGTTCCATGACTGTTGAGTTTAGTTGAGATTCCTGTAGCTCTGTGGTTGAGATCACTGGCTTAGCATCCTCCTCTTTGGTCTCCTGCATGCTTGATAAATCCAACGGTGTGTTGGCTTAGTATGACCGTTTGTGTAAAACCATGGCTGTGAGTGAGCCTGTTTAGTTCCTCCTTAATGGATACACAACCCAACTCAGGCATGATCTCTTAGCTGAAAGAATATAGGCTAGACATAGATATATGGTTGGGTGGAACGTTGCTCTCACATAGCCAGTTGTTTGGACAACTTCATCTCAAAGATAGTGTTCTCCGTGGTTTAAATTATATGCATTATGTGTTCTGCAATGTGTTAATTCTTAATGATAATTTTTCATGTTGATGGAATGAAAGACATCATGTTTTATGCAATGTTTTAATTAATGGTTGTTGTTTATATATTGAATGCATGATAAAACTGTGTGTGTGTGTATAGTGTTTAATTCGCTGTGTTTGTTGAGTATGAATTTGCACACAAAAGTTTTTATTTATCCATGAATTTCTTAGTAATGTATGGGCTGAGATTACCAAATAAGCCCCAGTATGTTTGGTCATGTTTCCTCCCTTGCATGGGATTGGTGGAAGGGGACGTGACACAATCTAAGTTTGGAGCTAAGGCATCTCAGTCAAAATATGCTTCATACTTGCTAAATAAGTTCAAGATGGCTGATTGAAAGCCTTCAAAGACTCCCTTCTTTTCAGGAGTTGGACTTGAAGAAGCAGATTCTACACCATTGGTGGACAACACCTTGTATAAGCAGCTAGTTGGCAACTTGTTGTACTTTACTCATATTTGAAATGATATTGATTAACTATTAATCCTATTGGTCCAACCACAGGGTCATCATTAACTATGAGCTTAAAATTTTTTTTCCCATAGATTTGAGATCGACCCCCATCGATCTCAATAGGGAGTAATGGCTCAGGCGTTTAAAAAAATGGCAGTGTATTCATAAAGAGTGCGAACAGTCTCTTCCTAAAATCTCAAAGGTGAAGCACAAGTAAAAGATTCCCAAGTGCATGACCTCAACGGTCTACAACGATCATAACTATATAGACAAAAGAGTGTAGATTAATGAGAGATACACAAGCGGGTATATCTATTCACCGATCTAATTCGCTTGAATAGAAGGATTCATTAATTGTTTTGGTGGACTGTGGGTTATGATATTTGATTTCTATCGATATGAGTTAGGACTAACATCCTGAGTTATTTAACAACTAACAATTACTATAGATATAGTATTCAACCATAAATTGTTATGGTGTGAGGCTGCTTCCACCAAGATTTTGATCTCAGATAAATAATGTATGCCAAGTATTCGTACTTTGTTTAACACACAGGGGTATCGAAGATCACAGACAATCGAACTCAAACTCTAAAGCAATTTCTACGTTTAAGTGGTTTTTAAAGTATGACTGGTGATCTTTACAATTGGAAGTTTGATCTTAGTTTTAAACCTTTGAGGTTGATAATTTTGGTTTATAAAACAAATCACAGAGGCATCGTCCTACTGCGTACAACATAGACCATACCAAAATTAATCAGAGACTTGGTCTCTGTGGTTACATGATATACCCAAATTCCAGCAAGGTTGGGATCCGATATTTATATAGAATTATGATATTAATAAGGATTAAAATAGATCGATTCAACTTTGTTTTAACTACAAAGGATCGAATTGGACCCCAAGCTATTATGGCATCGATTCCATTAACCAGATAATTTTTCAAGCAAAGACTTTGTTTAGTTAATTTTGGTGGGAAAAAATTATTTTACTTTCCTTCTTTGTAATATAACTACTTTGATATTTTACGGAAATCAACCAAGATTTTCTACATAATGCTTAGACAATATACCTAAAGACGGTTTCCAGGACTTGATTGATACTTTGTAACCAGAGTTCAATAATTTTAAATCCAAACAGAATTCAATTGTTTTATATCTTAGTCTAGCATAATTACGTTGGTTTATAACCATGAAGCAAGGTGAAATAAAAAATTGCCTACCATAATCATGGAAGTGAACAGAGAGTTTAAGAAGAATTTGATTTATCCTTTTGTAATTACAACCAATGATATAGGGTTTAACATCTACACAGAAATTCGATCTACGACACTCCATATCACATAGTTTGTTTCTCTCTATTGGGAAATGAAAACTACACATGATTTTAAAATAAAGTCTCATTTCCATACAATTTACACAAGATCACAAAGTTCGTTGCAGACTTAGATAAAGTTTCACTTCCATGTGATTTACACAGGATTATCGAGCTCCTTTCCATCCGTCGGAAAATACAAACTACCCAAGGTTTTAGAGTCTTGTTTCCATACAATTTACACAGGATTTAAAACATATTTTTTCTCCCAATGATTGGTAATTTGTGAAAATACATGGTGTCTATGTACACATATTCTCGATCCATGATGCTTCCAAAATAATTACAGAGTTTCGATCTCACAAGATCCATCATTTTACTCATAGTTTAAGCATAATTACAAGATATACAATCATGCAACAACAATTTCAATTCAATTTATGAAATAAAGAGGTTTAATCTATGAAACTAATTCCAAACTAAAATGTGTCGAATTCGTCTTTTGCATGAAGTATTATACAATAAGGAAGCGATATACTATGTATAAAAACATAGGTTTTACCCATTTAATTTATTCATGATCCAATTGATATTAGATTGTTTTATATATATTGTAGTAGTCGATTTTATAGTACTTCCACAGTATCATAATTTATCTCTGATAATATAAAATAACAAGAATTATAAGATCTTATAATGCAACCATGGCTTCCCATATATATATATTGAAAACAATAAACAACAATTAATCAAAAGGTAAAACATTGTAAATGATATTCATGATTTCAGAAACTCATATACTCAACATGTACTTACTTGATAACAAGAGGGGAATACTTGGAGAATCAGTTCCTCCCAACCCTAGGAGAGGAATGCAAAACCACGATCCCAACTCGACCCTGAGCTGGATCACCACCATACACAACAGAACTAGAAAGCAAAGCTTGAACGCATCACTCTCTCTCTTAGAGTCTGTAACAAGCCCAATGATGGACTTACAATCAAAAGAGAAATACTCAACAACATGCACTCATGGAAAACATTTATCCATGCGTAACATAGCATCATGTGCTATCTCAATGCACCAATTTATAGCCTTTTCCCAGGTCTTGTTCCATCTGAATAAACTCTTAATCAATCCTTCAATCCCTATGATTTAGGATCTTGTCTAGTGGTTGAGATTTTAGATTGGATTTGATTGACAAAATATCTCTTGCTTGCATTACACTTGTTCTTTGTCTCGTGGTGGTGTCCCCTCATTCAATTGAATTCTCCAATTGTCTTTTTCCTTTTTATTAATAATAAAAATAATAATTGTTGTGCAAAGTATCACTCACATCCTATGCGAGTATTTTTTTTGAGTTTGTAAATATCTCTTACAAATAATAATTGTTTTGAAATATTTTTTTCAAAAATAGAAAATAAAAAACAAATAAGAATGTCATAGGGTTATCACACACTTGTCTATTTAGACTCTCTTCAAAATGTATTTCGCATACTTATTTTGACAAATAAAAATGTGTGTGCATATTTCTCTACTTATATCCCACAAAAATATGTCATTAAACCAAGATCAATGATCTCAAATTCTTCTTTCATGGCTGTTTGGAATTCATTCAACAACAAGTTACTAGCATATATCATATCATCAACATAAAGTCAAAATATTAGGAAATTACCTTGTTGGTCTATTTTGGTGTAGAGTGTGACCTATTTTCTTCTCCTTCTCAACCCATGGTTGAGTAAATATGAATCAATATAACTATACCAAGCTCATAGAACTTGCTTCAAACAATACAATGATTTCTTCAACTTATAGACCTTGTGCTCTTGTCCTTTAATTTCAAATCCTAGAGGTTGATGTGCATATACTTCCTCCTATAGGGTGATATTCAGAAATGCTAATTTAATATCGATTTTATAGACTGACCACATGTTTTGGGTTGCACCTGCCAATCCACACCAAGTTGTTGGGCTAATTGTTTTTCTACAAGTCCGTATTTGTGCTTCTCCATTGCTACTTTCTCATTAAAATTTGTCTTATATACCCATTTAACTCCAATACTTGTATTTTCTACTAGAATATCTACAAGATCCCATGTGTTGTTTCTTTCAGTGGCTTCTATGTCTTCATTCATTGTTTGAACCCACTATTCTTCCTTCACTAGTTCTTCAAAATATACTAGTTGGTATGACAACAAAGAAAAATGTCCTTTCTCATTAGAAACATTTTCATAAATGTCTTGCAACCCTCTTATCATGATGGTTTCTTAGAGAATCTATTGTTCGATTTGAATCACTATTTGAAGAAGAACTATGCATTCATCGTTCTTCTTATCTTTTTACTTATAGTCTTGGGGGTCTAGGATGAAGAGTTTTTTGGCCTATAGTTTCTACCTGTTCATCCACCCATGGAAAAGGAATATGGTTTACAATTGTTCCATTTGTTTGATCCTCCCAAGACTTGTTTTCTTGCAAACTAACACTTTTCTCACAATGATCTTCTCAGTGACATGATTATACAGTCTGTATACTTTTGACCATTCACTGTATCCAATAAAAATGCACCTTTCACTTATGTCATCAAGTTTCCTCATCAACTAATCGAGATATGGGAATAAGCAACACATCCAAAAACTTTGAGATGAGAAACACTAGACTTCATGTCACTCCATGCTTCCTGAGGGACTTTGTCTCTGAGACTAATGGTGGGTGACTTATAATTCAAAATGTAAAATTAACATGCAATATCTTCTTCCCAGTACTTATTTGATAAATTATTAGCCTTAAGAAAACTCCTAGCCATATCTATTATTGTTCTTTTCTTTCTTTCATCTACTCCATTTTGTTGGGGAGTGTACCTTGTGGTGAACTATCTTTCAATCCCTTTTTGTGTGCAAAATGATGCAAAATATTTGGAATCATATTCCTGACTTCCATTTGGCTTGAGTACCTTGATATAATTGCCACTCTATTTCTCTTCCATGGCTTTGAACTCTCTGTATTTTTAAAAATTCTTTGATTTGTTATTTACAAAGTACACCTAAACTTTCCTACTAAATTCATCAATAAATCTTAGGAAAATAAAAAATTCCTCCTATGGACTGGGTTTGCATAGGACCTGTTGTTCGGGATTTCTACCCTATAGTGAGGAGATGGACACTACCAACTGGGTGGGGTTGATAGGTAAACACATTGATTATACTGCATTTGGTTACTGCAAAAGAAATAGATTGAGATTGAAGGACATACCTTTTTTCGATGTTTTATCCTGGCTTTCACTTGGTCCTTCACTTGATCTCTCACTCAGGCTTCTGCTTGGTGAACCTGCAATACAAGAGATACCTTCGTCAACGTATCTTGACCATATAACATATGATGAAATTATGAAGTAATCTAACATCAACTATAATCAAGAATTAAACCAAATAGACATGCAATCCAATAGATATCATATTTGGGACAGGAAGGGTGTTTCAACCTTTTTATTGTCAAAGAAACATGAAATCAGTACAATATACCTGACGTGTAGAGATGTTTCTGTAACCGGATCCTGGGCTCCTGCTCTTCACTCTAACTTGGAACTTTCATCTAGCGTAACAATACTTCAAGCCTTCTCTCAAGATTTTATGGCTATTGTGAGTATAATGGGTGTATGAGTAACCCCTCTCATAGATCATCCTTGTATTTATGAGACAAGGTAGGTAGTTAAGATCGAGAGGTGGTTGGATTGGGAGGTTGGGGAAGTTGCAGAACCAATTTCAACTAATCCCAATTCGTCAAATTAATATATTTTTGATTTCATCTTAAGATGTATGCGGGTTTCATACAACAAGAGCAGCGCACAGGAAGCAACTTTTATGCTTTAAAACATGCGTTTACAACTTTTTTGGAGGTGTACGCTGGTTTCCCTTGAGGAGAGTAGGGTATAGTACGCAGGTCTTATGTACAGAGAGGGGCATACAGGTGGCAAAATCAGAAGAAACTATTAAATTCTTAAGTGAGAAGTGTACTTCTGGCAACAAGTCATCTAAGTCAATCATGCTCTTCCATCCTTTGTGTCCTTTTGTGTGATCTACAAGGAAAGGTGATCACAAGATGGATAAGTGCAAATTTGACCTATAACAGATGCCCCCTAATGTGTGAGGTCAGAGGGAAATAATGGCCGAAATACATTATAAGTCCAAGTCAAAGGAGAAGCAATAAACCACAGAACCAAGTCACAAAAACACTCGAAACAACGATCAAGGTTAGCAAGCAATTACAATCTTGACATCATATAGATGTGTAACATGATCTCTGATACATAGCTAGGAGATGTATATATAGAGCATGGCCACTGAAATACAAACATGGATCCATGTCAATACAGAGATCATAGCCATAACAACAAGCTGGATCTATGTCTCATAAAGAGCCATAATGAGTAAGGCTTAGTATTGCGCAACTTGGGGGATAACACAAATATGGTGATGCTATCATAGTCCCAAGGTCTTCATCCAAAACAACCCAAGGTACAAACCCTGTCCATGCAAATAAATGAGCTGAAGTTGAACATGGGAGGTATCGTTTGATTACCGGTCATTAATGTATACCGTTAACAAACGCTAGGGCTTCCATCGATAATGATAATGGGGCCCAAGTTGCCTAGTACGATCCATTCAAGTGTGAATAAGAGGACTTGAAGTCGAACACTTGAGGAACCTATCGAATAAGAGACATTGATGTATTCCCATTTATCCAACAACGAGGGAAACTGCCACTAATGAATGCAATCCCAAAGGTACTAACTGAAACTCTAAACTTCATTCCCAAAGCATAATGAGCTGAGGTTGATGGGAAGAAGTCTGTTGGAAGGGAGGCATTAATGAATCCTCCATCATCCAACACGAGGAACACTCACAAGTATCAGCTGATGTGGAGTAGGATGAGTAACAAGATGAAACAAAATGACACCAGGATGGCCGACACATGAAGTCAAGGTAAACTGTAGAATGGCCGACACAAGTTGTATCCTTGAACAATGAGCACGACACAAAGTGACTTAGGAAGTTTTCAACATAACAGGGAAAGTGATATAAATATGCAATGTAGGAGACATAACAGACCCTCCATATGGTTGGAATAATAACCAACCAGGGGAGTAAAACTCAGAGATCAGTTTCACCCTAAGGTCAAAAACTAAAACCCAACTGACATCAGCGACTCAAGTAGGTGTTGTGTTCAAGGATATGACTGACTTAACTGCCTTTGAAACTGAAAGAGATGCGATACACCCTTCTTATCCCTTATTCTTTTTGGTAAAAGAATGTTCTTCTTGTTTATTTAATGCGTCCAAGAAAATAGAAAACTCAATAATTCCAACCATGTAAAGAGTTTAACGAGCCCATGGGAGGAAGACTCAGGACCTTCTTCATTGATTACAGAGTTTGAAGAAGAGATAGAAGAATACTCTATAGTACTGATCTATGGATTTTAATATCGAGTCAAGATTTGTTCTTGCTCGCTGATGTTTTCAATTGTAAGGAGTTTGAAAAACTTAAACAATAACTCCATACACCTACTCGTGGATTTTAATATCGAGCCCAAGTAGATTAATGCTCGCCAGTGTTTTCCTATTTATAGAGTTTGAAAAACTTAAACAATCCTCTATTTACCCTCTTGTGGATTTCACATCAAGCCCGAGTAGGTGAATTCTCGATTGGTAATTTCATGTTTAGAGAACCTGAAAACCCTAAATAGAGGCTCCAAAAGGCCATTTTCGTATAGTTAGTCCCCTCCCCCGAAAAAGTATAAAACAATGAGAGGAGAACTCTTCTAGCCACAGATGACTAGAGTATTCCTTTTTCGTCAGTAATCCGCAAAGGTCCGGAAAAGGGTTAAACTTATACCTAAGTGGATGGACCTTCAATTCCTTTAACGAGCTTGAAGGGGCCAAGTTTGCTCAACAATCTTGTTTAGTTTTTCATAGTCAGAACAAGGGCTTAAAACAACTTAAAAGGACAGCTACTAAGATCATATGTTCATGGCGTTCCAAAATATGATCTCAATAATATAGTTAGTAAGTGGTGACAAAATTTCTCGATGACATAATAAATGATCAATACAACGTCTATATTGGTCCATCAATAAAGAAACTAAGTCATACCGGTTCAATGCTTTGAGAATCTAGTGAAAATTTGAAATATCTAGGGTAGAATTGCCTCACCAAGACCTGCAAGTATTAGTGATTGAATAGGACCCTTTAAGAACAATTTGAAACTATAGACTTTTTCAAAAAGTGGGTAAAAATTAAACTCACTTTTATATAACTAGTTTCAAAATAGAAATTCAAATATCACAATTGAGAATTTGAGGGAAAGAATTGGAGCAAACCCTTGATCTTCTTCCACTCATTACAATCAAAACGGAGTACCAATCAACCTTCTGCTTTCACCAAGTAAGCTCATTCCTCCCAAACTTGCATTTCCATGTCTTTTTTGTCAATTTTTATGGTAAAAAACCCTGTTTTGGAAATGCTCACAACGTGCTCTGCATGTATGCTACTTTGCATGAAGAACAGTTGCGTTCTAAACGTGCCTGTCTAGTGTGAAGAGCAGCGTACACCCCTGAAAGTGGCCAAAAACTTGAAAAAAAAGCTAGAAATTGACTGTTTTTTGGGTAGGATGGTGTTGGTATGGAGGGAAAGAGAGCATGAAGAAATGGATCGAGAAGCATTGCAAGATCCAATGACTCTTCATACACTCAGAAGGTGTCGATTACTAAAATTCTACCGAACGGTCAACATGTGGGCCCAAATTTGCTTGCTAGAAAGACTTGTCTGATATTGGGACGCAGATGCCATGGTTTTTGATATCCGAGGTGAGATACTAGTGCTGACCGTTGATGACATTTACTTTATCACGGGTCTCTCTCATGGAGGAGAGTTGGTGAATCTAAAATGGTCTTCTAGCAAAGTGGGTGCATTAACAGTGCAAGAATACATCAATGCATACTGTGTACCCTGAAGTAAGAAATGTGGTAGTCAAGTTCTCATCTCAACTATTGTAAGCTTCCCTCTTCGAGTTATTCTAAGTGTTCTCAACCGAATGGGGGGAAGTGCCTCACAACATCTTGCCTCAAGGCACTATATGTATATAGGTTTTGAATGCTTGCAAGGACATGTTTTTGACTGGTGTTTGAGTCTGTTGGAGAACATGAAACTTCAACTGTCGGGGTGTAAGACTAAGAGAATGAAGAACTTTGGATATGGAAGCATACTTTTTGCCTTCTTATTTGAGAGGATTCCTGCTATTAGTTTGGGCATGGCACAGCCCCCTATCAACCCTCATGAGTGAGCCTATGCTGGCTCGTTGGGGTGAGATCTTCCTCCGCCAGGGTGGCGGCGAGAGAAACCTATGTTACCAAGAGGATTACTTCTGGGGTTGGTGGGAACGACACGTGCCAGCTCTTGAGCAGTTTCCGTATACAGGCCTAGATTTTCGTCATGATCTATAGTTGATACTTCCTCCAGGAGAAGCCTAGGGAGATATAGGTATGTTTATGTTTTTTGAAAAATTATTTAATTTTTTCAAATTTATGCATATATGATTTTTATGATGAGTTCGGAATATTGAATTTTTTTTTCAAATGCAGATGTTGGACCGGTGTGCCCTGAAGGACACCCATATACTTTCATGAGACTAGTAGAAGTGGGTGTATCTGATGCCACTCTGGGGTCCATATAGAGGAAGATGGGTCGGTTGACCCATGATATTCCTACATACCGTATTGAGCAGATGTCAGTTGATATGCAGGAGGATGTAGTAGGTGTGCCCCCAGCCTGGATTAGGTTGCTGCAGAAAGTAGCTAGGCTAGTAATATGCTACCGGGAGGCAGTAGAGGCATATGAGGCCCCACCTTCTCCATAGGAGAAGGATATTCTATGTATATTTTGAGGCCATCAAGCCCAATTTTGTATCTTATGACTTGACTTTGTGATAGACTTGTGATCCAAAATCATATTTTTTTTGATACAGTATCAGATATATATACAGTATCGGTTATCTACATGTGTGTTATTTTGTTTTATGCATGAATTACTTATGTGTGTGGATGATACAAATGCCAATCTAAAACATAGTTTGCAAATGAATCAACTAATGCATTCAAGTTCCTTGGAATATGATGATATGTGATATAATCACACTGTCTCTCAAGTAACCTAACTCACATGAATTGACGTAGCAAAGTAGGGTCTCTACCTAATAAACACCCAGTAACTAAAAAACAACTAACTGTGAGTCGAGTCATACCTCCAAATGTGAAATTCCATTAAACAGAGCATCTCGGAGTAGCTCTATGACTGCACTGTATTCAGCCACATTGTTCGTTGTGGGACCTAAACAAGCCCCTCCCAAAGATACCAATTGACTAGCTGGTGAGTAAATAACCCAAGTTGTTGTGGCCAACTGACGAGTGTGGCAGCTAGCACCATCAGCAAATCCTCTAAAGTGTTTAATTGACATCTGAAACACAAAGCAATAAATGCATAAGACTACAACAACTGTAAACAAAATTAACTTTACAGAAATGTAAGTTAAAAATGCATGAAAAGGCACAATAGCATTTCTTCAAGTAGGGTCAGTTCCTAGGATCTCATAATGAGGCTGGGCAAATATGTCACGGAAATCATTGAAAATATTGGTGTATGGAATGATGTCATCAAGATAACAGTCCACTCCAATAAAGATATGTTACGTAACCCCAGGTTCAATGGAAATGTTGATGGGGATGGTTGTCACTATACTCGTCCTATTCCCTTCGGCAAGAATAGCTTGTGAAGTGGAAGGGACAGAGGACCAATCAACATTCTCACTAGGTCTCAGAGAGAACTCTCCTCTCTCAATCAAATTTAGAAGGGAAAGTAAATAGGACTTGGGGAGCATAACTTCTTGAGAGCATTCCAAGCCTATCATAGCTTCCAAAATGTTTCGTCAGAAGAAAAAACTGTGTCTAAACTATCGAGAGAGAGAGTAGAGTTCGTTGACTGTGCAGGAGCAGGGTCCATATCTGACTCGGCAGAGACCAACGGAGTCGTGATATGTTCTGCTGCAGGTTGTTGTGAATCTAAGTAGCTTACCTCTTCAAAAGATACAGGCACAGCTAGTTCTGATTCAATGAGGATATTCTATGTATCTTTCATTGAACAGATGGTGGAGGTCTCAGGAGATGAAAATTCTTCAAAACCAACAAACAATGTAGGAGCGGGTAGGTCAAAAGTGCCTATTAGGGAACCATAGAGTCCTACTCCTAAACTCTCAATGACGGGTCCAGATTGATCAATCAACAGAATGAATGAGTCTGATGAAGCCTGGTTGTTCTTCTGGGTAAAGGAAAGTTGATCCACTGTGACGATCTTTCCTTCATGTGGGAATATTATGACCTGAAAGACAGCTGATGGCACTGCCTACATGGCATATGTCCAGCTCCTACCCAACAAGAAGTTGTAATCAAGTGGGGCATCTAGAACTTTGACCTCTACTGATACTAGCTTGCCTGCAAGTTTGACATCGAAGGATGGTAAGACTCCGTGTGGACAGAAGGATCTTCCATCGAAGGAAGTGAGTATCAAGTTCGAGGGAGCTAACTTAGGTTCACCCAAGGCTCTCCAGCAAGAAATAGACATTACGCACATAGATGCGCCCTCATTGACTACAGCTCGTCTGATGGTATTAGGACCATGGATAACTTTGATCTGGAGAGCAACATGATACGACAACTGGTACTTGATATCTTTCATATCAAAGCATGCAATCATGTTGGACGAATAAGCACTCCCAATTTTTGCCAGAAGTGCACTGCGTTGCAATGGGAAACTTTGCAGTACCTCCATAGTAGACATGGCACAGGGGGTTTGGGCTAAGTCCTCCACAACATTGTAGTTGGGAGCATCCCACACGTTAGGGTTGTGCACAACCCATTTGTAGACACCTTTCGGTATCTTAGGCAATGTCTCCATAGGTATGTGAAGAGAAGTGGAAGATTCAAGAGTGTCCTTTTGTTGTGGGTCCGGGGTATAATTCCTGGCTCAAGTTTGCAACAGAGCGTCTGAATTAACCATATTGATAAAAGACTGATCAGCTGGGGTGCCCCCAGCACTAGAGTTTCTAGAAGCTGCACTCTATCCATGAGGAAAAGGATCTTTCAAGACAACCAGTTTCTTCTCACGGATCAGCTTCTGGGCTTCTTCTATAAGAGGGCACTGGTGGGTAAGGTGGTCCCCTTGACACAGTTTGCAAGGGAACTTAACCTTCCATTTATCTTTTTTTCCCTCCTCGACATTTTGCTTATTGTTGGGCTTTTGTTGGTTTCCCTCCCCTTTCTTGCCCTTTCTTTTGGGCTGCTGAGAGCCCTTTTGGTTTGTCTGCACCTGTTGTACAGATTTAGTTATAGAAGGGGAGGATGCAACAAAAGTTGCTTCTGCAGTAGTTTGTTTGACTGACAAGGCATGAACCTAATTTGTTAAGGCATCAAACACTGCAGAATCGACTGAACCCACGATGCCATCAGCATGTGGTCCAGGTTTAGGATTTCACCTAAGTCTATATTAGACCTCAGTGCATCAGGAATGATTTCATACAACAGCCCAGACTGAGCATAAACTAAGTCGAGCTACTGAGTTCTCAAAATGGCCTCCTCCTCGAAAGACACCCCTGAAGTGGCAACTTCCTTAGAAACATAAGGAAGTAGAGACTTAAGGTACCATTCTAGTAAGAATGTTGGGGGGATGTCAACCTTGATGAGCCTCTTTCGCCTTTGCCACTCTTGGCCTTGTTTTGCCGAAATGTTGACAAAAGGTCTGTGCCGCATCATATCGGACAGAAAGATGAAAGTGGTTCAAAAACACAATGGCGAGATCCTGGAAGGTGCTAAAGGCGGTTGCGGGTAGTTCAATATACCACTTGGATGCAACACTCGTCAAGGTTCTTTGGAAGAGCCTCAACCTTATGGAATCGTCCTTCAGTGAGTTAGAGGAACACTAGAGATGAAAGGTTGTTACATGGTCACCAGGGTCCTCACCAATATTACCTTCAAACTTTGGTATGTTTGAGGGTAGTTTGGTGGGAACGGGTGGCCGTGCAGCATCATGACACATGGGTTCATTCATAAGCTTTGAAAGGTCTGGCAAGTTCAAAGTTGCCAGAAACGGTAAGCATGGTTGAGCCGATGGCATCTAGGAAACATGAACCTGGTATTGGGAACCACCCATGGCTTGGTTTGTGTTATGTTGGTTGGGGTTTCCCCTAGCCACCGGTTGTGAAATGAAAGGATTGAAATTGTTCCATCCAAAAGTAAGCAAATTAAATCCTTGGGAAGCAGTCCATTGTGTCTGGGGGTTAACCCCACCGAACTGTGGGTTAATGAAATTACCCCCTCCTCCAAAAAGCAAAGAGAAGGGGACACTCCCTACAGGTATGTTCGACGGATTAACATTATCACCTTGATAGGGGTTGAAACCCGGTGTGGTAGTAGTGGATGGTGCTGTCATCATACCCATGGCGAGCATGGATGGAGAAGGGATGGATCCGACCACGGAGGAAGAAGCAATGTTCTGAGTCACACCTTGCAATGATTGTGTGGCAGAAGACTGAGTAAAACTCAATGCTGGTACCGTCGATAGAGGTACATTGTTGGGTCCAAAATTGGGTGTGGTGGCTGAGGCAGATGTTGAAGTTAATGAGCTCAGAATGCCTAAAGTGCCAACATTGAAACTGAAGGATGAGGTTGAGGCCGAAGCATTCTGTGACAAATTTGATTGTGCAGTGTTTGAGAAAGAAGGATTAAGAATCCTTGCATCCATAGAAGTTGTGGAAGTTTGTGGAACTCCATGCTCGTCTCCTGGGTTAACCATGGTATAACCTAGTGTAAAAAGATAAGTACTAAAGTCAGGGTGCTGGAAACCAACAACTACCAGAAGTGGACCGTGAGGTCCTGTAAGAGGAGGGTTGAAAGGAGTACTAAACTCTACAGTAGTTATATCCTCAAGCTCGACAGTGTCTAATACTTTTCGATCCGTTGTTCTAGGTTGTGGTTCTCCAAGAACGTCTGTCCCTCCCGTAAGTTCAAAAGAACCATGGGAATCAGTTCTCCTACATCGCGGTGGTGGTGGAGGCTCCACTATAAGTGGGGGAAGGTTTTGCAACCTTCGAGATTGATGAAGATCTTCGTCCTCCACAACTATAATAAAATAAAACTAAGTAAAAACCTAGTGGCCACTACAACTAAGGAGAAAACAACAAACCACTAAAATTTTTCCTAAGTAATGGAACCAATCAAACAGATAGAAAATACTCTTGGAAGCAAGTCTGGGATGATCAAGGCCCAGAATAGACTAACAAAGCATCGATGGTCAGTTTTGTGGCATCCACCGGAGGTCCACTGGGTGCAAGCGCTTGAATCACCAAACCACTTTCCCGGGATTATTGCAAGAGGGTTACCTTCCACGCTTATCTGAGGTGAAGTGGGAATAGCCACCCACTCTACCTATGTAGAATCCTAAAGGTCTGATACTAAGGCTACCATCAATACGAAATAACCTGGGGGGGACAGTCATCAACCTAGTTGAAGCGCATGGGAAACGTAGCAAAGCCTGAAATCCGAAAGGATCCCCATATGAGAATTGACTCTGGTTTATGGTCGAAAGGAAAGTAAGGGGATATCCTCAGCAATTCCAGTCTCCCACGACCTCATGCTTAGCTCTGGTTTAAGTAGAGTTTCCTAGGACTATTTGATATAGATGGGTTTACCTAAATGAAAGTCTTACTATGATTTTTGGGTAATGAAGCCAGTTCCGAGCAGTTTAAGGTGATTTAAGCTCGAAACTATAGCCTAAGCTAGTTGATGTCGTGTATTCCTAAAAAGAAAATGTTGCTAATAAATTTTATTAATAATTTATTTTTAAGGGTTACTTGTTACTCAAAGGTTGTAGTGCGGTGTGTGGAATGATCTGTTATGAAAGTAAAGTACTTGAAAAGATAACGCTTTCAAATTCACAAAATTTTCTCTTTTCGTTTACAATTCTTTCAAAAACTTGAAACCTAAGCAATCCTAAAACATCTTTTTGTATTTTCTTTTTTAAATATTTCAAATCAAACTAAGCTACCTCGGAATAAAGCGAGATCTTACCACTGAGCTATTGAAACAATTTTTTGTCTTTTTCTAATAACTATAAAAGAAAGAGAACTTTGTACAAAAGCAAGCAAGATCTAACTATAAAACGTGTGCAAGACAAACATAAAAATGGCTCAAAGCAAACGAATCCAAAGACTCGATGAAGACTTGTCTTACCAAGTTTTTGCAAAAGAAAAATTTGAGGCTTGGAAACGAAGTGAAAATAAAACAGGGAAAAGAGACACTTGTGACGGAAAGGCAAGCCTAAACAGGTTGCTCCTAAGTATCAAAACCCTAAGAAACACTAAGCTAAGCAAAAAGTAAGTAAGCGAACCAAGAATGACCTAAACAACATAGGGACTCAACAACAACGAGACTAAGAGGTTTTGACTTACTAGAACAAACTGATAGAACAATTAGCAAGTGACTGAACCAAGCAACCTTCCAGAAGCAACCCTAAGGACTCAAACTTGACAGTCAAACCCTAAAGAAGGATGAGACCAAGTGAAAGCGTGCTAAATGTTGCAATAGACAACAAACAATCAAAGTGTAGGTCTGTAAGACTGCAATAGCAACTAGGGTGAAGAGATGCAGCTATGTCCAAAAATAATAGTGCACGAACTTCAAGAAAGGGCTCGTAAGCGGCAAAGACACTTAAACAAAGGTACAAGCAAGCAAAAAAAATCTCAAAGAGATTGGAGAGGCTTACAAGACTCAACAAAGGCATAAGAGGTTTCAGGGGTCAATGAAGACAACAAAGCAATAGGCTGGAACAACAACCAAAGCTTAAAAAACAAACCCTAACAGCAAAACAGGCCACTACAGGAACACACACCACTGTGCAGTGTTGAAACCAGTGTACATCAGGAGGTGTATGCTACTATGTAGTGTAGGGAGGGGCGTACATCCTCCAGCAAACGCTACTGTATGTAGGGGAGACCAGCGTACATGCCTCAAAAGGGCACAATCAGGCTTTGCAAACTAGAAACAGAGTTGAATCAAGCAAATAGGAAAGATAACATAGACCTACAAGGCCTCTTAGCCAATAAAAAACTGAGAAAAGGGCTGGAAGAAAACTAGAATTAAGTCTTCTAGAGCATAACAACTAAGCGGTTACTCCCCAGTGGAGTCGCCAGTCTGTTGTTCGGGATTTCTACCCTATAGTGAGGAGATGGACACTACCAACTGGGTGGGGTTGATAGGTAAACACATTGATTATACTGCATTTGGTTACTGCAAAAGAAATAGATTGGGATTGAAGGACATACCTCTTTTCGATGTTTTATCCTGGATTTCACTTGGTCCTTCACTTGATCTCTCACTCGGGCTTTTGCTTGGTGAACCTGCAATACAAGAGATACCTTCCTCAATGTATCTTGACCATATAACATATGATGAAATTACGAAGTAATCTAACATCAACTATAATCAAGAATTAAACCAAATAGACATGCAATCCAATAGATATCATATTTGGGACAAGAAGGGTGTTTCAACCTTTTTATTGTCAAAGAAACATGAAATCAGTACAATATACCTGATGTATAGAGATGTTTCTGTAACCGGATCCTGGGCTCCTGCTCTTCACTCTGACTTGGAACTTTCCTCCAGCGTAACAATACTTCAAGCCTTCTCTCAAGATTTTATGGCTATTGTGGGTATAATGAGTGTATGAGTAACCCCTCTCATAGATCCTCCTTGTATTTATGGGATAAGGTAGGCAGTTAAGATCGAGAGGTGGTTGGATTGGTAGGCTGGGGAAGTTGCAAAACCAACTTCAACTAATCCTAATTCATCAAATTAATATATTTTTGATTTCATCTTAAGATGTACGCAGGTTTCATACAACAAGAGTAGCATACAGGAAGCAACTTTTATGCTTTACAACATGCCTTTACAACTTTTTTGGAGGTGTATGCTGGTTTCCCTTGAGAAGAGTAGGGTATAGTACACAAGTCTTGTGTACAGAGAGGGGCGTACAGGTGGCAAAATCAGAAGAAACTGTTAAATTCTCAGCTGAGAAGTGTACTTCTGGCAACAAGTCATCTAAGTCAATCATGCTCTTCCATCATTTGTGTCATTTTGTGTGATCTACAAGGCAAGGTGATCACGGGACGGAGAAGTGCAGATTTGAACTATAACAGGACCACAAAGATATGTATGCACCAACTTAAGATTCTCTTTTGCTTTATAGGAAATATTTGGGAACCTATCTCTTGGGTGTTTAGCTAAGACACAAGTTTCACATGAGTTTTGTTGTTTATTAATTAGGGGTATACCCTTGACCATGCACTTTGTTTGCAAGAAAATGAGACTAGCAAAGGGTAAGTGACCATAGCTAAGGTGCCACAAACAAGTCTCATTTGAGCTTGCGACTATGTGCATATGATTGTGACTTATTAGGACTTCTCAACATCAAGGGAACCATTGAATATTACCTCATAACCATGTTGACTCATTTGGCTTACACTCATCAAGTTATGTTTAAGACTGGGTACATAGAAAACATCACAAATGTCCTTCTTTTCATGTTTCTTAGTTAACAATGAAACTACACCTTTACCTTGGAATTTTACTTGATAATCATTTCCTAGATTTATTTTAGATATGATAGAGCTATCCAAACTTGAAAACAAAACTTTTCTACCTATGATGTGCTTGTTGTAGCCACTATCCAACAACTAGAGATCCTTATTGTTGGTTTCCTCAGTGATCTAACATGAAAGAAACATTGATTCAAATGTCCCTTCATCCATGTTACTAACATGAGATATTCCTTTGTTTAGATCTTCTTGATGTGAAATTTTAAATCACAACAGATCAAAGAGTTGAGTATACCTCAAAGAGAAAGAATGAGCAGAAAAAATGAATTACAGTGAAAACTGCAGTAAAAATGAGCAGACAATTAATTATGCATGAGAACTTAGATAGGAGCAGAATAATGTCACACGATCTAATAACCAGTATAGTAAAAAATTATGTTACAATGGATATAATTAGAATCACCTAGGATAATTCGAGTCTCAGTTGATTTAGCATAGGAATTGTCACCACTGGAGTGCTCCGAAAGACCCAAACTCAACTAAACAAAACATAAAATTAGTTAACTGAAGACATAATCAGTTAAATGACCAAGGAGGGAACATCAGTGAGTTTGTCATGCAAATCACTCAGAAAAGTGTGCATAAGGACACAATCAATGGAATTTGGAGCACAAACCCCCAACAAGAGTCAGCTAACTTAGGTGGACTGAATTGGAACACTGAGTTTGCTGCTAAAAATTAGAGAACTGACTTAAGTGGTCCTAAAATGATGCATGTAGGGTGCATAACGTGGTAGATGGACACTGGATGACATATTCTCACCACTAGGGGGAAAATGACATCATCAGCTACTAGGAAAATGAAATAATGCTAGGTAGGACAAGGATGGAGTATCAAAATATCCTAACACCCCATGTTAATCCATACTTATGCATCCTGTTCCCTGGTTACTAAGACCAAAGGTCACCCATACAATCAAATAAATGATAAAAAATAAAAGAACTGTCCATGAACCAAGGAAATGGGGAAAAACCTAATGGGAAAAATACCCCCCTCAAAAAGGAACATCAGTAGGGAACTCAAAGAACCTTCATACTAAGCAGAGAAGGAAAAAAATTTCCTGAGTGAAATCCCTTGCAAAATTATTGGCAATCTGCTCCTATGTAGGATATTAATGCAAGTGCTATATATGGATCTGGATCTGCTCCTCTGATGTACCTCCCATTGTGTCGAAGTTGTATTTTCCAAAACAAGTCTTTCAGGAACCCTTCTTGCTGTTGGAGCAAATGGCTCATTGTAGTCCAAATCATGAACCTTTGTGTACCCTTTTTCAATAAACCAATATTTGTACTTGGTTGTAGATCCCCCATGGAAAGTCTCTTCAGGGGATTGTGGATCAAAACCCACCATCATGTAGCACCTCTCTAAGATAAGTGGATCTGCATGACTTAGTACAAGGTTTGCATGATACTAAGATATGGTGGTTCTATGGTCAGATGGATCCCCAACTATGTTCCTAGTAACTACAAGGACTTTGTGAGCCCATATTGGCCTTGGCCATGGATTGGGAGCATGTGTTGAATATGGATTTGGATCTCCTTGAAATTTATTCTCAGCATCAAGATCTTGATCCTCATATTCATTAGAAGAGATATCAGTTTAATATTCATCAGATGCCAATGGAGTAGGCAGAGAGTATGGAAAAAAAATGGGAGAATTCATATGCCTTTGAGGCATGGTTTGCAAACCCTTTCACTATAATCTTCCTAGAATAGATCTCTTCAATATCAATTGTGTCAGGACCAAAGACCACTTTCTTCAGTGAACCTTTGTGAGTCATATGATATATAGAAAACACATTTGATGACAAAGAAGACACAAATAGAAAAATTTTGAACTTTCCATTCTCCAGATGTACTGTGCCCTTCCCTTCAGCAGAGATCTAATATTTGTTTCCCATGTGAATAATCGGACCATATTTTATATCCAGAGAAGAAAAGGATTCTTTGGAGGAAACCATGTGGTTCGAGGCGCTTCTAAATCTATGAGTAAGACTTGTGATTTTGAAAATCCAACCTTCATTGCATGGCATCTCTCATGACCATCAGACTCACTTCTAGAATCAGTCTCTCTTGTGCCTTCTGTGAGGGAAATGTTATGTTGTTCAAGGAGTTTGGTCATCTGATCTATCTTCTTCTACATGCAAGATATCTCTGGGTGGTTTCCTTTCTTTCAATAGGAAAACTTGGATTTCTCAAATCCATTTTTTTTGTCCTTCTTGGAGATGGAGGATCCTCTCGATGGACTAGACTTGGCATTTTGCTTGGGTTCATATTTCCTCTTCTCCTTGCCCTTGTGCTTCCCCTTTCCATTTGCACTTTTTGCTTCTCCATCCACAAGAGCTTGATTTTTGGATGCCTTCAAGGCACCCATGTGGATCAATTTGTCTTGTTCTTGGATGAGAGATTCAGTGAAAACATCTAAGGATGACATCTTCCAACCAGGGATCGACATTCACCATGAATGGAAGGTAGAGACAACTATGGAGAACTCATGGCCTATATTTCTCATAATGGATAGCACCAACTGCTCATCCTTCTTCTCAATTCCACATTGATTGCATTGCATGACCAAAGAATTGAATTTGGAAAAGAATTTCCGGATGGTATCGAAACTACTCGGTTAAAGAGCAATCAACTCAGTCTCCTAAATATGGCCCCTTAGCTCATATTGTTTTCTGAAGAGGGTCTCCAACTTCAAGCATACCTCTCTTGGAGTATTCAATCCATCGAGGTGGAAGAGTAGATCTTTGGAAATATGAATACACATGAAACCAGATGCTTCATCCAAGCTATTCAAATACTTGGCCTTCTCAACAACTGCTTGAGGTTCAAACTCCTTTCCCATTGTTACCTTGTACAGTGACTTGTTTCGCAATACCATATGCATATCATCCCTCCAATCAAGGTGATTGAAGGGTGTCAAGATCTCGGGAGAGAGAGGAGAGTTCAAATTCTCCATTAGAACTGCTCGAGTGAATACAAGGTGGTACTACTGCACTGAAAATATTTCAATAACATACAAAAAACTCTCAATTTTGGAGATATACTACTACTAGGCACTTCTTTAGGACAATAGGAGCATTTTTACGGATCCTTCACTCCTGGATAGACCTAAAAGGATTTCTCCAATGAATTCAATGCAATGGCATCGAGATTTGATGTGGAAATCCAGAGGCTTCTGGTGAACTACTGAAAGAAACTTATCAACCTACTCTGACTAAGATCTGATACCATGTGAAATTATAAATCACAACAGATCAAAGAGCTGAGTATACCTCACAGAAAAAGAATGAGTAGAAAAGATGAATTACAGTGAAAACTACAGTAAAAATGAGCAGACAATTAATCATGCATGAGAACTCAAATAGGAACAGAATAATGTCACATTATTCAATAATCAATATAGTCAACAATGATGTTACAATGGAGAGAATTCGAATCACCCAGGAGAATTCGAGTCTTAGTTGATATAGCATAGGAATTGTCACCACTGGAGTGCTTCGGAAGACCCAAACTCAACTAAACTGAACCTAAACTCAGTTAATTGAAGACACAATTAGTTAACTGTCCAAGGAGGGTGCACTAGTGATTTTGTCATGCAAGTCACTCAGAAAAGGGTGCATGATGCCACAATTAGTGGAATTCAGAGAACAAACCCCCCACAAGAGTCATCTATCTCAGGTGGACTGAACTGGAACACTAAGTTAGCTCCTATGAAATAGGGAACTGTCCTAAGTGGTCCTAAAATGATGCATGCAGGGTGCATAAGGTGGTATATGGATCCTAGATGACATCTTCTCACCACTAGGGGTTAAATGACATCATCATTAGGGAAAATTTTAGGGGCGAAATTTAGCCAATTGGCTATTTTTGGGGCATTTTTTCAAAAAATAAATTTTCTATTTGGTCATTTTTAGCCTCTAATATCGCCTATATTTACATAAAATATGTTTTTTTCTCATAATATTCACCAAAATTTACAAATTTTAGTAGTAAATTGTATGTTTCATATTTAATATTCACATACCAATCTATATATATGTTTTTTTCAATCCAAAATAATCTCCTAGAATACTATACTTAAGTATACTTTTATAATCCTTAAAAAATACCCTGATCATCATCTACTAGGAAAATGAAATAATGGTAGGTAGGACAAGGATGGAGTATCCAAATATCCTAACACTTGCTTCTTCCTACATTCACTTTCATAGTGGCCAAAATTTTTCCAATAAGAACATAGAATCCTAGATTTTTCTACCTCTTCCCCTTTGGTTCTAAAATTGTTCCTGACCTGGGGCTGATATTTCTCCTACTTGAGAAAGATATCTACATCGCATGCCTCTAATTCGATTTCATCAACCCTACCTCTACCTTTGTTAATGGAGGCCTATGTATGAAATGCAGTTTTTATATAGATATAATCAACAACTCTGCAAATAGAGATGAACAACAGAAGTATCTACACACCTGAGTAAAATCTAAAAAAAAATGTAGAGAGGAATTCACAATATAATTAAAAAATCACACATTATTCACAAGAAGAACCACAATTCTAAGATTACATTCAATGAAGCCACTCTCAATAACTCCACACTTCCTAGCCTCTATAGCGGAAACCTATGAAATCACAACCTCCTCCCTTCTATCCTAATCACATCAAGGAACTTATATAAGTAGAGTTGGAGGAATAACAAATAGTTCAACTATTAACAATTTAGTTTAGATTTAGTTCAAGCAATCACTTCACATTCATAATTGTCTCATGGGATTTATTATTTAGAGTACACATTATAGATAGTTAAATATTACTTACTTTGATTATTTGTTTTCCTAAATAATGTATGTGTTATAATATCTCTTCATCAAATATTTGGATGAATACATTAGAACTAGGTAGAAATGAATCCAACATTGTCCTCTTTGTAGAGTTACTAGGCATGAAACTTCTTTTGATATGAAAGAAACATTATGTAGTGTTTAGAAAATAGGATCCTAAATAAATTAAATATGGAAATAAAACACATAAGAACAAAATACAAGAGAGATACCAATAAAAGCGGTTCACCCAATATAGGGTGCCACCACAAAGAAATAACAAGTCATTTATTTTATTCAATCCAACAAAATGAATGGATACAACCCGTAGCACAGTTGTTGCAACCTCCTCTTCACTTTCTCACTATCTCTCTCACACATTAGTACACAACTGTAATATAATTCCCTCTTTAAAAGAGGGTTTCCTTCTAGGGAAAAAATACACAAACATAATCTCTACCATCATATCTATAACCTAATGATGAACAATCCATATTGAATACAAAATTACAGCATTTTACAAGGAAATTTTCCAAAAAAATATATTTGGGGGAGTTGGCCCTGATCCCCTTCTAGGAGGTGGCTCCAAAAGGTCTCTTCGCTCCCCCTCGACTCCCATAATTACAATAGTGGGGAGGGAATCACCCCCACCCCCATTAGGTACTAAGATCAAAACATAGCTAAATAAATCCTATGACTTAGGAAGATAATCAAGCTCCACAACCAACAATATCCCACTTGGAGGTTGATCACAATAGATCCACTACTACTGCACCTGTTTCACTATGATCCACCTTGGACTTGGAAAGTTTCTCATCTTCACCTTCTTGCTTGAAATCCAACTAAAACCGAGCAAGAAATCAATTTCTCCCTAGTTACTACCTTTGTTAACATGTCTGCAATATTATGGCTAGTATGTATCTTTTCCAAATTCAATTGTCCATTTTCCAAAATGGATTGTATGAAATGACACTTGAGTTGTATATTTTTATTTCTAGAATGTAAGTTTGAGTTCTTTTCAAGATGAGTGGCATTATGGTTATCATTGTATAACCTTATATTCTCTTAGTTCTTACCCAATTCCTCCATAAACCTTAGTATCCAAATCATCTCTTTACCAACCTATGTAGAAGCAACATGGTCTTCTTCTGTTGTTGAAATTATAACAACCTTTTGTAGTTTCGAAATCCAACTTACTGTTCTTCCACCTATATTAAAAACATACCCTTTGGTGATTCTCTTGTTATCTTTATCACCTCTCATATCTAAATCAACATATCCCTGTAGAACAATGTTTGAACCTCCAAAACATAATTTATGAGTAGAGTACCTCTCAAATAACTGAGAATCCACTTTATTGCCTCCCAATGCTCTTTACCTAGATTGTTCATATAGCTACTCATAACTCCCAGTTCATGAGCAATATCTAGTCTTGCGCACACCATCGCATACATCAAGCTACCAACTTCTGATGAATATGGGACCTTCAACATGTATTCTATCTACTGCTATGTCTTGGGACACATATCCTTAGTTGTTTAAAATGCTTGAAAAAATGTGTGTTAACTAGTTTTTCATTTTTACATTCTAAACCTCTCCAACACCTTCTCTATGTACTCACCTTAAGACAATGTCAATTTGCAATTTTTCTAGTCTCTTGTTATTCCCATACCAAGGATTTTCTTTGCAACACCCAAATCCTTCATTTCAAATGAATTAGCTAATTTCAATTTGAGCACATATATTTCTTGCATGTTAGACCTTGCAACAAGCATGTCATCTACATACAATAACAAGATAATATAGCTTGCATTATCTAGCCTTTTAAAATAGAAACAGTGGTCAAAACGACATCTACTATAATCTTGTTCAATCATAAACCTATCAAATTTAAGATACTATTTCCTTGGAGCTTTCATTAGGCCATACAATCTCTTCTTCAACCTGCACACTAAATTCTCCTTCCCTTTTACCTCAAACCCTTGTGGCTATTGCATATAAATCTCTTCTCCAAATCCCCATGGAGAAAAGTTGTTTTTACATCTATCTGTTCAAGATGAAAATATTCTACCACCACTAAATTAAAATAGTCCTAATTGAAGTCATTTTAACAAGAGAAAATATTTCATCAAAATCTATACATTTCTTTTGTGCAAACCCCATTACAACAAGTATGGCCTTGTATTGCTTTTTCCCTCCATATGTTTTCTTCAATATATAAACCTATTTATTCTGCAATGCTCTTTTAACTGAATGCAACTAAACCAAGTCCCAACTTTGGTTTCGTACTAGTGAATCCATCTCCTCTTTCATGCTTTTCTCCCACTTCTTTCTAGTGTCTACACGCATTTCCTCTTCATAAATTTATGGTTCACCATAATCAGTCAACAATAAATAATACAATGAAGGACAATATCATTTAGGGGGTCTACTTAACCTAGTAGATCTTCTGACAACACATGCAGGAGATTGAGGTACCTGTTGCTTTTATTGTTGTACATTTTGATTTCCTTTGGAATTTCATTTTCTTTTATTTCATTAAGCATTGTGTTATCTCTGTTTTATTTTTATTTTTTATTTCCCTACAATTGATATTTGTACATGCAATTTTCATTGAATACCACATCTCTATTATTAATGATTTTGTAATTTTCATAATCCTATAAGCGATAACCAAAATCATTAACTATGAATCCAATAAAGGTACACTTCTTGGATTTTTCCTAAAGCTTTGTTGTATTTTCTTTATCAATATGGACAAATGCTCTACAACCAAATTTTTTCATAAATTTCTTACCTTTTTATCTGTCCATGAATCCTCTCTAATTCCACCATCCAAGGAGATCGAAGGCCCTTTTTTCATTAAGTAAACAATAGTATGTGCAAAATATGCCCAAAATTGTAAGGGTAACCCTGCATGCAATCTCATACTCCTTGCATGCTCCATGATTGTCATGTTCATTCTTTTCAACGCACCATTTTCTTGTGGTGTTCCTGGAACTATCTTCTCTCTATAAATCCCATGGTATGAAAACTAACTATCAAAATCCTTGTCATGTATTCACCTCCATTATCTAATCTGAGACACTTCAACTTTTTTCTTATCTCATTCTCAACCAAATATTTCCATTTCTTAAAAGTATAAAAAAATATCATATTTTTGTCGAATGCAATAAACCCAAGTTTTCATAGTTGCATCATCAATAAAAGTAACATAACAATGAGAGCCACCGAGAAATGATGCATGATCTGTTCCCCATACATGTGTATGCACAAACTCTAACTTTTCATTCTTCTTTTTCTTCTCAACTCTAAGAAATATGACTCTCTTATGTTTTCCATAAACACCAACTCTCATAAAAATCCAAATCAACCTACTTCAAATATGGCAACAGCTTCCTTCAATGGATAATTTGCATCCCATTCTCACTCATGTGTCCAAGCCTATGATGCCACAATGTTGTATCCAGTCCTATAGAAGCTAAATAGATAGAAGAGTTAGCATTACCAATACATAAATACAATGCACCTACCTTCTCTCCTTTCACTATTACCAGTGATCCTTTTGTGACCTTCCCCATTTTTTTTTGTAAATGTATATATATAGCCTTCACTTCCCAACTACCCTATTGAAATTAGATTCATTCTCAAAGTAGGAATATGCCTTGCCTCTTTCATCAACAATTGGTTTCCATTCTTTAAATTTAATTCTACCTTACCCTTTCCAAGAATTTTAAATGGTTCATCATCACCCAAATAAACCTATCCAAAATCACCTTGAACATAATCTTGAAAATATTTCCTATGGGGTGCGACATGAAATGCATCCCTAAATATAATACCCAAGAATCAATAATATTATATAATGAAAGGATAAAAGCATCTTATAACACATCTCCTACTACATTTGCTTCTTGATTATTCTCCTACTGTCCATATCCTTGTTTCTTTACAGATCTGCAATCTTTCTTCAGATGTCCTTTCTTCCCGCAATTCCAACACTCTATCTTTCCTATTTTGGATTTGGATTTTCCCTTCCTATACTTCCCATGGTTCCCTTGGCTCTTTCCTCTCTCCCTTTTGTCTTCCCCTATTATCCATCGTAATTGCATTACTTGATGTCTCACTTGTGATTTTGCATCACATTTCCTCGTTACGGATAACATCAACAACATCATCAAATTTCAGATTATTTAAACTAGAGATAGAGTTACTTATAGCCAATACCAAGTCATTCCATCTTTCTATAAATGAGCACAAGATTAGAAGACCCCTAACCTCACCAACAAAGTCCACTCCTACAAAGCTCAACTGATTAGTAATTGCATTAAATTCATTTAAATTGTCGACAAAAAACTCACCTTCTGACATCTTCATAATAAATAATTCCTTCATTAGAAATACCTTGTTGGAGGTTGATGGTTTTTCATATATTTTATCCAATCCCTTCATCAGATCCTCCATTTTATTTTATTTTGTAATTTTTAAAGCCACCGATGCTACTAGGCATAGCCATATTATTCCAACTAGTTCCTTTCTGTCAAGAACCTCCTATTCTTTATCCTTCATAGTCACTGACTTCTTTTATTTTTAGTCCAACTGTAGGAAAAGATCCTTCTAATATAGATTGTATTCTATTTGCATGTTCCATAGCTAGTAGTTTTTGTTGTTAAATTTCTCGACCCTAAACATTCCTTCTTTCACCATTTCTCCCACTCGAACCAGGAACCCTCATTTCTTGCAATTTCATAAGACAAATAGACCCCTGACTTTGATACCAATTGTTAGAAAACAAGATTGCATAGAAATAAAATAAAATAAATGCAAAAATAAAACACATAAGAACAAAATACAAGAGACACACCAATATATGGGGTTCACCCGATTTGGGCTACATCCATAGAGAAACAACCAGTCATTTATTTTATTTCGTCCAACAAAATAAAGGGATATAACCCACAACACATCCATTGCAACCTCCTTTTCACTCTCTCATAGTCTCTCCCACACACTACTATGTAATCGTAATACAATGCTGTCTTTAAAAGAGGGTTTTCCTTCTAGGGAAAAATACACAAACACAATCTCTACTATCAGAAATGTAACCAAATGATGAATGGTCTAGATTGACTACGAAATTACAACATTTTACAAGGAAATTTTTCCAAAAACTTGTCTTCAAAGGAACTACTCACAAACTGCTGCCAGGTGGGGATATAAAATATGTTTCCCCCCCACCCCAAGGATAATAGTGAGTGATCAATCCCCCCACACTCCCTTGTCAGGTATTGGGATCCAAACAACACTGAAACAATCCTCTGACTTAGGAAGATAATCAAGATCAACAACCCACATTGTATTGGCTCTATAGATCTGTAGCATCACACATTATGTGCCAATATCTACAGACCAATAGCATCATGTGTTTTGTAGTAGATTCTATAAAAAATTTAGAGAGCATATCTAACCTATTGAAGAAATTGATGTTCTAGATAGTTTTATGCACTAGGGATGCTCTTACATCAGATATCCCTAGTTGGAAATTTGAGCATCTTGCTCAAAATGCAGGTGAAAATCATGTTCAAATTGGACATGCTCCCCTACTTATCTTTGTTTGTAATATACACAACATCTCCCTCAATATTCTGACCCACCATTTTTATTCATCTACACCACTCTCTAACATTTCTTCCTTTACCTACAAATTGGTTCCACATGGATGCACAACCTCCTTTTATTTTTTCCATTGTACTAACTACAAAAACACTCCATTCTCCATGTTAACCACATGCCTTGGAAAGTATTCCTCTTTTCCACAACTCCCACCTTCTTTGCTACATTTTTTACAAAGATATAGCCACTCATAATATTATGACATTGATAATTCCCCATCTTCTCCTACTCTCAAAATGGTGTTGTTGTAGCACTTAGGTTCTTCTCTTTATTCTCTTCGAGCCCTTGCTTCACATGTTCTTGTTACTTCACTCCTTTCACAGATGCCGAGAATTTCCCCTTTCCATACTTATTAACTTCATCTTCAAGAGGATGTAATTCAAATTTCTTCCCATCATGCATCACGCTTCTATCAAATTGCTACGACCTCCCCAACATAATGTGATAGACATCCATGGGAAAAACACCAAATATAATGCTATCACTGTTATCTACAATATTAAAACCGACCAATAAATATAGCTAGTTCACCGTGACCCTATGCCCATTTTGTAACCATGACAGCATATATGCCTCTAAATGAGGTGTAGTATTCAATTTTATTTTTTGAACAACTTCAATACACACCAGATTCTCAAAACTTCCAACATCAATAACCAAATCATAACACTTACCTTCTATTTTGCATTTCATTCCAAAGAGGGTCTTCCTCTGTTCTCTTTCTCTCTTAGCCTTTCTCTTGGACTGCAACAATATCTTTTTCGTCATCAAATTCCCCTTTTTCTCCCACTGTAATTCAACCACCTCACTTGTTGTTATTGTTGGTTTCATTTTAGCAATATGTGTTCTCCCTTCTTGCCTTCTCCAATCCTTCACAATTTCTAGGAATTAAAATTCCATATGGACTTATACTCTACATCTAAATAAAATTCCATCAATTAATTTTCCTCCTCTACCTCTACCTCTACCTCTTTTTGATCGGCCTCATCCTTTCTTAGTATGAAATATTCTTCTAGCAGGCTCATTCACAATACTAGGACTTATTTCACCTTCTTCAACTTGCTTTTCTTTATGTTTCCCAATTTCATATCCTAGAGATTTCTTCATATTATGTTGTTTCCTCAACAATTTCTCCTCAATCCTAGAGGTTGCGTGATAATCCTATGCAACTTAATGAAAATTCAAAACATTAAAATCATCTTGAATGGCATAACTTAAACCATTTACATACCTGGAAATGGATTTTGGACTCTCTTCATTATTTCCATACCTTATAGAAAACCTATAAAATTCCTTCATGTACTCCTTTACTAACACCTTCAACTACAAATTTTGCAACCTTCTCAACATATTTAAAGCATAATCCATAAGAAAAAATTACATTTCAATTTTGATTCCATCCTATCCTAGGTTTTGATCTTCCCTCTACCATTACATTCTCTATTTCGATGTAACTTAACCCACCACAAAGAAGCATGTCTTTTCAATTTTGTGCTAGAAGACCTAACTCTCATAGGATCTCTAATCTGCTTAATGCCAAAAAACTTTTCCATTTATACTATCCAATATATGATTTCCTAATGATTTAAACTTCCATAATAGACATGAGTATCATGTTTAGGTTTACCTCCAATACCGCTAATGGATTTAATCATTCTATCTTCCATTGGCATGTTCTCCTATGTTTCTTCTCTTGTAGTATTGATCCTGCCTTATCATCATTGTTTTCTTACACCAAATGTGCAATACATCTCCTATGGGTTTCCTCCATGGCATCAATTCTTTCCAACATTGTCCTCGCCATTGTTGCAAGCTCATTCATATATTCTACGGCCTTTGATCTTCTATGCCTTCCATGACACCTTCCTCTATTTTGCATCACTCTGATTCTTATATGTGATATCTTTTTCATTCTCCCCACTTCAACACCATCCATATATTACTCAATTTGAAACCATGATTTCTCTAGTCCTCCCCATCGCAGAAAAGAATTCTTGTCCCTGCCATAGATTTTGCAATAGAGTGCACACCAAGAAATGCAATAGATTTTGTGCACAAATGCTATTATATTTTGTGCATAAAGAAATCTATTGCTTTTAGTGCATACGCACTTTTAGTGTGTGCGCGTGTATTTAAAACAACACATATGCACTGTTTAAATTTCTAAATTTTGGCGGGAAATTCTTTTCCCACCAACGTGGTGGATGACTTGGCCGCTTTGGTTTTAGGTTCGGGTTGCCAAACCAAGTGGCTTGGACTGTGTTATAACAAAATACATCTTATTCTATAACTTCTTCTATTTCGAGAATGATTCTGCATATGCTACACTTGTCCACTACTAATGAAATTGCGCACATTTGTAGAGCTCTATGTGCAGATTCCGAATATGTAATTTTTTATTAAATCTATTATTTTTTTTCTATTTTTTATTTAATTTTAATTGGACTAACGTCAATCTAACACAAAAAGTAGGTTATTACTTTCGGCTATAAATTTTGATTGGATCACCTATTTTCAAAATGGAAAAGAACCCGCACAAGTACACACAAAGGCCTACATAAAAAAAAACGTTCATTGATTATGTCAAGACCATGATGTTGGGGCCCAATGCTCGACCTAGTCATTTTATGGCTTCGCTGACTTCCTTAATTTAAAAATAGAATAAAATTAACATAAATAAATATGGAAAAATAGCGTTGCACTTGAACGGCCTGTTATCTACGACTCTATATCATTTTTTTCACAAATTTCCACCATTTGCATACCAAGAAATGCCATAATAGAGTGCACACCAAGAAATGAATAAGCATATGGGATGGAGCCTAAAGCACAAGGGAGTGTTAAGACTCCCTCACGTAGCTTACTGTCGAAAATACCTGCATGCTTTGGGCCTTCTTCAAAATTACAAGTGGATCCTTGATCCACAATGCCTTGAGAGAGTATTGGTTTGATTTCCTTGACCTTGATACTAATAAACATATAATAACCAATTGAGCCACTTCCTATAAGAAGGGTCCCCACATTTAATTAGGACCCTCTTGTCCAAATATACAACAAGATTAACTTGATGATCTACTAGTGAATTGTTGAGTTTCTTTATGTGGAAAATATTGACATGCAAAATATTTTAATGTTCAAATATATTATTTCAAGTGTTCTACTTTGAATAGACCCACCCTTGAGAGACAGTATTCTCACTTGCTTGGTCACCAAGAGAGAATATCCAAAAATCATCACATTCTTGACCCAATGGTAATAGAGGTATTGTACCCCCCAACCCATCCAACCCCTGAAAAAATTAAATAATATTAAAATAGTTAATATTATAAGTAAATTCAAAGTAGTTATAATAACAAGGAAAATATAAGCTCCAAGGGGTAGCTCAATTGGTTGGAGCTTCCAAGTCCAATACTGAAGTAGTTGAGGTCAGAGGTTCAATTCTCTAAGTCCTTCAGGGTTAAGCTCTTGAACTTGGAGCCGACAGGGTGAGACCCCTTTGGGTGAAACCAAATATAATATAAAGAAAATATAAATTAATAAAATTTTAAAAAGATATAAAATTGATATATTAAAGGATAAATAATAATAAAATAATTAATAAAGAAGAAAGAAAAATGGAAAAAAAAGTAGAATTAAATAATTAAAAAATATGAAATAAGGAAAAAAAATGAAAGGAAGACAAAAATTAAAAAATACTTAAGAAAAAATAACAATAGATACATAAGAACGACAAAAGACAGCTAGTTGCTTATGCTAGGAAAGAGACATACGTGTTCGTGTACCAACGTTAGATATGTGAGTGACAACTAGGGAAGGGCAACACAAAAAGTGCTAAGTTGTTGAGTTGAGGGAAGCGGCTAATATGTCGACCTTACCAGGTATGACTCGCCTTTGATTTCCTTTTAATAGTTTGTCTATCCCTTTATGAACAGATTGTAATGTATCCAGTTAAGATTGCATTGGGAATTGTAATTCTTCACATTTTAGAGTAAAATCACATTGTAAGCTAGATACTCAACTTACCATTATATTGAAAATTGTAATTTTTTAATTTTAAAGCATAGGGATTTGTAATTTGTAAACAAAGATATTATTTATTGCAAATTGTAATTATGGAACTCTAAAAATAGTAAAAATTTCAATTAGAATTCTATTATTTTGATGGAATAAGTAATATATTGAAATGTTTAAAAAATAAAGAAAGAAGGCATCATTTTTTAGAGCAATTAAGTGATTACATTGATTTCAACATTGATATAACACATAAGTATTAAGTAGTTACATTGATCAACAATAATATAATACAACAATACGTGTAGTAATGATATAGTGAAAAATAATTTAGAACCATCAAGTAATTGCATTTATTTCAAGAGTTATATAACCCAAAACAATAAGATGCAATGATTTTAGTAAAATAAACTATTGATATTTAAAAACAAGGGAGACATGTATGAAAAGTTAAATATTTGAATGGTTTTAAAAATCAACCTCCTTTCTTATATGATAAATAAGAAAAGATTGAAAAGATAGCAAATGTGCATATAATGAATCAATTTTCTTAAAATTTTAAAATTAAATTGTTTATTTTAATTATATCTTTTTAAATTTTTATAAATCTACATTATATATTAATTTATATAATTTAAAAATACAACTTTTAAGAGTAAATTTCAACACAATTACACCACACAATTCGATGAAATTAAATCGGGAAAAAGCAAACGGGACATGTTATTCTGCGTCCCAAGTTTGATTTGAATGGGAGCGCAAACTTGAAGCACTAATATTTGCCGACAGAAATTCTCACGCTACGACTTACGACTTTCATAAAGATATGAAATGACTTGATATCCTTCTTAGAAGGTTTTGGCAATTTTTTATTTGTTAAATCACGAACCATATTGGCTATTTTTTGAAAATAATGTTAGGTCAAATCGATGAGAAAGGAAAGAAATTGGTTCAAAATTTTATGGAATAATAGTAGGTCAAATGGATTTAAATTTTAATGTTTGAGAGATATTTGTTAGGTATAAAAAGAATTTTCAATATCATAATTGTGTATAAATAAATTCATTGAATTTTCATAAAGGCAGTATTATTATATGTTTTTGCAGTTTTATAATCTTTATTATAATATATTATTTTAATTTTTTAAGTCAAAACTAGTATTATTATATGTTTTTGCAGTTTTATAATCTTTATTATAATATAATATTTTAATTTTTTAAGTGAAAACTAGAATGATTTAGAAATATTTTTTTAAAATTCTTTTTAATATAAGAATAAAATTTTACATCAAAACAAATAATTCATTCTTTCTTTTTAAAGTCTTATAAAGAGAAATTAATTTAAGTAGATGGTAACATCCATCAAGAACATCATCATTAAATCAACTTAATAAAAAAAATTAAAAATACACTTCCAACAATTTTTTCAATGAAATGGATTATTATAATTTACATCGATATGATGAGATTTGTGAGAGATTTGGTTCAAATTAATAATTTTACTTGAACTTATAATATTATTCTGTTTCAAGTCAATGTCGACTCTATCTGGACCATTCACTTTTTCCTTATTATTATCTTTGATTCATTTCTATACAAAATTTATAGCTAGTTTTTTAAGTTCCACCTCAAATGAGAAGTATTTATTAAAAGAATAATTTCAACAAATTAATAATTTTACTCGAACTTATGATATTATTCTGTTTCAAGTCAATGTCGACTCTATGTGGACCATTCACTTTTTCCTTATTATTATCTTTGATTCATTTCTATAAAAAATTTATAGCTAGTTTTTTAAGTTCCACCTCAAATGAGAAGTATTTATTAAAAGAATAATTTCAATTTCTCAAGAAATCAAGACGGCCTTCAATATCAACTAACTCTTTTGTTATTTTATTTTTTTTTGTTTAAAGATGAATACCATTTCGGCTTTATTTGTCTATCTGGTTTTTCTTTAAAGGTGAATACCATTTAGGTTTTTTGTCTATCTGATTAGACAATTACACTCCTATGTGATGTTTTCTTCATTGTCCATAATATCCACAAAAAAAAGCTGCAGATTCCCAAACCTACTAGCTTGTCGACAAAACAACAAGACAAAAGTTGATACGTTTTTCTTTGAAGTTTGAATGAAACTTTTTGACTATTAGTCATCTAATCGGTCTCGAATTACATGGGGTTACAAAGTTAAATCAGATCACTCAGAATTGTTGGGATGAGTACAGTTGTCTAACCTTACCAATGAGACTGGAAAGGGGATGGATATTTTTTATTCAAAAGTTTGATCTCAAGATTGTTTAGTGCAAGTCCAAGAAGGAGATAATCATGGAAAAGCATCTTGTTGAGGCCCTCACCACCACTCCTTAGGCCCTCACCACCACTCCTTAGATGATTTTATCATTCATATGTATGAGGCTTCCATTCCCATTTTTTTATTGGTACAAGGACATTACGCACTATTTATTTTTAATGACTATATAGAAGAGACTAGTACATGGGACAAACTTATCTATTTCACTTAAATGTTTCTCATTATGTGACCTCGTGGGTAACCCTCTATAAGTGTTCCTTTGATGAGATACTCCTTTGTTCACTAAATCTCAAGGAAGCCTAAGATGTCTTGCATAAGGGTTACAATGGTGTTTGTGAATTTTATTTTAGTGGACAAGCCACCAGTAAACGGACCAACTACATAGGCTATTTATTGCACTTTCTCGTTAGCAACTCCATAAAGCATGTTTGTAGTTGCGCCAAATACTAGGTGCATGGAAATAAATTTAATGCTTCCACATCTTCCCTCAATCCCGTCTTCCGCCACTAGCCCATTTCGACACAAGCTTTTGAAATCATGCATATAATAAACCACACCTTCTCCAATAAGCATGTGTTCATCCTTATATCCATTGAGTACTACGTAGAGTGAGTAGACAATATCCCCTTGCATAAGGGATTCAAGCATATAGTTTCCATGTTAATTTATAATTGCATTAGGGCTGGTGCAAGCTAATGATGGCCACTCATGACGCGTTAGTTGCAATGGACTTCTGGAAAAACAGAAATCTCAACATCAAAAAACAATATTAAAGGTACCTGCACAACTTTTTGGAATATGGTGTAAGAGGATGAAACGTAGACAATCGGATTACCTTTCAGAATATATTACTATTATTTATGGAAATTAAGTATAACTCCCAGAAAACGGGATTATTCTAAGGTTGGTATGTTATTTTTTTAAGAAAACATAATGAATATGTTTGCATTGGGCCTCGGGTTTGGTATGCAAATGGTGGAAATTTGTGAAAAAAATTATATAGAGTCGTAGATAACAACCCATTCAAGTGCAGCACTATTTTTCCATATTTTATTTATGTTAATTTCATTTTTTTTTTAAATTAAGGAAGTCAGCGAAGCCCTAAAATGACTAGGTCGAGCATTGGGCCCCGACATCATGGTCTTGACATAATCAATGAACGTTTTTTTTTATTTAGGTCTTTGTGTGTACTTGTGCGGGTTCTTTTCCATTTTGAAAATAGGTGAGCCAATCAAAATTTATAGCCGAAAGAAATAACCTACTTTTTGTGTAAGATTGACATTAGTCCAATTAAAATTAAATAAAAAATTACATATTCGGAATCTGCACACAGAGCTCTACAAATGTGTGCAATTTCATTAGTAGTGGACAAGTGTAGCATATGCAGAATCATGCTCGAAATAGAATAAGTTATAGAATAAGATGTATTTTGTTATAACACAGTCCAAGCCACTTGGTTTGGCAACCCGAACCTAAAACCAAAGCAGCCAAGTCATCCACCATGTTGGTGGGAAAAGAATTTCTTGCCAAAATTTAGAAATTTAAATAGTGCATATGCATTGTTTTAAATACACTCACACACACTAAAAGCGTGTATGAACTAAAAGCACGTGCATGCTAATAACGCGTGCGCACATTTGTTTACTAATATGAAATGTAGTTTTGATGTCAACTTCATATATCTCAAACCCCCCCCTGCCACCCCTCTCCCTAACTCTAATTCTCCTCCTCTTCTTTTTACGTTCCTGTCCTTGCCTAACCCTCATCCCCTCTCTCCCTCTCCCTCCCTAACCCTCCTTCCCTCCACCCCATTTCACCCCCCTCTCTCTCTCTTTCTCTCGTTCTCACTCTCTCCCCCTTTAATCCTCTTCTATCTCCCTCTCTACCTAAATTTACTCTTCTTCTCCCTCTCCCTCCTCTTTACCTAAACTTCCTCTCCTTCTCGCTCTCCCTCCTATCTCCATCTACCTAAACACAACCATCGTCCTCTCTCTCTCACTCCTCCCATCTCTTCCTAATCCCCCTCCTTCCCCTCCCCCCTCTCTCACTATCTTCTTAACCATGATGCCCTCTCCCCCTAACCCTCATCCTCTCACTCTCTCTCTATAACTGTTATATATCTCTCTCTCTACTTAACCCTCCTCCCCTATTTCTCCCCCCCCCCCCCCTCTCTCTCTCTCTCTCTCTCTCTCACTACAAGGGAAAGACCTTGTAGCGGAGGTTTCCCCACAAATTGGCCATTTATACTGCCCTCAAACCAATGCTCAAGGATTTATTGATAAGCATAGGGAGGAGGAGGATGACTTGGCATTCAGTAAACCTTAGGGGATTATTGATAGAGAAGAAAAATACAGGAAAATGAGGCTTAATAGAGATAATTTCACTAACATAAATGACACGTTCTCCATGGGTGACAAGACCCCCAATGCCACTATCTGGACTCATGTTGATGTCATGAAGTAGAGGCCCTCAAGAGGGAAAAGGAAGAAAAACTAAGGCTAGTTGCGAAGAAGCACCAGGAAGAGGATGAACATAAGGTGAAGGATAAAGATGGGGCCACTCAGGCCTCGATGGTGCAACTTTCCTAGAAGCGAAGGAATCAATGGGACCAAGCTCAGGATTAAGACAATGCTGTAAAGAAAGCAGAGGCTTCGTTGGAATGAGATGCCCCTGATGCCACTCATAGGATTAGCAGGTGTGATGGTACACCTACTGTATGAAGGATGAACATTGATGTGACTTTGGGAATTGATTGGCATAACATATTTGCAGGTGGGATTCTACACCTACTCCAAGAAGGGTTAACAGTGATTACGACTCCTAAGTATCTACTAAGTGAATAAAGACTCAAATAGAAGATGAAACGGTTCCTTGGTAAGAATGTAAACCTAAAACGCTAGAAGCTGAATGGTCTTGCTATCTGTTGGCATTCCTCTAGCCATGTGAAATATGTAAATGTTGTATGTGAGGAGCGATAGGAGGAAGCAACCATAGAAGGGAGTAAAGGAGCAATAGCTTAAAGATGAGAAGTAGAGCCATAGCAATGACATTTGGTTCTCGATTATGCCAATGTATATGTTGGGATTGAAGTAGTAGTGCATGGCCCTATTTATGTAATTTGGAGCGGCATGAGTAATGAATACAAACTTTCATACATTTCCTTATTCTTGTTAGTTGCACAATGTTTTTATTTATTGTGTGTCTCTATGCTTGTATAATATTGAATTGATTGTTGGTTCAATGGTAGTTTTGTTGTCCATCTTTGTAGTAGATTATTTGCTACGTTAACCCCCCATCTCTGTCTCCTTAACCATCTCTCTCTCTCTCTCTCTCTCTCTCACACACACACACACACACACACACACACACACACACACAAAACATGTCACCCTACCCTCGCCCATATCATATAAGCATCTTGTATCTCAAGCGACCATGGATAGGGTGAGTGAATCCATTGTATGCCTTTCAGTAAGGATATAAATTTTGGTAAGAATCTCTCTCTCTCTCTCTCTCTCTCTCTCTCTCTCTCTCTCCTTAAACTTCTACTACCTCTTTCTCTAACCCTCCTCTTCCATCTCACTCTTTATCATTATTTGGTAAACCTTTTCTCTTTGTATTGCACATAAACCTATTCATGACACCCATATCCCATTTAAAGGCCTACAAAGAACTCATACAAGGGGATCATGCGTTGGTTCGAGGACTTGTTGAAGGCTCTTACACATTAGAAGATTGAACAATATCATGATGTATTTCGTTACTCAGCCATGTTTAAGGCCCTATAGCCCATCTTTGGTGTGAAAAACACCCATGTCCAAATTTGATGCTAAAGAATTCTAAGAGAGTGTTTTTGTTGTGGTTTATAGGAATTACTCATGGTGATTGAGCCTGAGAAGTGGTGTTTATGGACTAAGGCCCAAATGATCTCGCTCTACCCCCCGTCTATCTCTCTCCTTAACCCTCCCCTCTCTCTCTCTCTCTCACACACACACACACACACACACACACATAACACCTAACCATACCTCACCCATAATGATCGAGCAACTTGTACCTCAATCAACCATATAGAGGGTGAGGGAATCCATTGTATGCCTTTTATTAAGTATATAAATTTCGGTCAATCTCTCTCTCTCTCTCTCACACACACACACACACACACAGAGATACACATAGATTCTCTCTCTCTCTCTCTCTCTCTCTCTCCCCTTAAACTTCCTCCCCCTCTCGCTCTAACCCTCTTCACCCATCTCACTCTATCATTATTTGGTAAACCTCCTCTATCTGTAGTGCATAGAACCCTACTCATGACACCCATATCCCATTTAAAGGTCTACAAAGAACTCATACAAGGGGCATACCATTTGATCTATCCATGGTCCCATGTGGTGGTCTAAGGATGTGCTCATGGTGCTTAAAATTGAGAATCTATGCTTAGGGCCCAAGTTTGTTGTTTGCCTCCCCCAAACATTCTAAAGGGATAGATGCTCTTGTTTCATTACCACAACCATTGTCAAGGCATGAATACCCATCCATAGTGCACAAACCATCTTAATGGAACCCATATCTAAATCCTAGGCCAAATACTCCATAATGAGGACTCATGTGGTTTCTAGGTGGTTTTTATGATTCACGAACTCAAAAAGGTTCAATTAAGGTTTAAACTCCATGTTTCACCCTTCACCATGTTTAGGTGTCAACACCCATTTCTAATGAACAATAGTTACGCATGGCCCTTATATCCCAATTGGATGCCTACAAAGAACCCTTACAAAAGACTCTTGTGTTGGTCCATGGAATTAAAGCAACTAAATCCAAGAAGTTTCAACAATATCTCGAGGCACTTAATGTAACATCCCATAAAATACCGAAAAATTTAAATAATTTTAAATAGCAATAGCTAATGAATTTGTTAATGCGGAACATCTAAAAATAGTTAAATCTCTTAACTAAGATAATTAATAACGACGACATGTCGAATTTCTCAAAACAACATATGATGCTAGTTGTAATTGCTATTGTGGACTAAATGAATGCTAATCTCTGTAACGAAAGATATTTTATGATCATAGCACTAGAATACTATCTTCAGATCTTCTTAGGTTCTAAATGCAGTTACATGCTGTACATAGGTTTGTATTATTATAATTTTCTTGGTGATATGCTGACAGTTTGTTTTGAATGATGACGAAGGGGTCCTATGAGGTACCCTGAGGTTTACTTAGCTATGTTTAGCTAAGGAATTTGAATCTTGTTTCCATGTGCATAATGCAGGTAAGAAATTCTACGACAAACATGAGTTAAGAGTACATGTGTCTTTCAATTCATCGTCAATGTAATAAGAAAAATACTAAGTACTTCCCTGCAAAACAAGTTACTGGAGGTATGGATATTTTTGGTTTCATATCTCGTTTACGTATTGGCTTACAGAATTTTCAGTGTTATTACAGTCACATCATCATTTTTGTTTTTACATTGCTATATTTATTATCTAAGAAAAATCATCCTAATATGACTATAATTATTAACATCAAGTGGTGATACCAAAGTCCATTTGTAGCTCTATTTGAAAGCTTGTGAATATAATGCTTATGCTATGTCTAGCATTATAATGTGCATCAATCAGAACTTTAGACTATCCTAAAATATCACATTTATCAATTTATTAACAATACATAGTTAATATATGAAATATATTATGAATATAGTGCTCATGCTATAAACTAACATTATACTATGCATTAATAAAATATTAAACTATACCTGTAGTCCCCAATTATCAATTGATTAACAATATATGGTTGATATATGAAATATATAAACTTTACCCTAAGACTATACATAAGCTATAGAAATGAAATATATACACTCTATAACGACTATGCATGTGCGCACCATACAATCGCATATATATTACTATTAACACGATGCTTGATATAAACCTTAGGAACTATTATGAAATGTAAACTATGGATCTAACATTGCAATGATTACGAATTTGATAGGGTATTAAAGCTCGGTACTTGACATGCTTTCAAACTAGCGATGGCAGGTCCTAGCATTAACATTTCCCAACTATTAAGTGAAGTGGAAAGCTTGTTTGGATGGTCTTCACGTGATTGAATTTACAGTCAGCACCATATAAAGCTGAGCTGTGCCATGCACTATCCCTCGATCTGCTGATTTGGCAACTTGGTAGATGTAGCAATCAATGTAGTATAGATTGCAATTATCTCTCGAATCTCTGCATGCCCATTTGGAAGCTAATCCACCATTGATCTTTACAAGATCTAAGGCTTGGAAGAAACCCTAGTCTTGCATTGGTAAGTAATGAGAATTGGTTTCCCTGGTTTTCATTTTTGCGTTTAGTGGTAAGGTAGAAGAGCCGACAATATCGCTGCAATGTAGGGTTTAGAGTTTTGTTGTGAGGAGGACTCCTTCCTCAGTTTTGAACCTTAGACCTGTGAGATAGAGTTTAAATGTTTACAGGTTTACAATCTTGTGCAATAGAGCCACAATATAGCCATTAAACTTGTGAGTGGTTCTTCTATCAGTTTGTTTAATGTAATTCGAACTGGGGTTCGATTCTCCTATTCAAATTGGTCTTCTGAGTTTGAACTCGTGTTTGCTGTAATGCCATCAGGATTCGTCGTTTTGTTGGTGTGGTGTGTCTAAGCCCAGGAGCTTCAATGCTAATTGTAAGCTTTCAATGATAATGACTGTAATATTGTGCTACTTACTTTATATATGCCTTTTTCTTATTTTTAATCCTTTCGAACTGTGACTGGCAGGTACTACTTCGTCAGAGGGTTTTTATGAGCAGAACTTGGAATGGGGATGTTGCAACTACTTCCTGGTAAGCCTCGGTGGTTCTTGAAACCTCGTAGGTGCCTTTGGCATGGTTTAATTGGTGATTACAGTATGACGAGAGTTGGAAATACAATCCTGATCGGAGTAATGGCCGAGTTTAATGTTTTATTTTGAGCAATGTTGTAAAGAGGATAAACCCTCAGTATTTAGTTGTTATTCGGCTCTGGAGTGACTTACTACATCATTTTAAAATGAGCTTGAACTTGTGTTTGTACTGCTGTTTGTTAAGGGAAAAACCTTGTGTAGTTTTGGAACCTTGAAAGGTCCGCAATGTAAACTCTACCGAATTTTTATTATACTGTTGAACATGAAATCAACAGCTGAGGGTTCACTTACTTCTGTAAAACAATGGCTCATCTTGTATTGAAATGTTTTGTTTAAATAATGGTTGAGAAATCATTTTTATAACTGTTGGTTTGGTTTCGAACAACGAATGTTGTCTCAGGTCGAGAGTAGTTAGTTGTTTGTCTGTTGGTAGATAGACCTATACTTCGTATTGCTTTTGGAATTCAAGTTTGATGTTGTAAAATTTGGTCTTTCATATGTTTAGAATTGGATAATGCCACAGGGTTCGATTTGGTTTCAATGAATGAAACCCTACCTATAGTTTTCGTTGGCAACCTTGATTGTCCTAAGAAATTGAACCCAAGAACTGGGTCTTAACTTGTGCATGTAATGCTTTCGACACTTTGGATGTTTCTTATTAGGGTTGTAAGCTATTTGTTAGACATTGATACTAAAATCGTGCTTTTTTCTAAGTGATATTAAGTGTCTTGTTGGTAATATCAACATGAATAAAAGATAGTAAGGTTATATAAAATGTTGGTTAGGGTTTGGATACCATGTCTACTATAACCTAAGAAATATTAACAGTGTTTGCCATGGATGGCTTGATATGTAATTTATTGAACTGTGTATTTCAATAAATGTTTAGAATCTAGAGTATGTAAGATCCTAGGGTTTGATTCTATAGTGAAAGTATCTATGTTTAATGATAGAAATCTATATTAAATCAAACTGTAATAACTAGTGATGAAAAATAATAAGTGTTTACCTATCATTGGTAAGTAACACTCTGTAAGAGAATAATTGCAGCTGCTATATATTTCTAGAATATAAATGCTTGAAAACAATGGATTTATAGTATTGGAATACATATTGTTACTATTCGACAAGAAATGGAATTGAATTGAAAAATATAGATCTGTGCAGAAATCAAAGTGTTTTTCTTTTGTTATGAAATAGAGGAATGCTATACATCTGTTTATACTATGTTGTACTATTTCCTGCGTTTTTAAACTTATGATTGAATTGACAGAATCTAACAAGAAATACTACTGTGTTTATCTTTTCATTCAAATGGCATTCCACCTATCACTCATCTCTATTAAATTTTACTTTTTTGTACCAGAGTACTATACAGATAACAGTATGGGAAAATACAGAAAATAATTTAATCATTCATTTAAATTAATTAATCATTCTTAAAAGATATAATCTTTGAGTAATAAAATAACATAGTCTCTTCTGTATAACTGTAATTAATAATTCTACTATGCAAAAAATCATTTAACTGTAAACAAGAAATTAGAATAGTAGAACCTGGTTGACTGTAGGAGAAACAAACAGCCCAAGGAACCTGTTCACCCCAACCTATTCCTGAAGACAACCAAATTACATACCTTAGGACCCCTGACCCTATTCACTGAACCACTAGGAAGAAGAGTCTGTAGAAGCCTTAGTTCATCAACTTGTAGTAGAATATAGATTATCCAGTCATAAAGACTTAGCAGTCAAAGAGACCTGCACCAGCACCTCTGGTTTTCCTTCTCATAATAACTAGCAGACTCACAATTGCACTCTCACATAGCCTCCCTATTCGAATCTCTCAGTGATCACCTGATACACTTGAGGAATATTTCTACAGAAAATATTGTGGAGCTGCCTGCTCAATTCGAATTTCCTTATCTAGGCTACCTAGGCCTTTTAGTGGTTAACTGGTCATTAATGAGCTGACTGCTCTCTTCCACCCACCTGGGGGATAATGCCACAAATTTAGGGGTAGATCTTCCATAACCAACAGCTAGTGGTGGAGTGCAAATGCTGCCATCTGTCCCATGTCTTCTAACAACTTCCATTCCTCCTAGTGGGTCAATGAACACTCATTTAACAGTTCCCTTGGGTGTTTGTTTCCTATTTTAATTTATTTAATAATAATAATTAGTAATTACAATCATCCTTGACCAAACTTGGTCATAATTACAAAACTTTGTAATTATAATTTAACATAAAGTATTTTGCAAATAAAATAAATATTCTCAAAATTTGGGTAGGTGACATACACCCCCCCTTAAGTCTCAACATCGTCCTCGATGTTGTTTAATCACTCTCTGAGTGTTCCTAAAACAGAGTTGGGTATGTTTCCCGCATACTACTCTCCAACTCCCAGGTTGCCTCTTCTGGGCTAAGGTGCTTCCATTGCACCTTTACTTACTCAATGGTGTGATTCCGGAGTAGAGTTTCCCTCCTTTCGAGGATACAATCTGGTTCCACTTGAAAACCACCGTCTTGTCCCACATGTACATCATTCTAATTTACAACATGAGTAGCATTGTGTACATACTTCTTTAAAAATGATATATGAAAAACATTATGTATCTTTAGATTTGGTGGCAAAGCCAATTGGTATGCCACGGGTCCAACCCTTGATAAAATTTCGAAAGGACCACAATACCTGGGTGCCAACTTGGCACAGCTTCCCAATTTCAATAGACTCTTTTTCGATCTTACCTTAAGAAAAACATGTTCACCAACCTGGAACTCTTTATGAGTCCTTCTAAGATCTTCTTGACTCTTTTGCCTATCTTGGGCAGCTTTAAGATTTCTTTGTACCTATTTCGCAATTAGTTCTAATTTCTGCAAGAATGCATGTCCTAAAATAACTCTATTTACTGAGTCATTCCAAGAAATAGGTGTATCACATTTCCTACCATAAAGAATTTCAAAAGGGCTAAGCTTGGATGATGCATGATAATGGTTATTATATGCAAATTCTACTAAATGCAAGCAGTCCTCCCACTTACTAGGATGATCCTTAACATACATCCTAAGCATGTCTTCCAATACCTGATTCACCCTTTCTGTCTTTCCATCCGTTTGTGGATGAAATGCTGTGCTGAAGTTTAAGGTTGTATTCAACCCTTTAAACAAATACCTCCAAAATTTTCCAATAAAATTAGAATCACGGTCTGAAACTATCACTTTTGGTATCCCATCTAATCGAAAAATCTGTTTCATGAAGATTTCTGCAATGTCTAGAGCCTTATGAGTAGTTTTTACAGGTATGAAATGTGTTGCCTTGCTGAGTTTATCCACTACCACCATGATGGAGTCATTTTGTTTCTTATTTTTGGGTAGTCCGGTAATAAAATATATGCTAATGATCTCCCATTTCCAGCTAGGTATAGGCAATGGCTGTAACAGTCCAGCCGGATGCTGATGTTCAACCTTCACTTTTTGACAGTCTAAACACTTAGCTATATATTCTGCTACTTCATCCTTCATTCTGGGCCAATAGTACTCTTTCCGTAACATAGTGATGGTTTTGTGATAACCTGGATGACCATAATAATGACTTTTGTGCATCTCGTCTAAAATCAGAATTTTTACTTTTGGTATGTTGGGTACATACAATTTGTTTTTGTACAATAACAACCTATTTTATTTTAAACTGTAATCTGCCATAGAATTTTCAAAATTGCTATTTGCTATCTTTTCTTGTAATTTTCTGTATTCTTCATATGTTTCAGTCCCTTCAAAGATCTGATTTTCTAAATCTATTGAGTATGTATTGATGGATGAAATAAAATTCAACTTTGCTTTACGACTTAGTGCATTAGCAACCTTGTTCTCTTTCCCTTTAATGTGCTAAATTTCAAAATCATATTCACTTAGAAAAGTTAGCCATCTAGCTTGTCTAGCATTCAAATTTGTCTGATCTAATAAATACTTCAGTCCCATGTTATCTGTTAACAAGGTAAATTTTTTGCCAATAAGATGGTGACGCCACATTTTTAAAGTGTGAATTACTGCTAGTAACTCCAAATCATAAGTAGAGTAATTATTCTCATGTAATTTCAGCTTTCTAGACTCGTATGCAATAGCATGTCCCTCTTGTGTTAGGACTCCACCGATTCCGTCATTACATGCATTGGTGCATACTATAAAATCCTTATTAGGATCTGCAGTCCTCACAATAGGTGTTGTAGTTAGTAATTCCTTTAACTTCTTAAAACTATCTGAACATTTCTGATCCCATACAAATTTCTTCCCCTTCTTCTGTAAGGAGGTTATGGGGTTTGCAATCCTTGAAAAACCTTCTATGAATTTTCTATAATATCCAATAATACCCATAAATGATCGTACATCCGACACATCCTTAGGAACCGGCCAATCATTAATGGCTTTTATCTTATTGGGGTCAATCGAGATTCCTTCCTTAGAAATTATGTGTCATAAATACTGAATTTTATCCTTGTGAAAGTCACATTTACTAAACATAGCATATAACTGATGATCTCTCAGAACTTGTAAAATAATACGCAGATGTTCGTCATGTTCTTCTTTACTTTTAGAATATACTAGAATGTCATCTATGAACACAATAGCGAACTTATCCAAGTATTTGTGCAGAATATTGTTCATTAGACACATAAATACAGCCGGGGCATTAGTCAATCCAAATAGCATGACTACGAACTCATAATGTCCATATAGAGTTCTAAAGGTTGTTTTATAAATATCCTCATCCTTCACACGAACTTGATGATATTATGACCTTAAATCAATCTTTGAAAATATCGTTGCTCCATGCAGTTAATCAAATAGATCATCTATGCGGGGCAACGGATATCGATTCTTGATTTTCATCTTATTCAGTTGGAAATAATCTATACAAAGCCTTAGAGTTCCATCTTTCTTCTTAACAAATATAACATGTGCTCCCCAAGGAGACACACTGGGTCTTATATAGTTTTTATCAATCAGTTCCTTCAACTATGATTTCAACTCATTTAATTCCAGTATATTCATCCTATATGGAGCTTTAGAATTCGGTACCGCTCCCGGTATTAACTCGATGCTAAAATCTAGATCTCTCTTAGGGGGTAATCCTGGAATCTCCTCAAGAAAAACATCTTTGAAATCTTTTAGGACATGCATATCTTCTAGTTTCAGTTTGTCCTCTTTATTAATTAACTCATCACTCACTACATTCACTGCAAACATTTGACATCCTTTTATAACTGCCCTCTTTACTTGCATAGCTAAAATCTGTCTAAGTGATGTCTTTCTTGGAATACCTTTTACTTCTACTGTTTCTCCTTCATCATTTAAACAAGTAAAACTTTTCTCATAACAATTCAGAATGACATGATGGGCTTCTAACCAGTCCATTCCAATTAAGATATCATAGGATCCTAAAGGTAAAACATTCAACTTGGTTTGTGTCTTTAACTGATTCATAGATAAAACACAACTTTCAATAAAATCAGATACTTTTCTTTTTGTTCCTATTTCTAGTCTAACTAACCAGAATTTATTGAATTTTTCTGTTTTCAAATTAAAACTTTCTACAACATTTGGTGATATATAACTCAGGATAGCACCTGGATCAATCAAAATAGTAACAGGGTGGTTTTGTAGCATACCTTCAATCTCTACCATAGAGACTTGATGCTTTGCTTGCCTGTTGTCTAGAGCTGCATTAATTTTGGGCATCTCCCTTGCCAAGTCTCCCACAGTAGGTTTAGTCTATATGGAATGAATATTGTTAGCTGACTGCTTCCTCTTGTGGAATTCTGAAGCATAATGAGGACCTTGACACTCAAAACATTTGATAGGTTCCTTTTGGTCATTAGTTCTGGTAGAATTGGAAGTATTTATAGGAGTTGTAAAATTCTGCTGCTGATTATTTCTGGAATTGTCTCCCTGAAAATTCCGATTCGAAAAGTTTTTCTTTTGGAAACCATAATTTCCACTAAACCTGGAATTTTTCTTTTTCAGCTCAAAGTTGTTGGGTTTATGATTTTTCCAGTTAGATATCCCTTCCCTTTTCCGATTAGTGTCATAATAGAAAGTTGCTTTCCTCATGGCCTCTTCTAAGGTCTTTGGATTGTCATACTCTATTCTGTCTTTGATGTTGAAAGGTAGACAACTCAAGTATCTTTGAATCTTCAGTTTTTCTTCCACGAGGTATGGCACATACCTCAACAAATTTAGAAATTTACTATTCATCTCTTTCATGTTCATAGCTCCCAGCTTTAAATCATAAAATTCATTGGATTTTTCTTTATAGTATTGTTCCGATAAGAACTTCTTCTTGAAATACCTTTTAAAAGTGCTCCAATTCACATCCTTGTCTTTAATGCCCTTCACTCTTTTGATGTCCTGCCACCAAATATCTGCCTTCCCAATCAAGTTGTATATTGCCATCTTTTCCTTCAATGATTCGGAATAATCATAAATTTTGAAGTACTTCTTCATGCCGGACAGCCATGCTTCTGCTGTCTCTCCTTTCTCAGTTTCACCATTGAAGGTTGGGGGTTTGATTTTCTTGAACTCCCTAGAGATCTGTTCATACTGTTTGTGACTTTTTCTTTTGGGTTTGTAATCTCCTTCACTGCTATCACTTGAATAATTACGTTTCTTTTTGCGTTTTTCATTGGCAGCTTCTGATGATGTTGAAATGTTGTTCACATCATCAGTTTTCATTTTATTACCCCTGTCATGATGAGGCAAGTCTTCAATTTTGGAGGTGTTTTCAATCTCTCTATCCTGTTCATCAGTTGGGAATTGATCGAACAGTACTTGGTTAAGTTCCTCTTGTGCTTTCAAAATTTTCTCATTGTCTTGTTTTACAGATCTGATTTTTGCTTTTAACTCTTAGAATGCACATAACAATTCTGATGAACAGTCATTTAATTCACCATGGACTTCTCCTTCATAATGTTGTCACGTGCTATGACTGTTGGGTCGAAATCTGTCCTCCATATGTTCAGCCGATCCTTCCATACATGTAGCTTAAAAACAATTTCTGTATAACACAAATAGTTTAAATTTGTATTAGTGAGTTTTCTGCTGTAATAAAATTGTCTGTTGCATGTTCTTTGGACCTTTTCAGGCCTAGAGTTCGAACATGAGCTCTGATACCACAAGTAACATCCCGTAAAATACCGAAAAATTTAAATTTTTTTAAATAGCAATAGTTAATGAATTTGTTAATGCGGAACATATAAAAATAGTTAAATCTCTTAACTAAGATAATTAATAACGATGTCACGTCGAATTTCTCAAAACAACATATGATGCTAGTTGTAATTGCTATTGCAGACTAAATGAATGTTAATCTCTATAACGAAAGATATTTTATGATCATAACACTAGAATACTATCTTCAGATCTGCTTAGGTTCTAAATGCAATTACATGTTGTACATAGGTTTGTATTATTATAATTTTCTTGGTGATGTGCTGACAGTTTGTTTTGAATGATGATGAAGGGGTCCTACAAGGTACCCTGAGGTTTACTTAGCTATGTTTAGCTAAGGAATTTGAATCCTGTTTCCATGTGTAGAATGTAGGTAATAAATTCTACGACAAACATGAGTTAAGAGTACATGTGTCTTTCAATTCATCATCAATGTAATAAGAAAAATACTAAGTACTTCCCTGCAAAACAAGTTATTGGAGGTATGGATATTTTTGGTTTCATATCTCATTTACGTACTGGCTTACAAACTTTTCAGTGTTATTACAGTCACGTCGTCATTTTTGTTTTTACATTGCTATATGTATTATCTAAGAAAAATCATCCTAATATGACTATTATTATTAACATCAAGTGGTGATACCAAAGTCCATTTGTAGCTCTATTTGAAAGCTTGTGAATATAATGCATGTGCTATGTCTAGCATTATAATGTGCATCAATCAGAACTTAGACTATCCTAAAATCTCACATTTATCAATTTATTAACAATACATACTTAATATATGAAATATATTATGAATATAGTGCTCATGCTATAAACTAACATTATACTATGCATTAATAAAATCTTAAACTATACCTATAGTCTCCAATTATCAATTGATTAACAATATATGGTTGATATATGAAATATATAAACTTTACCCTAAGACTATACATAAGCTATATAAATGAAAAATATACACTCTATAATGACTATGCATGTGCGCACCATACAATAGCATATATTACTATTAACACGATGCTCGATATAAACCTTAGGAACTATTATGAAATGTAAACTATGGATATAACATTGCAATGATTACGAATTTGACAAGGTATTAAAGCTCGGTACTTGACATGCTTTCAAACTGGTGATGACAGGTCCTAGCATTAACATTTCCCAATTGTTAAGTGAAGTGGAAAGCTTGTTTGGATTGTCTTCACATGATTGAATTTACAATCAGCACCATATAAAGCTAAGTTGTGCCATGCACTAGCCCTTGGTCTGCTGATTTAGAAACTTGGTAGATGCAGCAATCAATGTAGTATTGATTGCAATTATCTCTCGAATCTCTGCATGCCCATTTGGAAGCTAATCCACAGTTGATCTTTGCAAGATCTAAGGCTTGAAAGAAACCCTAGTCTTGCGTTCGTAAGTAATGAGAATTGGTTTCTCTGGTCTTCATTTTTGCGTTTAGTGGTAAGGTAGAAGAGCTGATAGTATTGCTGCAATGTAGGGTTTAGAGTTTTGTTGTGAGGAGGACTCCTTCCTCGGTTTCGAACCTTAGACCTATGAGATAGAGTTTAAATGTTTACAGGTTTACAATCTTGTGCAATAGAGCCAGAATACAACCATTGAACTTGTGAGTGGTTCTTCTGTCAGTTTGTTTAATGTAATTCGAACTGGGGTTCGATTCTCCTATTCAAATTGGTCTTCTGAGTTTGAACTCATGTTAGTTGTAATGCCATCAGGCTTCTTTGTTTTGTTGGTGTGGTGTGTCTAAGCCCAAGAGCTTCAACGCTAATGTTAAGTTTTCAATGATAATGATTGTAATACTGTGCTACTTAATTTATATCTGTGTTTTTCTTATTTTTAAGCCTTTCGAACTATGACTGGAAGGTACTACTTCGTCGGAGGGTTTTTATGAGTAGAACTTGGAATGGGGATGCTGCAACTACTTCCTGGTAAGCCTCGGTGGTTCTTGAAACCTCGTAGGTACCTTTGGCATGATTTAACTAATGATTACAGTATGGCGAGAGTTGGAAATACAATCCTGGTCGGAGTAATGACCGAGTTTACTGTTTTATTTTGAGAAATGTTGTAAAGAGGATAAAACCTCAGTATTTAGTTGTTTTTCGGCTATGGAGTGACTTGCTGCATCATTTGAAAATGACCTCGAACTTGTGCTTGTATTGCTATTTGTTAAGGGAAAAACCCTATGTAGTTTTGGAACCTTGAAAGGTCCGCAATGTAAACTCTGTCGAATTTTTATTATACTGTTGAACATGAAAACAAGAGCCGAGGGTTCACTTACTTCTGTAAAACAATGGCTTGTCTTGTATTGAAATGTTTTGTTTAAATAATGGTTGAGAAATCGTTTGTATAAGTGTTGGTTTGGTTTCGAACAATGAATGTTGTCTCAATTCGAGAGTAGTTAGTTGTTTGTCTGTTGGTAGATAGACCTGTACTTAGTATCGTTTTTGGAATTCAAGTTTGATGTTGTAAAATTTGGTCTTTCATATGTTTAGAATTGGCTAATGCCACAGGGTTCGATTTGGTTTCAATGAATGAAACCCTACTTGTAGTTTTCATTGGCAACCTTGATTGTCCTGAGAAAATGAACCTGAGCACTGGGCCTTAGCTTATGCATGTAATGCTTTTGACACTGTGTATGTTTCTTGTTAGGGTTGTAAGCTATTTGTTAGACATCGATACTAAAATCATGCTTTCTGCTAAGTGATATTAAGTGTTTTGTTGGTAATCTCAACATGAATAAAAGATAGTAAGGTTATATAAAATGTTGGTTAGGGTTTGGATACCATGTCTGCTATAACCTAAGAAATATTAACAGTGTTTTCCATGAATGGCTTGATATGTAATTTATTGAACTGTGTATTTCAATAAATGTTTAGAATCTGGAGTATGTAAAATACTAGGGTTTGATTCTATAGTGAAAGTATCTATGTTTAATGATTGAAATCTATATTAAATCAAACTGTAATAACTAGTGATGAAAAATAATAAGTGTTTACTTATCATTGGTAAGTAACACTTTGTATAGAGAATAATTGTATTTGCTATATATTTCTAGAATATAAATGCTTGAAAACAATGGATTTATAGTATTAGAATACATATTGTTACTATTGGATAATAAATGGAATTGAATTGGAAAATATAGATCTGTGTGGAAATCAAAGTGTTTTGCGTTTGTTATGAAATAGAGGAATGCTATACATCTGTTTATACTATGCTATACTATTTCCTGCATTTTTTAAACTTATGATTGAATTGACAGAATCTAATAATAATTACTACTGTGTTTATCTTTTCATTCAAATGGCATTCTTCCTATCACTCATCTCTTTAAAATTTTACTTTTCTGTAATAGAGTACTATACAGATAACAGTATGGGAAAAATGCATAAAAGAATTTAATCATTCATTTAAATTACTTAATCATTCTTAAAACATATCATCTTTGAGTCAGAAAATAACATAGTCTCTTTTGTATAACTGTAATTAATAATTCTACTATGCAGAAAATCATTTAACTGTAAACAAGAAATTAGAACAGTAGAACCTGGTTGAATATAGGAGAAACAAGGAGACCAAGGAACCTGTCCCACCCAACCTAATCCTGAAGACAACCAAATTACTTGCATTAGGACCCTCGAGCCTATTCACTGAACCACTAGGAAGAAGAGTCTGTAGAATCCTTAGTTCATCAACTTGCAGTAGAATATAGATTATCAAGTCATAAAGACTCAGTAGTCAAAGAGACCTGCACTAGCACCTATAGTTTTCCTTCTCATAATAACTAGCAGACTCGCAATTGCACTCTCACATAGCCTCCCTATTCGAATCTCTCAGTGATCACCTGATACACTTGAGGAATATTTCTGCAGAAAATATTGTGTAGCTGCCTGCTCAATTCAAATTGCCTTATCTAGGCTGCCTAGGCCTTTTAGTGGTTAACTGGTCATTAATGAGCTGACTGCTCTCTTCCACCCACCTGGGGGATAATGCCACAAATTTAGGGGTAGTTGTCCCATAACCAACAGCTAGTTGTGGAGTGCAAATGATGCCATTTGTCCCATGCCTTCTAACAGCTTCCATTCCTCCTAGTGGATCAGTGAACACTCATTTAACAGTTCCCTTGGATGTTTGTCTCCTATTTTAATTTATTTAATAATAATAATCAGTAATTACAATCATCCTTGACCAAACTTGTTCATAATTACAAAACTTTGTAATTATAATTTAACATAAAGTATTTTGCAAATAAAATAAATATTCTCAAATTTTGGGTAGGTGACACTTAAATTTTCCTTCCTTGACCATGGTCAAGGGACCACGACCCATCCATTTTAAGAAAAACCTTCTAATGGCATCCATATCAATATTTGATTGTAAATACCCCTTAGAGAGGGTCCATGTCATTATTTACACATGTTTTTGATGGCTATTGAACCTAAGAGACTATGTTTAATCCTTGATGATGAAGTGTTTTCCTCCCCAAACCATGGCACTTGAGCTTGAAAAGGTTAATTTATGTTTGAAGCCCTTTGCTCCCCCTAGGCATTTTTAGGCCTAAAGACCCATTCCGAATTCATGAAACCTACTCATGTTGAATGTATCGCATTCACATACTAAACAACATTATATTCCATGGCCTTCACAAACACTCCCAGCGTGGGTCAAAGACATAATCTTGTTTAAGGCATGCGATGCAGCCTAATCATGGTATATGTATCCCTCTACATTTGCTAGAGAGACCCCACAAGGGTTATGTGTGGTGGTTTGAAGATGCATTCAACATCATATCCTAAGAAGATTCTTGAGTTGTAGGTGTTGTTCATGGTGCTTGATCTTGAGAAGCTTCATTTAAGGCATGAGGATCTTCTTGTCGTTCCTAGACCTTGGTCAGGCCTTGACACCCATTTTTGGTTCACAAATAACCTAGTCATGGCACACATAACAGACTTGAAGTTGAATAATACCCTATAGATTTCATATATGGTGGTTCAGGGACTCATTCATGGTGTTTGTGCCTAATAAGAAAGAGTTAGTGTTGGAGGCTCTCATTTCCCTCCACTAGCCATGGTTAAGGAGCCAAGATAAATCCTTGATTCCCAAGATGTCATAATGGCAAACATATTCAATTCATATGCAAAAGAATTCTTGTATAGGGCTAGTGTCATGGATTCTATGTGTTATTGACGATGCTTGAGGTCACGAAGTTTCAATTAAGGCTCAAGTGGAATTAAATTGAGCTTAATATGCTTCAATAAGATCTCGAGGAAACTGTTTTCATTCTTTGATGATGTTCAAGGATTTACAACATATCCATGGTTTTGCATAGTAGTCCGAGGATTCATTCATTGCATCTGATCTTGAAAAAATATGTTTAGGGTCTAAGATTGTTATTTCCCTCCTTAAACCATGGTCGAGGGCTTGAGGCTATTGTTTTTCTACCAAGACTAGGGTTAAGGGCCCAAGAACTATCCACAGTGCATAAAGCATGTTAATGACAATCTATATCCAACTAATGGTGTCCATATTCCTAAGAATAAAATATTAGTGATAGAGGCTCTTTTTTAATACTCGTACATGATTCCCAAGACATTGTAATGACACTCACATTCAACTTTGATGCCAAAGAAATCTTATAGAGGGCTCACGTTGTGGATTTTAGGTTTTGTTCATGGCACTTGAGGTTGAGATGGTCATTTAGGGATTAAATCCCTTGTTCCAATTTACAAAACCTACTCATGGATCATGTATCCCACTGTTGTGACCAGAACACCCCCCTAGGGAAAATCCAGGGGCCCCTTACAATTGTTTTTGAAAGTTGGACTTACGAGAGGGATTTTTTTGTATTATTTCCTTACTCGGCCATGTTTGAGGCCCTATGTGCCATCTTTGGTGTGAAAAACACCCATATCCAAATGATTTAGGGCCCATGGCCCAAATAATTTCATCCCCATATCATAGTTCTTGAGCTATGAAACGTTCATTTAGGTCTCAATCCTCTTCTTTCACCCTCTAAGCATGTTTACATTTCAAATCCCATGTGGCATTGCACCGGGTGCGACCCCTGCAGGTATGACGTGGGATGCTACTGCTCCCCCCTTAACCCCATGATCTCTTTCTCTCTATCTCTCCCATATCGCATCTCTCTATCTCTCTTTCTTTCAACCTTCTCTCTCTCTATCTCTCTCTACCTCTCACTCTCCCTAAAGCACTAGATCCCTTAACCCCTAAACCGTTGAACCATTCAACCTGTAATCCCACAACCCTAACTCCTAAACAACCTAACCCATAATCCTTAAAGTCCAAATCCATAAGAACTTAAACCTTAAGTCCTAAACCCTTAAATCCCTAGAACCCTTAAACCCCCTCTCTTTAGCCATTCATTTATCCACTTTTGAAGTATACTCCAATGTATGCAAATATTCATTAAGTATTGAATGTTTGGCATTAAATGGGGTAAACGTTGGTGAATTAATGGTTGAAATGTTATGCAGGGGTGCGTACGCGCTAATGACATGTATGCACTAAAAACACACGTGCACGCTTATAAACATGTGTGTGTGATCTTGCTACTAGTTTAAAAAAAATAGAGATCTCTGGTCCTGGGAATGCTACAATACAAAATGGGATTTTCACTCAATTCGCGGGTTTAATCTCTTGTAGGTTGAAAATTGGCTCACATTCATTGATATTTTGGACACTCATTGATATATTGGACACAAAATCACTCTTGGAATCTAACAAACATCTTTAGTGGTCTTGGAATCTGGTGGATACATTCAAGCTATCAGTTTCCATTACAAGTAGAGATCATTTCAATAGGTATGATGAATTGTAAATAATTGTTTTCATTCACATGATTTGAGATTCTCCCATGCCTTTGTGTTTTATCATATTCCTACATCAATATCCATGCATAGACAACAATGAATTTGACAAGAAGAATTCCCAAGTTCACATCTAAAAAAAACTCATATTCACTACACAAGATGAAGTATGCAATGTAAACCAATAATTATTTCCATGAATATATTTTTATATAACACAAGGATGGCATGGATGAGGTTCTCTCTTGAGACTCTTCAATTTGAATAAATTACTAAGAAGCAATCATGGGATAGGGTCCATATTGAATAGTTCATGACATTTTTTCCATGCTCTCCTCTTCATGCTATGTTTATCATAATGTTTCTTTAATATCATGCCTTTGAGCTTGACTACTTGACTCTACCTCATTGAATTCTCCTTCCTTGGGGGAATTTGAAACCTCCTCATTGTGTAATTAGTAAAGTTATTATATTTATCTTATTTGATGTAGAAAAAATATTAAACTATTCCCAAGACACCCCTAGCCATCTTTGCTGTAGGGCGTTATTATCAAAAGTTTTATGAATTCATCGCTAGGAAAGACACTAGTTTCTCCATTCTACACTTGACAAACCATCATCTATATTGATTGAAATTGTAAGGGATAATTATGTTTATCTGATGACTTATATGGGAAAGAAATTTAAAATGATAACCAAGAACCATGTTGTGTTTGACCTCATAAGTAATGCACCTTATTGCGTGTAATGTCATCTCATCCTAGGGTGTTGGAAAGGAAGAATATTTCACTCCTCTTCTTGTGACTTCTGCTACCTTTTGAACACAAAGTAAGTCCTTTTTTTCTTGAGCCTCAATTACGTTCTTAAATGATTGTTGCAATATTTTTAGTCTTATAACCTAGGAGATATTGCTAGTCCTATAACTGTAATCCCTGCAAACACATGAATACTCTATTGTACATTTGAATTCTCAACTCGGTCTAGACACTTGAGTTCATGACTTGGATTAGAGGTACTTGAGCTCAAATAAAAAAATAGCTTGATTTGATTTTTCATGGGAGACTCGATTTAGATAACTTGATAACTAAAACTTCACGTGACTTCAACTTTGCATGGCTTACATAACTCACTAGATCATTTCAAAATCACAATTTGCTATACATGATAAGGAAGGTAGTTTGTCTTTATGTCTCTTTGATAAATATGAAACCCCTAGGATACCATATTATTTCCATATGAACCCTATCCTAGGATAATTTACCTATCCTTAGCATACTACACCCTAACTCTTGCCTTAGATACATGGTCTAACACAAATAAACTAGCATAGTTCGCAGTTGTATGTGTTAATTTGTAAAGTGGTAAATTATGTTGGAATGTGTCAAGTTTATTGTATACTGGAACTAATATCTTATTTGTTATTTCTTTTGTAGGGGTAGACCTCATAATTTTTTAAAGATACTTTTGGAGATGGGAAACTCATGTAACATAGCAAAAAAATCTAGAAGGAATCTTCCCATTGAAAAGGTCAATAACGTAAGAGAAAATGCCAGATTGGAAATGGAAAGAGTGAGACATGGTCCATTCATTTCCATTGATCCTGCCACTTATCCTAACACAGTTGTTGACATTACAATATCTATTTCAGAACCACAGGTAAAGCAGTTGTGTCCAATGGACCCAACTCAAATTCCAACATCAACACAATCTCCAACCAACAATCCATCAACGAGTCATGTTGAAGTTCCTCAAGACATAGGTATATTGGGAGATGTTGCGTATGTAGAGTTGGAATTACAAGTAGTGATTAATTTTCAATCTCCCCAAGAAGACCACAACCATGTCGAGCACACTCCCAATATTGCCCAACGTGTGAATGAAGCACCACAACAAACAAGATCTGGTATTCGTACCTCATGTCCACCTTCACTACCTCGACTGTCTAGTGTAAGAAGAAGAAATCCTAGACGTATTCATGTGGATGAAATTTCTCTATCGGGCCTTGAATGTAAGTTTCCAAAATGCACTATCGAATGGAAATGCAACAAAACTGTCAAGGAATATTTTGAATCCAACGTGATGCAGGTAAATGTCAATTATTACTATGTTTGTTAAAGTCGCATTGTCTAGCTATTGTTAGGAGAATTTTGGGCATAAAGATAGTTAAAAGGTCAGAGGCTAGCAGTCATATTGTTAGAAATCTCCAATCTGCATTTAATGCGATTGGGAAGACGTCTAGTACAAAATATCTCTGTGCAGTTTGTCATGTGTTAACATAATCAGTTGTAAGCAAGCCCATAAGGAAACGTCGCTTGCTATCACACACTTCTCACATACTTAAATTAAATAGAAAAACTATTAACCAGTACTATGTTATAAGAGAAAATGATCTTGACACTCTGGGTGGAAAATATTGTTGGGATTTTGTCAGTAGGTTGCCTCGTGGACATAGGAAGCTAATTGATGTTTTTAAGGAGTTACTATGAAATTTTTGGCATGATCATACCAGAACTTCATCAAACCAAAGAGACGTGCTAAAGCTGAGAAAAGGTTCTACTGAACATGAACCCCATGCTAAACACTTCCTTGACACCACACAGACTGAACTCTATGAGAGATTCAGGAATGAGCACACACAATTGAACCTGGGCCAAAGGTCCTTTGAGAAATGAAAACCATGGTATGTTTGTATATGTGTTGATCAAAACACGGGTTGTTGTAGATACCATGTAGAATATGAATATTTTTATGACACATATAAACATATATTTTGTGATTTGCATACTAATATTGTGCAGGGATGCAATGAATACATACTACCACTGAATGGATCGAGAGACTTTATCCACATCATCATGTGTCCAAGGACCGAAGGATAAAAATATTATGAAAAATTGTGTCTATATGGGACATGTTCTAGGTGGAGTGGGTTTTCTCTTTTGAACCGTTGCATTCATGAAAGCAAGGAGCATGAATTTGGAAGGATGGTCATGGAGATGCAGAGCTTCAATTACGTAACCTATAAATTAGACAGTGCCAAGGAAAGTAAAAATATTGCATTGGTGAAGTCACAGGTACAAATGAATATTGCATATTTTCCATATTGCATGTTCATTTTATGACATATACATTTTTCAAAAGGCCACATTATAATATGGTCCTTGTTTTCATGGCAACAAGAATGGGTATGTTATTTCTTGATGGAATTCTACAAGAAAACAGAGGAGTATGTTCAACATGTGCATGTAGCGCGATGGCAAGATGAGCAGTACAAAAAATGCAGGGACACCTTTCCCGTTGGGACCATAGTGTCAATTGTGGATTTTGCAGAAAACTACACCCTTCAGCCAGAAAATGAAATTCAAAGTCAATACTACCATTTATACCAAGTCAACATCATGGTACATATTACGTATAGGCATGGGCTAGAGAGCAGCAATGACATGAGGATAATACTAAAGGATACAAAATTTTACATAAGTGATGATAGAACCCATGATATGCATTATGTGGAACATTGTTTTCAAATTTTCTATGATCAGTTAAAGGATAGAGATATACATATGGATCGTCATTGGATATGGTTAGATGGTTGTGTGGGACAGTTTAAAAATGCATGAGTATTCCAATGGATGAGTATTTTGCATAAGACTTAAAATGTGTTTCATATCTGGAACTACTTTGAGACTGGGCATGGAAAAGGAGAGCATGATGGGGCCGCTGCATGCATCAAAACCACACTACGAAGGGAAGAGATGAGGTTTACCACAAACCCTCATATCTGAGATGCAGAATCCATAGTTCAATGGTGCTCTGCAACAATGTCAGACCGAACAAAAGAGCAGCAAACATCAATAGTGACAGGACGTGTGGTAAGAATGTTTTGGCAAGTGGTTGACATAGATTGATTGAGTTCCTATAGTTGCAGAATAGTACAAGGAACACGTGGATTTCATTCAGTTCGAATCTCAAACAACCCCTTATTTGAAATATGGACGCAAAAAATTGCTTTCTTTTGCATCCCTTGTAGTAGTGGTCAATGGAATGAATGTGAATGCATGGACTGGGTTGATGAATGGGATCATGTGTCACTTGCATTAGACCCACGTGTAGTTGTTGAAACAACCTAGTTAGAGGAGCGTAAATAAACTATTTCAATAGAATACAACCATATCTTAGATCTTGTACAATCAGGACACATATATGCAGGTGTTGCCCCAAAATACAATGAATGGGGCACAAATTATTGGTTGTCACGATGCTTCCAAGGTAAGAAAACCCTCAATGAATCATTAATTGACGATGAAGGCAATGAATTTCCTATTGGCTCGATGGTGGTTAAGGGTGAATATCTTACACTAGATGGGAAGTCAAGAAATACTAGTGAGTATGTATTCGTGGATTACAGACTAGGTTCAGTGGTGTATCACTTCACAAACTTGATCGTTGGCACAAACATCCATCTACAGATAACGTCAAGCAAGAGCTCAACCAAGGAAAGCTACTTCCTACCTCATTCAGAGAACAAGAGATTGATGGAGACAATTACCAACATAGAGGATCTAGATGGATTTATTTAATGAGATCAGGCAATTTTACATAAGAGATAGAATTGCATCAAAGAATGTTATGTTCTACATTGAGGTATGTGTAGTTTTATGTTATTTTGTTGGTACATCCATTTTTTGTTGATACATACATACATACATGTGTTATTTTCATGTTTTAGCATAATATGAAAACAAAGCTTGTTGTGCATTTTTCCAATATTTAATCAAACCCTAGTTGGATGCCCTCTTTGTTTTTTGATTAAGCGAACCTCTTAGGGATAAAAATATTCGTTTTCTTATGTTTTATCAGGTCTACAAAAAACCCTTAGGACATCACTAAAATCCTTCTAAGTCATCCTAAAACCATCCTCCATCACACTACTTCTATCTCCCCTCACTTAGCTCCACCAATACACACTTTATAGTCATCAAACATTAAAAAATATACTTCAAAGTTACTTGTCTCATACCCCTAAAAAGACACGTATACTTGGATATCAGACAAGGTAAATTTATCGGCTTGAAGGTTGCTTCAAATCAATATTTTGAAGTGTACATATGTATCTACTTCTAATTCATGTACATGTGTGTCTCGATTTAGTGGACCAACTCTGCAAAACCATGTGTCGGGTGACTGGGAGTGGCTTTCCCATGTCGGCCTTGCCCAAACACACCTACAGGAGCTGACAGAATCTATAACGTCCCCTCCCATCATGCCAGTGCGATGGAGAGAATGTGAGGCTAAAACCGGGCATCTAGCCCCATGATTATTAACATAATCCACAGAGTATAAAAAGACACATGCAGATGTATATACATATGTACAAGAAAACACAGCATAAGTAAATTATATTACGCGTCTAGCATACATTCAAGATATTCATGATATTCATCAAATGAAATACATTACAAAATTAACACAAGAGAGAGTACTTATCTTAAATCAAAGTAGTCCCGAGCAATTGGCTATGCAATTGCAACGTTCCCCCCAAACATAGGCCAATTGTGCTTGTCAATATCACAACACAACTGCCACCCCCGAGCTGGGCATGATTTCTACAAGGAAAAATGGAACAACAGACCCATACATAGCCCAAAGATACACCAAAATCAGCCAAGCCAATCTACAGTTGGGTTTATGAGGCTGCTAAGGCAATGGAAAGATAGAATTGCTAAGCTAGTGAGCTCAACCCCAAAGATATGGATACCCTTTACAAGATCTATCTAGCTTGGTCCCCACAATACCTACACACCTGGCACAAGGAAGTATTCCCTTCATTACTACACAGTCCCTTAGGCCATACCTTCCATTTGAGTGTTCTTCAAGGTGTGCATAGAAGAGCAACCAGCCCTTTTGATATTCTTGGGAGGTTACCTCCTCACTAGGTTTATCCAGCCAATTCTGGTCCACTTCCACTCCTAATTCTTGCTCACAAGTTCCAACCAAAAACGAAGTTGTAGATTGGGAATCAACCATGGGAGAGAGAAATCATTTTTAGAAAACGTTCCTAGGAATTCAAGGGGCAGAAGTGGCCTCCATAGACCCCAAAATCGTGACTCCCTTCTTTGCAACCACTGTGTAATACAAAAACGAGTTCCCAACCATGGAAAACACAGGAAAATGATGGAAAATGTGAAGGAGAAAGCCCCGGCTAGCTCATACTGCATGAGAGAGCAAAGACCATGGGTGAAGAATGGCTTTGGGCACCATTTCGTGGGTGTTTTCTTGCCCCAGAAGAAAGAATATGTTTTTCCAGGTTGATGGCTTGCCCATGCATGAAATTGGCTGCCATACCTCTTCATTCCCAAGGCATTAACTACCTCAACCAACTCTTGGAAGAATTAAATGATTGGATGCATAAGTCAAAATGGGTAGTTGAGGGTTTATGGGTTCATTCATTGACATTTGGATTAACACCATTGGCTCAAGGGTTTGAATAATTTCCCTCCCTATTCCTTGTAGAATCATGCCCCCATCTCTTGTTTCATTGCATAGCTAGTTGTGGGTATTTCATTAAAATTTGTATTTACATGATGTCTTAATTTACATTGTGCATGTCCAGCACAAGAACCATAGGCATCTATTTTTAATTGCCGATACATAAAACGATAAATAGATGGCGGGGCCTTGGCCTTGAGCTCCTCACTATGATTTAATAACGATATTTACATCATTTACAATTTTAATGCAATAGGGTCAATATGGGTACGTTACATTCCCCTCCCCTTACATTAGCACTGTCCTAAGTGCTCATCAAAATTGAACAAAAATGGATATGCCACTCTTATGGCATCCTCCAACTCCCATGTAGCCTCATCGGGACCGTAGTGCTTCCATTGCACATTTACCTGTCCGATGGCTCAGTTCTGGAGCAATGTTACCTTCTTGACTAGGATGCGCAATGGATCGGTTTGGAACTCTCCCTCGGGTTCCACCTGGATCACATCCCAATTAATCACATGGTTAGGATCACGTACATATTTCTTAAGCAAAGAGACAAAAAACATTATGAGCTCTAGTGCTAGCAGGAAATGCAAGTCTATATGCAACTGGCCATTTTATTTCAAGCACTTCAAATGGCCCACAATATCTAGGTGATAGGTTGGAACAACCCCCAATCTTCAAGGAACTCTTCCTCAACCTCACTCTGAGATACACATGATCCCCAACACTGAATTCCCTATGCCACCTATGCTTATTTGCATAGCTTTTCTGTTTATCCTGGGCTGCTTTTAAATTCTGCTTGATCTTTGCAACCTCTTATTCCATTTCCTTAAGCAATTTTGTTCCAAGTCACTGGTGTCCTACACCTCCTGCCGGAGAAAGCCTCATATGGACTCATTCCCAATGATTCTTGCTGCCCATTGTTATATTCAAAGTCTACCAAGTGTAGATAGTTCTTCCACTTGGATGGTTTGTCCATTACATACATGTGAAGCATGTCTTCAAGCACCCGATTTACTCTTTCTGTTTTCCCATCTGTTTGAGGATGGCACACAGTACTAAAGCTCAACTGTGTACCAAAATATTCAAAGAAACCCTTCCAAAAATTGGAAGTGAACTTGGTAACCCTGTCAGAAATTATTTCCTTAGGTAATCCATGTATCCGAAAATGTCTTTCATGAAAATATTCGCAATGGCATTGGTTTTATGTGTGGACTTAACCGGTATAAAATGTGTTTCCTTTGTTAACTTGTTGACCACAACCATGATGGAATCATGTTGTATCACAGTCATTGGCAATCCCGTAATAAAATCCATGGAAATTACTTCCCATTTCCATTCTGGAATTGGTACTGGATGCAATAAACCTACTGGGTGTTGGTGTTCAACCTTCACCTGTTGACATTTCATGCATTTAGAAATGTATTCAGCGACATCCTTCTTCATCCCTGGCCAGAAATAATATTTTCTTGCTGTAGTCATTGTTTTATGATATCCTAGGTGACCAGAGTACAAAGCTTTATGGATTTCATCCATAACAATCCTCCTCAAATCTGCCACATTTGGAATATAGGATCTATTCCTATAAGTGAGAAGTCTGTCTTCTTCCAAATGATATCCTTCACACTTCTTTTCAAGGTCTTGCTGCTACAATTTGTCCTTTATCTGCACATATGCTTCATCCTCCATAATATGGTTAACAATCTGTTGTCTCAAATCTAGTTGTCAAGTACTAAGTCCTGCCACATGCATTTCATGTACGCTCCTACTAAGTGCATCTTCTACCTTGTTTTCTTTCCCTTTTATGTGTTTGATTTCAAAATCAAATTCACACAAAAATTCCAACCATCTAGCTTCCCTAGCATTTAAAGTTGGCTGATCAAACGAGTATTTCAGACCACAATGGTCTGTCCTTAACTCAAATTTCCTTCCCATTAAGTAATCCCTCCACATCTTCAAAGCATGTACTATGGCTACAAGTTCTATATCATGAGTAGTGTAGTTTTATTGTGCTCCTTCAACTTTCTTGACTCATAGCTTGTCACGTGGTTGTCTTGCATAAGAACTCCTCCAAGTCCTTGATTGCATGCATCGGTACACACCACAAAGTATTTTTCTGGGTCTGAAATTTTCAAAATTGGTGCACTCGTAAGAAGATTCTTCATCCATTGGAAACTTTCCTCACATCTTGGTGTCCATTCAAACTTTATCCCCTTCTTTTGCAAAGAAGTGATCAGGTTTGCGACCTTGGAGAATCCTTTGATAAACCTCCTGTAGTAACTAGCAAGGCCCATAAAAATCTCACATCTGTCATAGTTCTTGGATTTGGCCAGTTCATGATGGCTTCAATCTTCTCAGGGTCTACAGATATTTCTTCGTCAGAGATGATGTGACCCAAATAATGAATTCCATCTTTATAAAAGTCACATTTGCTCAACTTTGCATACAACTTATGCTCCCTTAGTAATTGCAATGTCATTCTCAAATGTTCTTCATGCTCTTCTTCATTCTTAGAATAGATGAGAATGTTGTCTAGAAATGCAAGAACAAACTTGTCCAGATACTTGCTAAAAACACTATTCATGAGACACATGAATGTAGCTGGTGCATTTGTGAGACCAAATGGTACCACCACACTCATAGTTCCCATACCTTGTTCTAAAGGCTGTCTTATGAATATATTCCGCTTTGATTCTTACCCGATGGTAACCAGACCTCAAGTCAATCTTTGAAAATACCTTTTCTCCTCTCATTTGATCAAAAAGGTCATGAATTTGGGGCAATGGGTATTTGTTCTTTACAGTGACTTTGTTCAACTTCCTGTAGTCAATACATAACATGAGTGTTCCATCTTTCTTTTTCACAAATAGAACAGGTGCTCCCCACGGGGACACACTTGGCCTGATATATTTCTTTTCCAACAACTCTTGTAATTGCATTTTCAATTCTAACAATTCTGGTGTACTCATCCTGTAGGGTGTCTTAGACACTGGTGCAGCTCCTGGCACAAGTTCAATTGTAAAATCAATGTCTCTGTTTGGAGGAAGTCCTAGAATCTCATCAGGAAAAACATCCCTGAATTCTTGCAATACATGATAGTCCTCCAATTTAAGAGTTTCATTCTCTGTTGCCTCTAAAACATGGGCTGAATACAACTGAAAACCCTTCCTACAGAACTTCTTCAGCTGCATGGCTGAAACCTGCCTAACAGAAGTCACCTTTGGAATTCCTTTTACAACCCTTAGGTTTCCTTCTTCGTCCATGCATTCAAACGTCTTATTATAGTAGTCAAGTTTAACCCTGTGTGCTTCTAACCAATCCATTCCAATGAGAATATCATAGGAACCCAATGGTAAAATATTTAGATTTGCATAAGTGCATAGCCCATCCATATCCAATGGACACTTCTCTACAATTTCACTAAATTTTCTCTTGGTTCTAGTGGCTAGTTGAACTAACCATGATTTACTATGATTTAATTTCTTAAAAGCACAAATATCAACAATTTTAGGAGTGATATAACTGTGAGTAGATCTAGGATCAATCAAAATAGAAACAGATTGCTTAGCAATCTTACCTTCAACTTCAACCATAGTTGATTGACGGTCTGCCTGGAGGTCTTCTAGTGCTACATAGATTCTAGGGATTGTCCTCGCCACTTGACCCACAGTTTGAGCTCCTTGGATGTTGTGATCTTGATTTGGATTCCCATTCCGATGTGGACAATTCCTAAGCATGTGGTCTCCTCCACAACCCCAACATTGAAGTGGTTCTCTTGGCTCCTTTGGATCTCTTGGCTTGTCTCCCATCATCCTAGTTGGCTTAGTCACAACCTGTGATGGTTGCCTTTGTTGATTTCTTATATGAGGAGGTTTGAAACCTTTCTTCCTTTGGTCAAACTTATCATTTTTCTTGTCCTTCCATGCCTTATGGAAATCAGGTTTGCTTTTGTTTTGATCATAGCAATACTTGGCCTTCCTTATTGCCTCCTCTAGAGTTCGAAGTTCATCAAATTCAATCCTATCTATATATGACTGAGGTATCCCACTTAGAAAGCGCTGAATTTTCACCTTATCATCTCGAATATACCTGACATACCTCAGCAGCTCCGAGAATTTGTTTGCATATTCTTCCATGGTTGATTGTCCCAATTTCAGCTCATGGAACTCCTTGATCGTATCATCATAGTACCAGTCAGAGAGGTACTTTTGCTTGAAGTATTTATTGAACTACTTCCACACAATATTTATTTCATTGATCTTCCTCACTTGCTTGATATGATCCCACCATATAGATGCTCTTCCATTCAAGTTGAAGATGGCTACCCTTGCCTTCATATTTCCATATTAGTCTTGGACTTGGAAATACTTTCTCATCGCAAGAAGCCAAGCTTCAGCTTCTTGACCAGATTTTACCTCTCCATCAAATGTAGGAGGTTTTGTCTTCTTAAACTCCCCATGTGAATCATTCTTGTAATGCTTCTATCTCTTATTCTTGCGAGATGAAGAGTTTGAACCCTCAATAGATTCTTTAGAGTCAGATGATCCACTAGAAGGTATTTCTGGAGTATAGGTTCTGTCTCTAGAAACTCTTCTTGAGCTATTGGCCCTCTTTTGGGAATTCCTCCTTGAACTACTCTCACTCCTTTCTGGATTTGATGTCTGATGCCCAAAGTTTATTTGCTTAATTCCTCCTTGAACTACTCTCACTCCTTTCTGGATTTGATGTCTGATGCCCAAAGTTTATTTGCTTTTGGATGTCTATCAAACTCTACAACATGGATGCATTCAACTGATTTTGTTCTTCCTGAGATTTAATCATCCTTTCATTATCTTCTCTACAACTTTGCAACTCCACCCTCAGGCTCTTCATGGTGGTTGCAATACATGGGGGAGTCTCTTGATTTATTCTTCCATTAGGTTATGTTTCAGCATTTTCAACATGTTTGTTCTCCCCCATGGCATCTATCTCAGGTTCATAGGGATCTTGTGCATCATCCATGATGTTGATTTTCTTGGCCCAACCAAGACCCAAAACTTCCCAACTGCACTATCTAAAATGTTGCCCTAATGTAATTGTGATTTTGCAAAATGTGTTCATCAACACAATTGTTAGCTGCATTATATTCTCAGAAATTCATAAATTACTTTCATGCATGTGGGAAAATATTATATTAACAATTTGTCATCTAATAGAATTTTCTCACAATCAATGACATATGAAGGGGACGACGGGGGTCAAGGGAGATCGAGCAATCTGGCGCATAAGTTGTTGGTTGTGGAGCCAGATCTTCTAGTCTCATAGATGATATTGTATTAGCCGTGTTTGTACCCCAGTTCTATATGATTTGTAGGTGGACTGTACACTCACCCCAGCGGGGGGGGTGTGGGGGGGAAACGCCCCCCCACGGGGTTCCAGGGGGGACCATCCCCCCTGGCTGGGGGGTCCGGGGGCCAGCGGTCCCCCGGCGGCGGTTCGGGGGCAGCGCCCCCGAAGAAAATTTTTGGGGTTTTTTTCGCCAGCTATTTTGCGGGCCCATGGTTTTGGGTATCCCGTGGTATTTTCCCATTGTATTTCCCTTATAAAAGAAAGACATTGTAATACGGCTAGGGTGGTTGATATATTAGGTTTTATGCATTGTAAAGATCTTTGAGATCAGGAGAGAGACTGTAAAACAGAGAAGAGGAAGTGCAGCGGTTGTGCTGCAGGTTGTATCCCTTCGACTTGCTGGACGGTAATAATAATAAGGACTGGAAAATTCAGTGTGGACGTAGCTCAAGTTGGGTGAACCACGATATATTTGTGTCTCTCTTGTAATGTGTATGTGTGATTATATTTGCATTTCTGTTTATTGTTATTGCTCTGTGATCCTGTTTTTTCTAACATAAGTATCATGGCAATTTTTTTCATTTTCGGCACCTAAGAATCTCACTGAAAAACTGCAGAAATTCTCTGTTTCGGCGAACTTGTTGTTTCTCCTCTGACCTGTTTCGGACCAAATTTCCGAGTTCTGCCAGTCGGTGAAATCAACTATCTCTTTCGACCCGTTTCGGACCAACTCGCCAAGTTCTGCCGGTCAACAAACTCAACTATCTCTTCCGACTCATTTCGGACCAACTCGCCGAGTTCTTCCGGTCGGTGAACTCAACTATCTCTTCCGACCCATTTCGGACCAACTCACCGAGTTCTGCCGGTCGGCGAACTCAACTATCTCTTTTGACCCATTTCGGACCAGCTTGCCGAGTTCTGCCGGTCGGCGAACTCAACTATCTCTCGCGACCCGTTTTGGACCAACTTGCCGAGTTCTACCGAAATTTCATTTTTGACGTCGAAAAACACTTAGAATTTTTTTGAAAATTTTCTTCGTTTCCCCGGGCACTTCCGCAGCTTCGTCGGTGCCACTCAGCGAGTTTCACTGAAACGTATCGGCTCAACTCCACGAGACTTGCCGAAACACATTGGCACAACCAAACCAAAACACTTAGAAAATTTTCAAAATTTTCTTTCTTTCTGTGATGATCACTGCTCAATAGAAGATGATATTACCTCTACAAAATTATTCAACTTAGCCCATTTTAGGCCTGATGTTGTAACCTGTGGTGATTAGGAGGGGGTCTTCCCTTTTGTAACTGAGTTCAGATTTGGCCGATAGAGGCCCAATGCTGTAGCCTATGGATCTGATACCAAAATGTAATGTCCCCTCCCATCATGCCAGTGTGATGGAGAGAATGTGAGGCTAAAACCGGGCATCTAGCCCCATGATTATTAACATAATCCACAGAGTATAAAAGGACACATGCAGATGTATATATATGTGTACAAGAAAACACAGTGGAAGTAAATTATATTACACGTCTAGCATACATTCAAGATATTCATGGTATTCATCAAATGAAATACATTACAAAATTAACACAAGAGAGAGTACTTATCTTAAAGCAAAGTAGTCCCGAGCAACTGGCTATGCAAGTGCAACGTTCCCCCCAACCATAGGTCAATTGTGCTTGTCAATCTCACAACACAACTGCCACCTCTGAGCTGGGCATGATTTCTACAAGGAAAAAGGGAACAATAGACCCACACATAGCCCAAAGATACACCAAAATCAGCCAAGACAATCTACAGTTGGGTTTATCAGGCTGCTAAGGCAATGGAAAGGGAGAATTGCTAATCTAGTGAACTCAACCAGAGAGATATGGACACCCTCTGCAAGATCTATCTCGCTTGGTCCCCACAATACCTACACACCTAGCACAAGGAAGTATTCCCTTCATTCCTACACAGTCCCTCCAGCCATACCTTCCATTCGAGTGTTCTTCAAGGTGTGCAAAGAAGAGAAACCAGCCCTTTTGATCTTCTTGAGAGGTTACCTCCTCGCTGGGTTTATCCAACCAATTCTGGTCCACTTCCACCCCTAATTCTTGCTCACAAGTTCCAACCAAAAACAAAGTCGTAGATTGGGAATCAACCATGGGAGAGAGAAATCGTTTTTAGAAAACGTTCCTGGGCATTCAAGGGGCAGAAGTGGCCTCCATAGACCCAAAAATCGTGACTCCCTTCTTCCCAACCACTGTGTAATACAAAAACAAGTTCCCAACCATGGAAAATACAAGAAAATGATGAAAACGTGAAGGAGAAAGCCCTAGCTAGATCAGCCTGCGTAAGAGAGAAAATACCATGGGTGAAGAATGGCTTTGGACACCATTTTGTGGGTGTTTTCTTGCCCCAAAAGCAAGAATATGTTTTTCCAGGTTGATGGCTTGCCCATGCACGAAATTGGCTACCATACATTTTCATTCCCAAGGCATTAACTACCTCAACCAACTCTTCGAAGAATTAAATGATTGGGTGCATAAGTCAAAATGGGTAGTTGAGGGTTTATGGGTTCATTCATTGACATTTGGATTAACACCACTGGCTCAAGGGTTTGAATAATTTCTTTCCCTATTCCTTGTAGAATCATGCCCCCATCTCTTGTTGCATTGCATAGCTAGTTGTGGGTATTTCATTAAAATTCGTATTTACATGATGTCTTAATTTACATTGTGCATGTACAGCACAAGAACCATAGGCATCTATTTTTAATTTCCGATACATAAAACGATAAATCGATGGCGGGGCCCTGGCCTTGAGCTCCTCACCATGATTTAATAATGATATTTACATCATTTACAATTTTAATGCAATAGGGTCAAGATGGGTACGTTACAGAATACCATTACGCTTCCTGGTTTGTTTTTTGCACCCCGAGCTTGAATTGACCTAGTGTCCCGGAACGACTTTTGCATGTGACCTGCAACTCGCCATAGAACGAAGTCTGGGGCTCGGATCAATGAACGGTTGATTCCCTTGGGATCGTGGCATGGGATTATAGCTAAGAACCCCGTCCCCTCATCGTCTCCGCACGACCCAAGGCTTCCTTTTGTAGAGCTTTTGCAAACTAGGGTATCGCCTACTGGGGGCTAATGTAGCTCTCACATTGGTGGACCAACTCTGCAAAACCATGTGCCAGCGACTGGGAGTGACTTTCCCATTCTAGCCCTGCCCAAACACACTTCTAGGAGCTGACAAAATCCCATTATGCTTCCCGGTTTTCTTTTTGCACCCTGAGCTCGAATTGACCTAGTGTCCCTGAAGGGATAATCCATCCCAAACCATTCAAGGGATAACCCATGACTCTATACTTTGTAATACTCACATTATCTATGACTCTTGAATCACCCTCAACAATGTCCTCCATTAAGGCATCACACCTCTCTAATGAATAAGTAGAACCTAAGTCACCTGACATGAGGACACGGGACACGAAGGACACGAAAATACGAGTGTCCGACACAGACACAGTGACCCTCGGAATCAAAACACGAAGGACGTGTTTTATATACATATATATATATATATATATATTTATTAAAATTTAAAAATATAGACATATAGATCCAAATTTCTTTAGAAACTAGAACATTTACAAATATTCAATAGAAATTAGAATGAATAGAAATCTCAATGCATCTATGTGTCTCATTGTGTCATTCATAAATCACAATGAGACAAATAGATGCATTGAAATTTCTATTGAATGCATCTATGTCTCTTTTTTGCTTTTTTAAGTTCCACGTGAGAAATATTTATTAAAAAAATATTTTCAATTTTTTATCTCCATGTCTCTTTTTTGCTTTCTTAAATATTATATGAAATTGTCTCCAAATCCTTTCATCATGATATTGAATATTCTTCAATTCATCATAATATTAAATCTCCTTCTATTCTATCTCACAATTTAGAATATATGTCTAATGAATATTAAATCTCCTTCTATTCTATCTCACAATTTAGAATATATGTCTAATGAATATTAAATCTCCTTCTATTCTATCTCACAATTTAGAATATATGTCTTATTAGAGAAACCCAGATTTAAACATTGTTATTTCTGCTATAGTTGTTAGTTTTTCCGAAATCTTTCAATAAAATAAGTTGTAGTTGTTGTCCAAGTTTGTAATCGATGGGCATGAATGTTTGAATGACGAGCAACCTAGCCTGTGAAGGATCACACTAAGTTTTGTAGTCGGCCCTGCTCTACAACGTTCTTTCATAGCTCATCAACATGTATTCTTGTTCTTTAAACCTTAGTGAAACAAGAGATGATGAATATGGGTGTGGAAGTATTAGGATGAGGAAAGTCTGTTATCGCCTGTTTCATCTATCTGCAGAATAAAAATGAACTTCAAAGTATTGGATATTGTTGCGTCTCCAAATTGAAAAATAAAATGTGTTTAACGTAAAAGCTGCAACACTCATCCGCTGTGTTGCTTTCTTCATTATCCAAGATATTCCAGCAAAGCTATAGAATCCCTAAACCTGCTGGTCTACACACAAGAAATCAAGACGGCCTTCAATATCAGCGATTTCTTTTCAACTAAGTCTTTTGTTATTTTATTTTTTGGTTTAAAGATGAATACCATTTCGGCTTTATTTGTCTATCTGTTTTTTCTTTAAAGGTGAATACCATTTAGGCTTTTGTCTATCTGACTAGACAATTACACTCCTATGTGCTGTTTTGTTCACTGTCCATAATGTCCAAAAAAAAAGCTGCAGATTCCCAAACCTACTAGCCTCGACAAAACAACAGGACAAAAGTTGATACGTTTTTCTTTGAAGTTTGAATGAAACTTTTTGACTCTATTGGTCATCTAATCGGGCTCGAATTACATGGGGTTACAAAATTAAATCAGATCACTCGGAATTGTTGGGATGAGTTGAGTTGTCTAACCTTACCAATGACCTTACCAATGAGATTGGAAGGGGGATGGATATTTCTTATTCAAAAGTTTGATCTCAAGATTGTTAAGTGCAAGTCCAAGAAGCAGATAATCATGGCAAAGCATCTTGTTACCACTCCTTCCTAGATCATTTTATCATTCATATGTATGAGACTTCCATTTCCATTTTTTATTGGTACAAGGACATTATGTGATATTTATTTTTAATGACTATACAGAAGAGACTAGTCCATGGGACAAGTATCTATTTCACTTGAATGTTGCTCATTATGTGACCCTCTATAAGTGTTCCTTTGATGAGATGCTCCTTTGTTCAGTAAATCTCAAGGAAGCCTAAGATGTCTTGCATAAGGGTTACAATGGTAAGGATCAACTACATAGGCTATTTATTGCACTTTCTCGTTAGCAACTCCATAAAGCATGTTTGTAGTTGCGCCAAATACTAGGTGCATGGAAATAAATTTAATGCTTCGACATCTTCCCTCAATTCCATCTTTTGCTACTAGCCCATTTCGACACAAGCTTTTGAAATCATGAGTATAATAAACCCCACCTTCTCCAATAAGCATATGTTCATCCTTATATCCATTGAGTACTACACAGAGTGAGTGGACAAGATCCCCTTGCATAAGGGATTCAAGCATACAGTTTCCATGTTAATTTATAATTGCATTATCTATCACTAAGGATTTCCTCATACGAACATTTGTAACAATGGTATGGCATTCAAGAACCATGGTATCAAGGAAATCTACACCAAGTACAACATTCAAAATAAGTGTTCCTTCCCATATTACCCTTAAGGTATGGATTTCCTACTCTGGTGTCACCCTTAAACATAACGTTCCGATGGTATTCCTAATTATAGAAATATATATGTTGAATGAGAGGCGCCTCTTGACGTGCTTGACCCATGAGAATCACCTTTTCTATGAGAAGAGGTTAGCATATATTATTACAAAAATAAGTCCCATCCTCATGCTTCCTCCCTTGGTGATAAAGTTGTAAAGCTTCATAAACTTTATGACTTGAAAGGTAAGTTCATCCACAAATGGTGTATCCCCTACACCATCATGATGGTCTTAGGAAATGGAGCATTTCACCTCATTTATAGGGACAGGGACCCTCTAATAGTACCAACAAAATCCATGCTTCTTTTCTCTCGTGATTTCTTATAATCCTATGCATTCTCTTCCCCCAAGGGACTAGTTTTTTACTCTTTCCTTTTTCCGTACCCCATGCAAGCCATATTTGGATTTATCATGTGTTATTCTCAAGATATTTCTCCAATTAGATGCATTGAAATTCTATTTAATATCGAATGTGTAACTAAGCAAAAAGATAAAAAAAATATTGTTGCACAAAGTTACATAGTACACGTGTATGATGTACACCAAATGAGCATGTTCTTGCAACAGTTGCATCAATGATGGAAATTGTCATTGAGCATTTATAGGTATGAAGGAATTCTATCAAATCATAACAACTACACACAGGAAATAATTAGATATAGAAAAAAATGACACAATAAACTATATAGATATGAAATGCATAGATATGATTTGATACTAACCTCCTCCTCCTCCATGAAATTGTGTTGTACATTGGCCTCCATTTACCGATAGCAAGTATGAATGCAACTCGAACATCGATGAGGATCACATGAACTAGGATGAGAACAACTAGTGTTTCCATGTGAACTTTCCTAGCTAGGCTCTATCACATGGTCTAAAGTCCCAAGCCATCCCCCACCATTACCTAAAGATCCCTCGTAGAAGGATAATGCAATGAGCATTCCATGTTCTAGTAAGATATGGGCCAACATGGAAATGGAGGTTTAAGGCTAGCTGATGTTATAAAAAATGGCAAGATATTGAGCAGGTGGTTAGGTCTCTTCCTAAGAAGGTGAGGCCCTATCAATGGGTTACAATGAACATTTTATCAATCTTATGTGGACACAAGAACGACCCCATGGAATTCACCAATATCAAAGTAGTTGACATGGTGACCTAAAATAAATCGAGCCCATAAATTCCTAAGGAAATACAATAGAAGCTCCCTATTACTACACAGATTTTCGGTCAAACACCATGAACCACCTATCCATCCAATGGTCTATAATAGGTTGAAGTTACAAAAATCCATGAAAATGTTCTCTATTGTCACTAGAGGGTGTAATTGGGGTATCGGGTCAATAAAGAAGGTAATCAAATCTTGGTTTGAAAAATGTAGATTGTTGATCTTGTTTTTATCTAAACCTATCCTATAATACTCAAACATACTATCCTGTAATTGGAAATATGAGATAACTAACCTTGGGCGTTAATAATGGAAGAAATATTGGTCTCCAATGATGTTTCCAATGAAAGGTTTGGGGGCTCTCTAGGGTTTCTAAAATATCGTATTAGTGTTCAACATGATGGAAGCCTACATCAATTTCAATGTTTGCATTTTTTGATTGTGGGTTAGGGTTCAATTGATCTTTATTTGGTGATGGTTGGTTCAAAATCTCCTCCAAATGCTCTTCAAATCACTCCTCCTATTGGAAACTTGAAAAATGCACTGCACAATTATCTTATAATACAACCCATGACACTATTTTAGAATTAATACACCAAGAAATGCATGCATTCTTCGGAATGTGAACACATTATTAATGTGTGTGCATTCCTAAGCATGCTTGCATTACTAAAAGTACGACTTGACATTCTAGGTGGAAATGGATGTGATGGTGACGCAATTCGCCCTACGGAAATAAGGTTCTTGCTTAATAATACACACGACACAAACCACAATGCTCACACAAACAAGGTGTAGAACAAGATGCCTGGATTGGCTTATATTACTTCTCTGAAATCGGTTACAATGTAAAATAACTATAAGCAAATAACTAACTACAATCAGCCACAGCCATTACAACATCGAAGTAACTGTGGTGTGTTCTCCCTATGTGTTGACCTCACCCTCTCCTGGTTCACCTCGAAACTCTGAGCTATGGTTTGATCTCAACTCACTGTACTAGGCCAGTGTGACTCTTCACCACTCTCTAGGATCTGTGCTCTATTCTGCTGTGCCTCTCCTCTATTGTCCAACAGTGTCTAGAATGAAGGGCTCTTCTTTATCTTCTACTCTGTGGGTGTTGTTTCCAAGATTATCACAATCTCGAGACACGCGTTCCCTCCATTCGTCGATCCTATCCAAATCTCGCGAATCTGCACTGTCAGCTTCTATTCGTGCTGCACAGCCTCTATCCATGACGTCCTCTGTCATGTCCTTCACCAACTCGCAATAACTGTAATAACTTCCTCACCAACCCGAACGGCTATTGGTACAGTCCCTTGACTTTCTGTCCTTCCGACCCTACTACAACAGTCAGTCACATCTCGACTGTTCTGTCGGTTCACTCCTTCCCATTACACTTGGCTTTGACAAACCCTGTCGTGTCACAGTTCAACCACTAGTCGACTACCCGACCTCTTACGCCGCTCATCATCTATCGACTATCTTCTTTCGGTCCCCGACTTCGCGACATCTGCTGTTCCTTCAGTCAGCCGCACCCCGACTGCTTCTGCTCGACTTGTTGACTTCGATAGGTCAACTTGCTCCCTGCACCAGTGGTCATCGGCACTCCCGCTGGTCGGCTCCCTTCGGTCGATCAACTTCGACTAATTTTCCTAGGTCCCGATGCTCCTGCATTAGTCTCCCTAGGTGAAAAAGAATTCGACTGCTCCATCAGTCTCCTGAACTCCTCTTCGGAAATCCACGTCGCTTCCTGCAACTCATCATTTGTCCATCGCACCAAGTATTCCTTCATGCGCGATCTACGGGTATGCCCTACCTCGCGTTCATCGATTACTTCTGCGATCCCTTCTTTATGCCGGTCTGGAATCTGTTCTGTCCAATTGATACTAGTTCCTTCCCCCTTACTGCTGCTCGACCCTTCTTCAAATTTATACAGGTCTGAGACGTTGAACGTTGCTGAAATGTTCAAGTCTTCTGGCAATTCCAACACATAGGCATTGTTTGAAATCTTCTTCAGAATCTTGCATGGTCCTATCTTCTTCAAGTTTAGCTTGTTGTATAATCCTGTCAGAAATCGCTCCTTTCGCAAGTATGCATAGACTAAGTCCCCTTCTTGGAATGACAATAGTCTCTTCCTCCAGTCGGCTCTCAACTTGTAGGCCGCGTTACTCTTCTCGATGCGCTTTCGCACATTTTCATGAACTTCATGCATATGTTCTGCGAATGATTCTACATCTGCGCTCTTCCTGGTTTTTGTCGGCAATTCGACCAAATCTGCCACTACATGTGGACTCCTCCCTTGAACAATCTGGAATGGGCTCAATCCTATCGACCGATTCACAGAATTGTTATATGCAAATTCTGCCTGCGCCAACACATTCTCCCACTGCTTGGGTCTGTCGGCTGCTAAACATCTCAGAAGGTTTCCCAAACTTCTGTTTACAACCTCGGTTTGTCCGTATGTCTGCGGATGATATGCCGAACTAAACTCTAACTTCGTGTCAAGTTTCTTCCATAGGGTCCTCTAGAAATGCCCCATGAATTTCGTATCCCTATCTGACATGATACTCTTTGGAAATACATGCAACCTGACTATTTCCTTAAAGAATAGTATAGCGATTCCTGTGGCATCACTTGTTTTCTTACATGGTATGAAATGTGCCATCTTTGAAAATCTATCGACTATAACAAATATTGAGTTGTTCCCCTGCTGAGTCCTTGGTAATCCTAATACAAAATCCATGCTAAGATGCTCCCATGGGTTCTCTAGAACTGGCAATGGTGTATACAACCCCGTGTTCTAACTCTTTCCCTTTGTCAACTGACAACCCTGACATTGTTGAACCCATTTCTTGACATCTGTCGACATCCTTGGCCAGAAATACCTTTTGTCGATCAATGCTTTGGTCTTGTTGATCCCAAAGTGCCCTACTAACCCACCATTATGAAATTCTCGGACTAGGTTCTCTCTCACTAATCCTCTAGGAATACACAGCTGACTTCTCCTGAACATGTAACCTTCTTGAATGAGATAACTCAAATAGGGAGTTCTGTTGATGCTCCAAGGCTCTACAAGCCTTCCATGCCTTTGCAAAATATTCATCAGCTTCATACTCCGTCTTTATCGACTCTATTCCTGTTTCCTGAATAGTCATCGTGCTCAACAACGCAACTCTCCTGCTCAATGCATCGGCAACTTTGTTCGACTTTCCTGACCTATATCGCAACACGAACGTATATCTATGGAGCAGCTGCACCCACTTCATGTGTCTCTGATCCAACTTCGACTGAGTATTCAGATACCTCAGTGCTTGGTGATCCGTGTATAACACAAATTCCTGTGGCAACAAATAATGCTTCCATGTCTTCAATGCTTGTATGATAGCATAAAATTCTTGGTCATAGACCGAATACTTCCGCTTCGCTCCATTCAGATTTTCACTGAAGAATGCAATTGGTTGGCCTTCCTGGCTCAACACTGCTCCAATTGTTGTTCCACTTGCATCACAATTGACCTAGAAAACTTTGTCAAAGTCTAGGAGTGCCAACAATGGGCTCTCAGTGACCTTTTCCTTCAATTTATCGAAATCTTCCTGGGCCTTATCCGTCCACTTGAACTCGCCCTTTCTCATGCATTCTGTCAATGGTGCACAAATATGACTGAATCCCCAAATGAACTTCTGGTAGAAAATAGCAAGTCCATGGAAACTTCTCACTGCAGTCATACTCGTCGGTTCGGGCCAATCTACTATTGCCTTCAACTTCTCGGGGTCCATCTCCAACCCTTTACCTGAAATTACAAATCCCAAGCACACCAACTCCTTCTTCATGAAGAAACACTTTTGCAGGTTAATCATCAGCTTCTCTTCCTACAATACTTATCGAACGTGGTCCAAATGTTCTGACTTGGTCTGACTAAAAATCAGAATGTCATCTAAATAGACTACGACAAACTTTCCCAAGAATGGTTTCAGTACCTCGTTCATCAATCTCATGAATGTACTGGGTGCATTAGTCAATCTGAATGGCATGACTAACCACTCATATAACCATTCTCTTGTCTTGAATGTTGTCTTCCATTCATCTCCTCCTCTGACCCTAATCTGGTGATATCCACTCTTCAGGTCTAATTTCATGAAGTATGTTTCTCCATTCAGGCAATCCATCAAGTCATCCATCCTTGGCAACGGAAATCGATACTTGATCATGATCCTATTGATGGCTCTAGAGTCAGTACACATTCTCCATTCCTTGCCCTTCTTGGGTGTCAATATTGCTGGTACTGCACACGGGCTCAAGCTTTCTTGGATCAATCCTCTGTCCAACAACTCTTGGACCTGTCGGTCGAGCTCCTGCCCCTCTATCGGAGTCATCCTATATGGTGCTTTGTTTGGCAGACTCGACCCTGGAATCAAGTTGATCTGGTGAGATATACTCCTTGTCGGCGGCAATCGTGTCAATTTCTCATTAGCCATTATGTCCTGAATGTTAAATTTTCTGAATTTACTTCAATATGATCTAGGATCTTAACTGAGAGAACAACATGTACAGCATATCTGCAGCATATCATTCATGGAGACAATAATGCAAGCACACAAGAGACACAAAGATTTACTTGGGGAAAACCATAAAGGTGAAAAACCCCAATAACTTCCTCAGAGATAGATAGAGCAATGATACAACCAACCAATAGAGATATCCATAACCTAGCAGCAATCCTCCTCCTCCATAAGTGCGCCTCTCCTCCTTGAGAGCATGTGTGAGAAGTGAGTGAGCAAATAGAGTGCCTCCCGCACTCTATTTATACTTGACATGACTTGCCTTTTTACCTAACTCATGTCGGCTCTAACTTAACCACATAACATAATGCTGAGTGGGCCGACCCCCAATAGGGTGGTCTAATAACCCTTTGACCCACATGGCCGACCCCCAATAGGGTGGTCTAATAACCCTTTGACCCACATGGCCGACCCCCAATAGGGTGGTCTAATAACCCTTTGACCCACATGACTTATACAGGGCCGAACCCAAATAAGGTGGTCTAATAACCCATCAAGTATAAGTTACGACACTTACAATATAAATGACGACACTTCCTTATAGAGGAATAATACCATCTCTATAGGAATACAATATACATATATGTGAAATACATTCCGAAGTTACATATACATCAACACTCCCTCTTAACTAGGAAGGTATTTCTCAGCACAGTTCTTCTAGCACAAGTCATCTTCTCTGGATCATCGTCACTAGATAATCGTCATCGAGTCATCATCATCGTCACTGCTGCTGCTATCTCAATCAATCTCTGAATCTACTCGTCATAGGAAGTTCTACAGAGCCAGTCCTTTTTCATACTGGATGTAGGCCCACCACCTGCAGGTCTTCATCATCACTGGCCATACTGTGGAATCTTCAGGACTTTTACGTGCGTCACAAAACCTCGAAAGAGCATCCCAGGATATTACGGGTACACAACTCCAACCTGTAGGATCTCCCAGGGCGCTATTACATGTGACCCCACCACAAAACCTCGAAAGAGCATCTTAGGATGTTACGGGTACACAACTCCGACCTAAGATCTCCCAGGGCACAAATTACATGTGGTCCACCACAAAACCTAGCAAGAGCATCTCAGGATGTTACGGGTACACAACTCCGACCTGAGATATCCTAGGGCACAAATTACATGTGGTCATGGCAAAACCTCGCAAGAGCATCTCAGGATGTTACGGGTACACAACTCCGACCTGAAATCTCCCAGGGCCCAAATTACATGCCATAGGACAAAACCTCGCAAGAGCATCTCAGGATGTTACGGGTACACAACTCCGACCTGAGATCTCCCAGGGCAACGAATTACATGTCCTCCCAGAGCAATGTCTCGAAAGAGCATCCCAGGCTGTTACGGGTACACAACTCCGACCTATAGGATCTCCCAGACATGCTCATCTGCACAACCTGATCCACGGCCACAGAGTATCAACCTGATACTCACCATACATCATCCTGATGTACTCATGATCGTCCTGATCATAATCACTGCAACGTCCTGCTGCAAGTCATCTGGAGCAACATCCTGAAGCTCGTCATCCATGATCGTCCTGATCATTAATGCAACATCCTGCTGCATGTCATCTGGAGCAACATCCTGAAGCTCGTCATCCATGATCGTCCTGATCATCAATGCAACATCCTGCTGCATGTCATCTGGAGCAACATCCTGAAGCTCGTCATCTATGATCATCCTGATCATCACTGCAACATCATGCTGCATGATCTACCTGATCATCAATGCATCTTCCTGATGCATACCAAGTATCATACATGATCCTCCTGATCATCAATGCATCTACCTGATGCATACCAAGTATCTACCTGATATATATCATCATACATGATCCTCCTGATCATCAATGTATCCACCTGATACAAATACAAATACATGATACATATCACCATACATGATCCACCTGATCATACAATGTATCCACCTGATACATATACAGATACACGGTCCAAGCATCCAACATGATGCATAATACATACACATGATCCAACTGATCATATCCAGCATCCAACATGATGCGTACATACATACATAAAATGATCCAACTGATCATATCCTGCATCCAACATGATGCGTACATACATACATAAAATGATCCAACTGATCATATCCTGCATCCAACATGATGCGTACATACATACATAAAATGATCCAACTGATCATATCCTGCATCCAACATGATGCGTACATACATACATAAAATGATCCAACTGATCATATCCTGCAGAAACTAGAACATCATCCTGATGCTCATCATCCAGCGCTTACATCCACAGCCATGTGAAGGATCCTCCTTCCAACATGCTTGGAATGGCTTCAGCAAATGTGTCCATCACTTCTTCCTCGAAGTGTCCTCGATCTGAATAACGCCAAGCCTTTCTCTGAAGTACTCGAACTTCACCCTGGCTAGTGGCTTCGTCAGCACATCTGCAATCTGCTCGTCTGTCGCAACATATAGGAGCTTCACGGCTCCTCTCTGCACCATATCCCTGATATAGTGATATTTGATCTCTATGTGTTTCGACCTGTCATGAAACACTGGATTCTCGGACAGCTTCACACAACTCTGGTTATCACAGAAGATATCAGTAGCTTCCAATGGGAGATCAAATAGCTCAGACAGTAGCTTCCGTAGCCATACTGCCTCATAACTAGCTGAACAGGCTGCAACATACTCTGCCTCAGCTGTACTCAGTGCTACGCAGGACTGCTTCCTGCTAAACCAAGAGATCACACCTGATCCCATATTGAAGTAACACCCAGATGTGCTCTTCCTGTCTGCAGCACTGCCAGCCCAGTCTGAATCAACATAACCCTGCAGGTTAAACTTTTGATTCGCCTCATACCTGAGCCCATAATCCACTGTACCCTTCAGGTACCTCAGAACATGCTTTACAGCAACCAGGTGAACACTCCTCGGATCCGTCAGGAACTGGCTCAATGTGTTCACAGCAAAGCAAATGTCTGGTCTCGTGTTCGTCAAGTACATCAAGGACCCAATCATCTGACGATACGTAGAGACATCAACCAGCTCAGATGAAGCATCACATAGAAGCTCCATATTTGATGTCATAGGTGTGGCCATAGCCTTGCAGTCCATCATCCCGAACCTCTTCAGGATCTCTACTGCATACTTCCCTTGTCCAAGGAAGATTCCATATGCACTCTGCCACACCTCCATGCCAAAATCAAATAGTGCATCATCCCCAAGTCTTCCTCTCGAACTTGGAAGAAAGCTTCTGCTGCGTGTCGGCAATCAATCTATCTTTACCTGTAACAAACAGGTTATCTGCATACAAAAGTAGTATCACTGGATTGCCTTCTTCAACCTTGTAGAAAAGGTTGGAATTTGCTTTACTCTTGGTAACGCCCAAACTGGATAGTAAGTTGTCTATCCTACCATACCAAGTTCTGTACACATATATGACTACACCATGCTGTCTTGAGATCCATCTGGTGCATCTTCTATTTCATCACTTTTATATTTCTCAATGCTGCCATCTGCAACATGCTTGATCTGATAGTTCCATTTGGAAGTCATAACAAACTTCCCTTCACATCTTGGGACTACATCCCAAACATCATTCTTCATGATCGACGGATCATGGTATTTCATTTCTTCATCCCAGATCCTGGGAACTTCAATATCTCCAATATCTTCAATAGATATCTTTGTTGCTGGAACAAAATGTTGTAGTTCTTCTTTTGTAGGAGATGGCATACGATCTTTCCTACACAACAAGTTAAATTGCATGATTAGAAAACATCTCATAGTTTTCAGAACAAATTCTTACACATAAAGAAATATGCCATACAGTCATGCAATTATCTTAGCCAATGCTTCAATACAACATTTATCCATATTCCGTAACTTTCTAGATGCCTTCCAATCTCTACCAGAACATTGTTAAGAGTGTGCACAACTCCCAACATGTCAGCAAAGAGGTTTCATTCTAGATAAGTAGCAATGGAATGTTGTACAGTGCCATAGGCCACTTACCCATTCATATTAGGAGTATACTGTTCATCAATGCAATTATTCTAATATGCATAATACACAACCTAATTCTAGGAACATCAGTATATACATTATTGAACAGTATTATTTAAGAAATGACAGTTCAAATACTTATCTTTGTTTGTTCATTGGGTGGACTCCCTCTGAGTCTTCGATTCCTTGCAGGAGCTGCTGGAGTCCTAATCTGAAGTAGCTTCTTCTACACCTTTCTGTTGTGGGATGTAGAGAGATGGTCAACTCCCTCTGAATATCTGCATCCTTGCGTAAACCACTGGAGTGTACTCCCTCTTGATCTTTGCTCCCTGGATTACCTGTCCTTGAACTTATATACATTCTCGATCCCTATGCATGCTTGTTAGTATCGTGAATGTGTTATCCTTGTGATCTCATATAAAATCATACATTCATTAGTATACTATTAAAACACAATAATCTCAAGCATGTATAGTCATGATCATTTCAAACAGAAATAATAAGCATTAGCATTCAAGGTTTATCTAGGATTTTTATGGTTAGTCAAATCATAAGAAACATAACATGTCTAAACCTGTAATTACTCAAACCTATGACTCTTCAGGTTAATTGAATCATCAATCAAGATAAGAGATATAAAATGCATAAAACCTGTGATTATTCAAACCTATACCATCATGATTCTTCTGGTTAGTTAAATCAATCAAAGTAAAAATCATAATATGCCTAAACCCATGAGTACTAACTTCAATGAATAATCATAATCAATCATGCCAAGTATACTTAAATAAAGGATCTTATCACAAGGTGAGATTCTAACTTGATATAGGAAAAACATACCTGGATTAGCATGCTAGATAATTATATCTCACATACTCACATGATGTCTTCTTGTTCTTCTTCAATGACTTGTGCTAGTAACCTACATGTCTCATATGTTAACCATTACAAAACCAAGTTATACATACCTTGTAAATAGATCTTCTATGAGATTCATGACAATGGATGAATCTTTGTCCTCATGTTATCATGATCATATGTTCTTGAACTGGAACATGATTTGTCTTCCTTGGTGTACCTTTCATGTTAGTAGACAACATAAACTTCATACAACACCATAATGCATTAGTACAATCATAAGTGTCAACACCCTAACCAATGAGTATCTTCTATCATGCATTCATAATTTTGTTAAGGTGATACAACAAATCTAAAATCAAAATTGTACTAACCGTAATAACATGAAGACAAACATACCATAAACTTAATCATGGACAAATATCGAAACATACCTCGATGAGTCATACCTGTCGAGATCGCTTGTAATCTTCTTATGTAAGGCCTTATCCTCATCTCCCTCTGAGACAGGAACTTCTTTCACTTATGCAGGTGATCAATCCATCTTCTTCTAGGATTAACCCAATCCACTTGATTTGCAAGAACTGGACCTTGAGCTGGATATGGGTTTGTCAGAGAAACCCCAAAAATTCAAACTTTGAATTTCAACCTTCCGATAGGATAGGAATATGCGCCTCGATGAACTGATCAAACTGGTATATTCAGAATTTGAAAACTGCAAAGTTTCACTCCTCAAATTTGCCTTTGAAACTTCCGGATTCACTGGACGTGACCCTGAACTGGGGTTTGATGAAGCCCACTCTTTTGCCCCATCAAAATGTTTGATCCAAAGCTCTAAGCTTCTATTTTTCTGAGGAGCTTCCAGCCGTGGTCACAGATTTCAAAAATTCCCATTTTTACAGAAGCCCTAATTTTCCATTTTTCTGATCAAAGTCCCGAACTAGGGTCTGATCAAACCCGGCCTTCTACCCAGCCAAAAATTCTGATATTGGTCTCTAAATTTCTGATTTGATGACTAGCATCCAGCCGTGGTCTCCGATTACAAAAATTCCAACTTTCTTCAAAGCCCTAAATTCCGGAAGCCATGAATGAAGGTACCAAAAAATAATTCTGTTTTGACAGAAATATGTACCTGATTGTTTCTGGTGTAACTCCGAAATTTTTGATCCACAGGGTCTGAAAACGTTTCCTGACATAGCCTGACCTGTTAGCTTTCCATCCTGACAGGTCTGACCTCAATTGGATGTTCTGAGAGAGAGTTATGCCAAATGTCGCAACGTGACCTGTTTTGGGAAAATACAGGAGAGCGAACTTGTACGGCGTGCCACGTGTCACTGTTTGACCTTCGGCCTCTGAAAAAGTTTTCTGAGATATCTCAGCCTGTTATATTTCCATCCTGAGAGGTCTGAACTCAATTGGATTCTCTGAGAGAGAGATATGCCAAGTGTCGCAACGTGACCTGTTTATGGGATAATACAGGAGATCGAACTTGTACGGCGTGCCACGTGTCACTGTTTGACCTTCGGCCTCTGAAAAAGTTTTCTGAGATAGCTAGGCCTGTGTACTACCTGTCACTTTTCACGAAATTTCATTTGGAGCTTCCTAGCCCAAGTTATGACCTTTTTCCCAAGGTCACCTGATTTTGACTCAGATCTGGAAGAGGCAGAAACCCTATATTGTACAAATCATAAATCACAAAGTACAACGAATTAGAGGTTGTCCTTTGGACACAAGGTACCTGGAGATTTTATCTTCGTCCTGTAACAATTTCAGATCCGAAAAATTCGCAAAAACGGATTTATAGCGAAAGTGCTACGATGACTGGTTTTTGCTATATCAAGCCCTAGCATCGTAAGTGCAACAAGTGTCATACATGCCATATCATGCCTTCTTTCAGGCTAGCTCTGATACCATGTTAAATTTTCTGAATTTACTTCAATATGATCTAGGATCTTAACTGAGAGAACAACATGTACAGCATATCTACAGCATATCATTCATGGAGACAATAATGCAAGCACACAAGAGACACAAAGATTTACTTGGGGAAAACCATAAAGGTGAAAAACCCCAATAACTTCCTCAGAGATAGATAGAGCAATGATACAACCAACCAATAGAGATATCCATAACCTAGCAGCAATCCTCCTCCTCCATAAGTGCGCCTCTCCTCCTTGAGAGCATGTGTGAGAAGTGAGTGAGCAAATAGAGTGCCTCCCGCACTCTATTTATACTTGACATGACTTGCCTTTTTACCTAACTCATGTCGGCTCTAACTTAACCACATAACATAATGCTGAGTGGGCCGACCCCCAATAGGGTGGTCTAATAACCCTTTGACCCACATGGCCGACCCCCAATAGGGTGGTCTAATAACCCTTTGACCCACATGGCCGACCCCCAATAGGGTGGTCTAATAACCCTTTGACCCACATGACTTATACAGGGCCGAACCCAAATAAGGTGGTCTAATAACCCATCAAGTATAAGTTACGACACTTACAATATAAATGACGACACTTCCTTATAGAGGAATAATACCATCTCTATAGGAATACAATATACATATATGTGAAATACATTCCGAAGTTACATATACATCAACACTGAAACTCTTTGAGCAACTCCTTGACTTCGACCGGAATGCTCTCCCGATTGGTCATTCCATCGACATATGGTCCCTTTGGAATGATTGCAAAACATCTTGACTGTTTTTCCTCCTCCGCGAGGAATTCTTTGGCGGTGCTCATCAACACTCACTTTTCCCAAAGATTTCTTTCGTCGTCCTTACTGTCAGCTGGCTCTCCTCGCCTTGGCATAAGAGTCCTTTTCATGCCATTCTTCCACACTGTGACTATGTTAGCTCAACCATCATAGATCATCTTATGATCATATTGCCATGGTCTCCCTAACAATAGATGGCATGTATCCATGGGAACTACATCACACAGCACGCTATCCTCTAATCCTTCAACTCTGAAGTTGATTAGGCACTGTCTGGTCACCTTGACATGATGTCCTTTTTGCAACCATGAGATCTTGTAAGGGTGTGGGTGTTCTCGACACTTCAACCCAATCTTGTTGATGAATTCTGTCGACACAAGATTCTATGTACTTCCACCATCAACTATGGTCTTGCAACGCCATTCTCCAATCTGCACCTTCGTTCGAAAGATTGCCTTCCATTGTGTTGGTTCCATCGGATCACGTTGATCTTCCTGGATCAAAGCTCTCTGAACCGTCAGATTCCGGTTCTTCTTTTTCTCACCTCCACTGCTATTTGATGCTGATTCTTCCCTCTCGTCGATTTGCTCCTCCTTTCAACGTCTGGGTTTTGACTCTTCTGTAGCATGTAGGTTTTCTGGGCATTCATATGCCTTGTGACCCATTCCTCGACATTTGTAATAGATTATAGTTGTTCTGTTAGCTCCTTTCTTGTCGGATGGACCATTTCGACTATACGCGCCTCGACCGCAGTTCTCACGACCATCACATCGGTTCTCTTACGCTCTTTCCTTCGTCAATGTCCCTTCTGTGCTTTGACTATCTTCGACACCTTCTTTCTTGTAGCCACTACCTTGACCTTTCATGGAGACAGTCTGTCCACCCCGACTAGTCATCCTGCCTCTGGTCGCTGCGGATTTTCTCGACAGTTTCTCTTCTGCCTTCAGAGCAAACTAATAGGCTTCTCCGACTGTTCTGAATCTCGACATGCTGAGTTCATCTTGAACAGCATATTTCAAGCCATTTACATATCTGGTGACAACTTCTTCTCCTTCATCATTCTGACCTGAACGAATCGAAAATCGATAGAACTCCTCCGTGTACTCTTTCATGGTCATCTCTTTTTGTCGAAAGTTTTGTAGCTTTCGGAACAAGGAAATCACATAGTCATTCAGCAAGAACTTCCCCTTCAGCTTGGAAACCATCCTGTCCCAAGATTTGATTTTCTCCTTGCCTTTCTTGAGTCTATCAACCTGTACATTGTCCCACCACAATGAGGCATGACCCTTCAACCTTAGACATATAGTCTTAACCTGTTTAGGATCCTCGATCTGCTCTACATCGAAATATTTTTCCATCTCTCTGAACCAGTCGATCAAGTCTTCTGGGTCCAGGCTTCTCGAGTATGTACGCACATCTATCTTCGCTCGACCTCTCATTTCTGTCAGAAGGTTGATGAGTTTCTCCTCCGGTTCTTCTACTATGGCTTCCCGAGCTTCCACTTCCTCAACTTCCTCATCACTGTGGTCTAGCGCTTCAGGAATGCAACCATGCCTCTGGTTTTCTTTGATTGCTGCAACTTCATTTGTCAAATTTTGCATCATTTGGACGCATTCGTCGAACATCTCACGATCCACTATGACGGTTGTTGTGCCACGCACTCTTAGTCCTTGGACATTAACGCCCCTATGAGCCATTTTTTGACTTATGCTGAAAATTCTCACGCTTTCTGGTCCTAATACCAACTGACGCAAATCAGGTTGGTATGGTCTTCTCTTCTCCAACCGAACTCGCCTTCGGGCTCTGATACCAACTGATGCAAGTCAAGTTGGTATGGTCTTCTCTTCTCCAATCGGACTCGCTTCCGGGCTCTGATACCAACTGACACAAGTCAGGTTGGTATGGTCTTCTCTTCTCCAACCGAACTCGCCTCCGGGCTCTGATACCAACTGACGCAAGTTGCCCTACGGAAATAAGGTTCTTGCTTAACAATACACATGACACAAACCACAATGCTCACGCAAACAAGGTGTAGAACAAGATGCCTGGATTGGCTTATATTACATCTCTGAAATCGGTTACAATGTAAAATAACTGTAAGCAAATAACTAACTACAATCGGCCTCGTCCATTACAACATCAAAGTAACTGTGGTGTGTTCTCCCTGTGTGTCGACCTCACCCTCTCTTGGTTCACCTCAGAAATCTGAGCTATGGTTCGATCTCAACTCACTGCACTCGGCCAGTGTGACTCTTCACAACTCTCTCGTCTCTGTGCTCTGCTCTACTGTGCCTCTCCTCTATTTCCCAATAGTGTCTATACTGAAGGCCTCTTCTTTCTCTTCTACTCTGCGGGTGCTCTTTCCAAGCTTATCACAATCCCGAGACACGCGTTCCCTCCATTCGCCGATCATGTCCAAATCCTACGAATCTGCACTGTCAACTTCTATCCGTGTTGCACAGCCTTTGTCCATGACGTCCTTTGTCATGTCCTTCACCAACTCGCAATAACTGTAATAACTTCCTCAGCAAACCCGAACGGCTACTGGTACAGTCCCTTGACTTTCTGTCCTTCTGACCCTACTACAGCAGTCAGTCACATCTTGACTGTCCTGTCGGTTCACTCCTTCCCATTACACTTGGCTTCGCCAAACCCTGTCGTGTCGCAGTTCGACCACTAGTCGACTACCCAACCTCTTACACTGCTCGTCATTTGTCGACTGTCTTCTGTCGGTCCTCGACTTCATGACATCTGCTGATCCTTCAATCGGCCACACCCCGACTGCTTCTACTCGACTTGTTGACTTCGACAAGTCAACTTTCTCCCCGCACTAGTGGTCATTGGCACTCCCACTGGTCGGCTCCCTTCGGTCGATCAACTTCGACTGATTTTCCTAGGTCCCGATGCTCCTGCATCAGATGGTTTGAAGAGTGTTGAATCTACAATGGCATGAATGCATGCATTTATTAATAATAGGCACATGTTCCTTTACGATAACATTTATAGGAACCCCATTGACATCTTTTTAACACCAAATTCTCGTGAGCAGCCTAAAAGGAGTAATTACAACCAAATGAATTAACTATAAAAGTCAAGTATGAGTATGAGAAAGGGGGTATCTTCTTTTAGTAACATATTATATTGAGTCATCTTCAACAAGTTGAGAGGGATCTACAAAATCTTGGATCTCCTAGTTCTTAGGTACCCTATAAATCACTCTACCTAGTCACTGAAAAGGCTACCATCTTGGACCTTATGCCTATAAAATAGGGTTCCAACGAAGAAGAGAATGAGTGATATGGCAATAATTGCTATGATGATCCCATAGTTGATTCCCAACTGATGTTGTCTTTGATTTTATGCACCAAATACCCCAAACAACATAAAATATAAGGCAGTAACCCCATACCTTTTGTAAAGTTGACACTTGGTGTAGATAAAAAAATTGGTTCATATGGAACATCCATGTTATTGCATCATGACCATCAAATTTTCTCTTATCATTATTTAGAATTTCGTCCCTTGGTCCTGAGTTAAACCCTTGATGATGTGGATATTAACGTAACAAATTATCATGTGTCGGGGACTCAAACACTTGGTTCTCCAATTTTGTTTCAATTTATTAATGTGTTCTTGGGAATCAACCCTCCTTTTCTCCTTATCCTCTTCTTGAGGAGGCGAATGGAAGAGTTTTAGCTCATTCAAAATTTTCCCCTTAATGTCTTTGATATTTTCATTGAGATCCCTTTGAAACTCTTAAAATTAGTTATGTATTACCATATCTATTATGTCAACATGATTTACCATTATCTATTGCATGCTTGTTAATTTCCATTTCACGTTCAACACCATAAATTCCACCTCTTGATCATCTTTGTGTGTCAATGATCAACTCCCAAGAGGTTTAATGAGTGTAGAATGTTTTTCATTTCCCTTTGTCATGTGAGACAAAAGTAATATATACCTATAATTATATATTTTCCCTTTATCCCACCTCTTCATTCATCCAAAATAGATCTTTCAATAAATAAATAAAATGTTAATTTCAAATTAACATACATTTAAAAACCATGATTTGGAGACTATCTTACTAGCCAACCTTTCACTTGATGTATCTCTAAAATTTAAAACTCTTGAAATCTGAAACCTTGGCATGTAATATTCTAATTGCACTACAAGGAAATGGCCACGTAGTGGAGGTTATAGCAGAGGTTTTTAGTGTTACAAGATTGGTCAAAATTATAAAAAAACTCTCTCGTACAACCTCTGCAAATGGTACCATTTTAGCAAAGGATCTTATGAAAATGTAAATTATAAGTAGAAAAAACTCAACAGTCGGAGGCTTTTGCAAAGGTTTTCTTTTCAGTTCATTTTATTTGAAACAAATGCACTACTGCTAACACATGTAAAATGCATCGACACATTTCAAACGAATACAAGCTTCGATGCACATACAAATTTGGGCACAAATGCTTGAAAATACATATAGCACCAGTACATACCAAAATTTTAACTGGAACAGGTGCTTTATAGCAGTATAAGCCTCAGTGCTTTATATTACTTGTCGCACCTGTGCTTACTAACTATTAAAATGCACTGACGCTTATGAACTATTAAAAAGCACCAGTGCGATAACTAGAGGAAAATGCATATGTAAAGTTGACCGGGATGATGAATGTCACTATATTTTTAAAATTAACTGTCGTTAACGTAAAGTAGCGCATTAAGGCATGATAAGAGAAAAATCCTTGAAGCGTGCAATGAGTATTCTACTGCATCGAGACTATCTTCTTATAAGCGCACTAGTGACACGTTCTCTCAAATGCACTGGTACTAGATTTTCAAAAAAGCACCAGTACAATTAATAAGATCAGATGCATTGGTGATTATTTTATGTTTAGTGAATAGTGACTACTGGCATCGCACTGGAATATATATAGATATATATGTGTGTGTGTGTGTGTGTGTGTGTGTGTGTGTGTGTGTATTTTCAATGTTGTTAACAACCCCGAAGAGGAGTTGTTATGTACATGGGAAGAATTCACAGGGGGGCCACCCGAAGGCGCCTCACCCCATCGGCTTTGATTACGAATCCTAACCTGGTGGGGACATCAACTAAGTCCCTTATATATCTATGTATAGCCACCTAGGGATTTGACCCCGAGACCTTCTGCTTACAACTCACAGCTCTCAACCACTTGAACTAACCCATTGGGATATATATATATATATATATATATATATATATATATATATATATATATATATATATATATATATATATATATACTATTTTTATTTTATTTTATTCCATTATTTGTTAGAAATTGAAATATATTTTATAGTAGTATTCATTTGAATTTTTATTATTGCATATGGATATGATGTTTGGATTAATTTTTTCTATCATAAATTTTCGCATCTATTGTAATATTTAATCATCCATATATTTAATTACCGATGTAACATTTTACAACATTGGAAAATGCAATAGAATAAAAAAATTCATTTATTATAAATCAATAAGAGGCCCTTTGTCATACAAAATGGGAAGAGGCCCTTTGTCATACAAAATGGGACAACATAAATTCCATAATAATCAAAATGTCAACATGCACATAATTGTTACATTATAACCCACTATATTTCAATTGGGACACAATGTCCAATACATTATACAAAATGTCTGATTTTCACATAAATTATTTCAAAATATACAATAGCTTCCATTAACATCCAAAATATATGGATCATCATTCTTTGTTGAAACTACTATTAATGCTCGAGACACTTGCATGACTTGTGTTATTTGGTTGAATGTTTTGTTAACTCCCTCGATTGTTTTTCTCTTCTTTAGCTTCCATCTACAAACATAAAAATAAAGTGTAATGAATGTATCTACATTGCTGGGAATAATGAAAATTAAAATAGATAATACAAATTAATGTAAATTGAAAAGCAATGTACCATAGCAAGAATTGAGTCCTAAATGATACACATTCCTTCAAAACCACATATCATGCCTTGTTTCAACAAATCTTATGTTGCCCGCACTCCATGATTTGTTTCCTGCAAGTTTTATATCATGTAACAAATAATATATTTAATATAAATGATTTTTGTTGTTCTATTAATTAGAAAACGAGAGAAGTAAAACAACATAGATACTTACAAATTCCACAATTAATTTTTGATATGCCAGCATATACTCACAACCTTTACTTAATCCAATGTCAATCAATTCATTTGATGTCTCTTATTTATATGTTAACACTCGTTTGAAGATATCCAAGGATGGGAAGTGTAAAAAAAATTAAAATATAAAAATCACAACAGCTATGAAATCTAAGCTATTATAAGGAAATTACAACCACTCGCAAGCTTTTCTATCAACCCCCTTTTTCCTTGTTGTATTGTCTTGTGCATTGAATGGGTTCCATTTTTTTTCTCTTTTACAATAAAATAATTGAAAATTAATATTTAATGCCAAATTAATTAATGATATGTACATAATATAAAAATTCAATGATTTCATACATTTGAATCACATTGTTGCTGAGATGGCTCATCTTGCAATGCAATTATGTCCATTTTCAATGTCATCCCCTGCCTAACATTCAACATGTGTGAATTAGATTGTATGAAACATAATACCGAATATTATTAACTACAATATTACTCAAAATTCAAGGAAAATTCATATTGATTTCTTTTTTATTCACCTAATTCATCCCTCTGCAAGTTTTCCATTAAGGTTTTACGGTGTTCCAGACTTAGCTTGCAAAGAATATTATCAAGCTTCCTTATTTTTTGGCTTTGCATGTCACACATTAAAAAATACATATTAGTTAAATTTATAAATAATTCAAACATATTATTTGATACATAAATTATAAAGGAATTTCTGTCTTTGTGACTTTGTATGTGCTCCCATTATGTTGACTAGAATTGTTGTTCATTAAACACTTATAATGCATTTTCTATCAATAAACAACCCGGACCATTAAATATATAAAATATTAAGCATACTATACAAAAAAAATTGCATTTCTTCAAATATAAAATAATAAAAAAAATCTTCCATTTTGGTGCGTTTAATTATACGAAATGCATCGGTGCTTGTAATACCAGACCACACTAGGGAGCCATACTTGAACGCAGAACCGTGTGCCGTGACCATTATTTTTTTAAAATAATTTGGGAATTATTCCGACTCCCAACACTGAGAAAATCATTCATAATAGCCTATTTATTTAATGACAGCCACCAGTTCTAGGATATGGAATTTCTCTTGATTCGTACTTCTTTATAGATTATTCGTACTTTTTTCCAGTTGAATACAAATGAACCACTTCCATATTAACAATTTGAACATGAATAATAATATTAAAATTCAGTATTCCCATATCAACATTTTGTACATGAACAATAGTTTGCAAATCAAAATTTGCACAAATCAAAGAATCATCATATTGAGAAAAACTTGTAAGATTAAGTTAATGCTTAATAGTACTTCATACCCCATTTTTTCTAGTGATATTATTTAATCATGATTTGTGTCCCTAGTGGTCCTTAATCACATATTTGACTCAACCAACTATGTTGACAATTAGAAATAATGATAGTTGAAACTAGTCCCTTAAAATCATCCAAGAGTCCTATGATGGCATGTGAAATCAAATGCACAAGAATTTCAAAAATTTGGGACAATTCAGTTAATAGTTAATGATGACAAACAATTAGAACTAAGTTTGTTAGAGAACTAAATAGTTTAAACAAAAGACTTCGTATTTTTGTTAATACTTTAATAAAGAGAATAGATCAAGATCCCCTTGAAATTGAAGTGTGTATTGTCTAGAAATGTAGGAATTGTGCATTTTTTGTTACACTAACCATGGTTTGAATGTCATTAAAGTCTCAAAATAAGAATTTCGTCAAAGGGAAAAATGAATATTCCTATTTAGTTTCATCCTCCACCATCCATCACAACTGAATTGTTGAGAATCAACATAATGGGTTGTATTTTAAAGCTAATGGATGGGAGGGGAGTATTTGTTTCACTCGATTTGGTTAATATTTTTAATCCCCATTTTTATATGTTTTCGTAAAACATAAAAAAAAGGAATTTGTTTTTTCAAGAGAAGATAAGAATAATAGATACATATGATAACTTATAATGATTATAATAGTTTTTATAGCTATAATTTTTTAATATTATAATGGAAATCTTGAACTCGAACTTTCTATATAGCTAGGCTCTACCCTTGTTGTCACTGTCTTGACTCTCCTACTCAAAATTTCAATCATCCTTCAAATCTCTATTTTAATTTATCCAAGATAGGGATGAGTCTTTATGTATATGGTTCTTCCCTCATTATTGTGAACATTCCTTATTCAAGTCGGGATGTTTTTATTCCTCCTAGGTTTGCATCTCTCTATTGAACATATTGGGTCCCATAGTTCTAGAAGTGGAAGAAGCTATTAGATATAAGAAATATTTCAAGGATACAACAATTTCCTTCCATTTTATTTCCCATTTTCAACAATTTCATTTCCATCACTTTTTGATTGAAAGGTTTTCCAATTTATTATGTAATTTATTTCAAAAAGGAAATTAACCTTCTAGAGGATGACCATAGGACATGCTGTTAGAAGCCATTGACTATGTGTAAAAACTAGGCTATGAGAATATTTCTTTCTAGTGTACATCTTGCTTTGAAGACATAATAATTATTTTCCCTAAATAAAAATATTAAATTAAGAAGGAACACAAAAAAATTGTTAGGTCACTCACTAAAAGGTGGAACATACATTAGCATACTTGGTGAAATTTAAGTTTGTAGAGGAGATTATTCACTTGTATTTTAAATAAGATACCCCAATGTAAACCAAAAAAAGGATGTATCACTCTACATTGAAAAATTGATAACCTCCCCTTTGGAGAGAAACCAAATTTTCGAGGAGGACCAGCCTAGGGAGATAATAGACGCTTTCATAAATGAAGGATCTCAACTAGATGTTGAAGAAAAAAAAAATATGAAGCTATTGGAAATAGTGAGGAGAATTCAGTAGAGGACAAATATGTACTCCTATCCATGTTGCATGTACTTTGTTTTAGAAAAATCCCAAGGAATTGATTTAGTGAACAAATAAGAAATTTAAAAAAAATGACAAGGTCAATTATAAGTACATGATGACCAAAAGGTAATCAAAATAGTGTTTTCAATGTAATATTTATGTTTGTTTATATAATTAGTTTGTAAAATTCTACCTTTCTCATGAGGATAAATAATTTTTTTTATATGAAATAAAAAACACTTGTCCCAATCCTATCCTATTTGGGGATGGGAAGAAAGATTGATTTTACAAGATATTTTGAATTTTATCAGTTCCATTGTATTGTGGTTGTATGTGTTAATCCATGACAAAGTTTATTTATCTATATAAATTTTCGTTACTTTAAAAAACAATGATAATAGTTGTTTCAAAGAAATGACAGGTCAATCCAAGTATTGTTAAATGAATTTTTTTTATTTAACATGAATCTTTCTAGAGAGACACACTTGGTTGTAAGTAAGGAAATGCATTTATAATCATGTCTTCATTGGATGTCCTTCGACATATTTATCTTCTGTTTTCTAGTGTGTGTGTGTGTGTGTTTGTGTGTGTGTGTGTGTGTGAGAGAGAGAGAGAGAGAGAGAGATTAATTGCTCCCATCCTCTAGTTTACATGTGGTTTATGTGGATGGGATATTTAATTATTAATGTCAAATTGAGTTCAAGCATTATGTTGTTTGAGTAATCATTAATTAAATAATTGTAAGGTTTGATTAAAGGAAACACTCTAATCATAGAATGGTTTATTATTTATTATTAATTATTATTTTCATCCTTAGTGCATCCTTTCGGTATCTGGCTTTTTAGTGCTCCATTTGTAACAAATCCTTAATGTTGTTATTAAATATTACAATAATGATAGTTGTAGAAGACTTTGTTTGTGAGCATAGACAAAAACCTCTGCTATTAAAACTCCTTTTTTAATATGTTGTATGGAGGTATCCTCTTCTCATTAAAAATCATTTTTGAAATATGTTTTATGGAGGTATCCTATGTTATTAAAACAATTATAATAGTGTTTTCTCATTGTGTACCGTGTCCATATCATTGAGTTTACGGTTATGATATATAGATGCAATTATAATTTTTAGCTAGAGTAACTACAACTTCAATTCTAGAATTATTTGCAACTTATTTGTATAGCACATTATAGATATTACTATAAGAAAAAATCTAAGGCTTGCACATACAATGCACGACATCTCATAAAAGACTTATAATCATTGGTTGATCAATTAAATATTTTATAGTTGACCACCCCATAGTTAATTGGTAAGATGATTAAAATGATTGTAATTTTGCAATTTTGGAAATTATTTTTTAATTTTGCACTTTTGTAAATAATTTTATAACTTTTAAATTAATTTGTAAATGTAATTGAAAATTTGTAAATAATTTTATAACTTTTAAATTAATTTGTAAATTTAATTGCAAATTTGTAATTGTAATTTGCATGTTCTGATTGTAATTGCAACTGCAATTTGTGATTGTAAATTTCTAGTTGTAACTGTACAATTTGTAATTTGTACCTTGTAAATCTATTTAGTAATTTCTTGTTGTAATTGTAAATGTTACTCTAATTTGCATTTGTGAAATTGTAATAATGATTGTAAATTGTAATTATAGCTAAGATTGTATATTGCAATTATAATTGTGATTGTGCGCAATTTGTAATTATAAGTATAACTAATACAAAAGACTTCAAAATAAGTACATAAATGCATAAATAAAATTGCATAACATGCATGAATCACACTAATCGGCATTAACAAATACATCATACACATGAAGATAAATATTAGAAAATAGTTTGACAACCCGTTGAGTTCATAAAAAAATAAGTCCATTATATCCATAACAATAAAAATATTACAATGTGATCATCATGAAATAAATGGCCACCACCACCATCACCTAATATCTATAAAATTTAGTTCACACCAATATATGATCAAGAAATTACAACTCTCACAAGTAATTCTCACAGAACTAGTCAAGAACACTGAAAAATAGTCACATATGATGCAAACATAATTACTCTCATGAATAATAATACATCATCCAACCTTGGGAAAGTAATAGGCTGTCAATATATAACATTACATCAGAGATTCGAATGCATAAGGATGCCATTCGAATCCTCACAAAATCAGACTTACTAAAATAATGCAAAACCCTCCTAGGTGGCAAGTGTGTTCTCCAAGTCACTCCAAAGGCTCACGAATTTATGATTTAGTGATCAGATAGTGATGTGTGATGAAAAATCATGCCAAATCCAGAATTTGGAAGGAAGAAACATCATGGAGGATGAGTTGGCCAAAAAGCAGTTTCTACTAGTCAAGTAGCTTTTACCTTTCACCAAAAAGTGGTAAAAAGCAGTAAAAGCAGCTAGTGCACCTTTCTAATCCATAATTTTCTAAAAATAGCCAGAATCTAATCCAGGATCTCTAGGAATGTGCTCTAGTGGGTTTAGGAAGCTTTTGTTCCACACAATGATTACTTGTGGTCCACACAATGGTGTTTTATCCAACTACCTAGTCTAATACATAGGAATTAATCATGAAATGATTAATTAATGCTACTAAGGTATTAAATGACATAGATGTGGGTTTTAAATATTCCAACACCCCCCCTATAAGTCTGACTTTATGTGCTAAATATCATAAATAAAAAACTAGGGCCCAGTAACAAGACATGGTCACCCTGTACAATACTGCCTTGTCCATGAAACAAGTAAAGAAGGAAAATCTCATGGGAAAAACATCCCCTAAAAGAATGGACATAATCAAAATTGAAATATTGTTGATCAATCCTTCGCTCCACCACATGTTCAACCATCCCAAGAAGTGATATAAGATAGTTGAAATTATTCTCAGTAAAAGCTTTAGTGAAGATGTCTGCAGTTTGCGCACCTAGTCGGAAATACTACAAATCAATGAGAGGGTCATGCACCAGACTCCTGATGTAGTGCATATGGATCTCAATATGATTGGTCCTCTGTCTCTGTACTGGATCAATTGAGACCCTTATAACACTTTGATTGTCACAAAAGATCACAGTAGGAGTGCTAAAGGAAATCCCAAACTCTAAAAGAATACCATGCAACCACACACATCGAGTAGCAGCATTCACTGCTCCTCTATACTCGACCTCTGCTGAAGACAGTGCAATTGCATTATGTTTCTTCCTGGACCAGCAAACTGGACCACCTCCAAGCATGAATATGAATACAGATGTGGATTTTTTGTCAAGGCTATCACCAACCCAATATGAGTAAGTAAAGCCAAGAAGATCTAGGCTAGAATCTGCAACATAGTGAATCCCAACAGTCTTGGTGCCTTGCACATAATGCAAGATTCTTTTTGTATCCCTCCAATGAAGCTCATGTGGCTTCTCCATGTATATTGAGGCCACACTCACTGCATATGCAAGATCAGGTCAAGTATGAGTCAAGTATAACAAGCTACCAACAAGCTTCCTATACAAGGTGTTGTCCACCAATGGCGTAGATTCTGATTCTTCAAGTCTAACTCGTGAAAGGAAGGGATTATTTGAAGGCTTTCAATAATCCATATTGAGCTTCTTTAGCAGGTCAGATGCACATTTGGAATGAGATACCTTAGTTCCATTCTCAGTTTGAGAAATTTCAAGCCCCAAAAATTGCTTAAGAATTCCCAAGTCAGTCATGGAGAAAGCTTGATGCAAATAAGTATTTAATGAAGCAATTTGATCGGTAGAGATACCTGTGATGAGTAGGTCATCAACATATAACACAATAATCAGAATTAAGCCACCAATCAGCTTCATGTAAACATTATGATAAGATTTGCGTATCACAAAATATTGTGACAAGAGAAAGTTGTCCATTTTGGCATACCAAGCCCTGGAGGCTTGCTTAAGTCCATATAAGGACTTCCTCAACCTATACACATAGTTAGTATCAGATGTATATAATTTTTTCTGTTGTATATATATCTCCTCCTCAATATCCCCATGGAGGAATGCACTCTTGACATCCATGTGATGCACTTCCCAGCGCTTGGATGCAAAGATTTCCAGAACTAGTCTTATCGAATCCTTCTGTGCAACTGTTGCAAAAGTATCATTGTATTAAAGGCCATGGAATTCAGAGAATCCATTTGTCACCATACTAGCCTTATATTTCATTGTTGCACCATCAACTGCACACTTGGTTTTGTATATCCACTTACACCTTACCAATTTTCTACCTGGGGGGAGCTTGACTAGATCCCATGTCTCATTCTTTTGCAATGAATGAAACTCCTCAACCATAGAAGCCTTCCATCTTGGGTCATGTGAGGCTGCATAATATGTCTGGGGATCATAATTCACCATCATATAGAATCTCTCTGATAATTAAGGATCATTCACATTGAGAGCATTCTCAAATTGTGATCTAGTCCTCCTAGTATCTTTAGGATTTCCCACTAGTTCACCAGCTGCTTGCAAAGTCTTAGCAAGCCATTTAGGCCTTGTTGGTGAATTAGGATCTGTAATAAAATGTTCCTCATCATCATAAATATCATAATACAAAAATTCAAGAGCAACATCACTTACTTCTTCAGGTGGTGGTGTAGAGGGTTCTCCAATTTCAACATTCTAAGAGGGCTTTTCTTTGAATTGAACACTTCTTTCAATGAAGGATTTTTGAGTGTCCATGTTCAGAAAATTGTAGAATTTGGATTCCTCTGAATAGCCAACAAAAATAAAAGGTTGGCTTTGGGGCTACGTAACCCTCCTCTTCTCAAGTGGAATTCTAGCCCAAGCTTTGGAGACAAAAATCTTGAAATGAGAAATATACGGTTTGTGCCCAGTCCAATCCTCAAAAGGAGTGATTCATTTTAGTGCTTTGTGAGGCACTCTATTCTAAATATATGTGGCACAATTTATCACCTCATCCCAAAGTCTTGGAGACAAAGACTCGGCATTAAGCATGCATGTGGCCATCTCCTTAAGAGATTTGTTCTTCCTCTCAGCAACACCATTCTGCTGAGGTGTGTATGGAACAGTGTGTTGCATTTGTATGCCTGAAGAGGCACAAAATTGATGAAACTTAGATTTGATGTATTCCCCACCATTATCATATCTAAGGATCTTTATATGTCTGTTAATTTTTGAACATTAATTCAATATACTTTAGGATCTTTACTGAGAGAATAACATGTACAACATATCAATCATATCAAGCATGTATCAAGCATATCAAACAATCGCATAAGACAATGGACACACAGAGTTTCATTGGGGAAAACCATAAAGGTGAAAAACCCCACAACTTCCTCAGAGATAGAGAGAGCAATGATACAGCCAAAATACAAGAGATAGTCTTCTCCTAGATGTTGATCCTCCTCCTCATATGTGCGCCACTTTCCGAGTGATAGAAGAGTTATTAATGAGATTAATGAAATAGAGATCTCCTGATCTCTATTTATACTTGTCCTGCGATGCCTAATAAACCTATGGGGCCGACTTGTCTAAATCATCCTAATAACCCCAGGTTACATTATATTGGGCCAAGCCCTCTACTAGGTGGTCTAATAACCCATCAGCAAGTTACACCACTTGTGACACTTGTCAATACAGATGACGACACTTCTGTATAGAGGAATAATACATCTCTATAGGAGTACAATAATATATAGATGAAATACATTCTGAAGTTACATATACATCAACACTCCCTCTTAACTAGGAAGGTATTTCTCGACACAGATCTGCAGGCACAAGTCTTCTTCTCTAGATCATCATCAACGAATTATCATCCTCGAATCATCATTATAGTCATTGTTACTGCTATCTCAATCAATCTCTGAATCTACTCGTCATAGGAAGTTCTATAGAGCCAGTCCTTTTTCATACTGGATGTAGGCCCACTACCTGTAGGTCTTCATCATCTGTGCGAACAGTCTGATAGAGGTGGTCTCTCAAGACTGATTTTAAGTGATGATGCAATACCTGACAAGAGCATCCCAGAAACATTTATGTGCCTAAGCACGACAGGAAATATCTCCCAGGACTGATTACATGCATCCCCTTCACAATACCTTTAAAGAGCATCCCAGGAACATTTATGTGCCACAGCACGACCGACAAGATCTCTAAAGAGCATCCCAGGAATTATTACGAGCACATAGCTCAACCTATCAGATCTCCAGGACTAATTACATGTGAATAGAAAATACCTTTAAAGAGCATCCCAAGAACATTTATGTGCCGCAGCACGACCGAAAAGATCTCTAAAGAGCATCCCAAGACTTATTACGAGCACACAGCTCAACCTTTCGAATCTCCAGGACTGATTACATGTCTCTGTAATAATACCTCATCCCAGGACTGATTATGAGCACACAGCTCAACCTATCGGATCTTGAGGACTGATTACGAGCACATAGCTCAACCTATCGGATCTTGAGGACTGATTATGAGCACACAGCTCAACCTATCGGATCTTGAGGACTGATTACATACTACATAGCAATACCTCATCCCAGGACTGATTACGAGCACACAGCTCAACCTATCGGATCTCTGAGGACTGATTACATGCTACTTGCACAACCTGCCACATATCATCTAGGACCTCCAAGTATCAAATTGATACTCATGATCCAACTGATCATCATCGCACGAAGCATCATCCTGATGCTCATGATCATACTGATTATCATCACTGCACCATCTTGATGCATATCATCTGGAGCAACATCCTGAAGCTCATCATCCATGATCATCCTGATCATACATAGTATCTACCTGATACATATCTCATACATCATCCATATGATGTATCCACCTGATACATATCATGCATCCACCTGATGCATATACAGAACAGTAACTGGAGCATCATCCTGATGCTCATCATCCAGCACTTACATCCACAGCCATGGGGATGATCCTCCTCTCACCATGCTTGGAATGGTTCCAGCAAATTTCCATCACTTTTTCCTCGAAGTGTCGTCAATCTGAAGAACACCAAGCCTCTCTTTGAAGTACTCAAACTTCACTCTGGCTAGTGGTTTTGTCAGCACATCTGCAACCTGCTCATCCATCGCAATATACGGGAGCTTCACTACTCCTCTCTGCACCACATCCCTGATATAGTGATATTTGATATCAATGTGTTTCGACCTGTCATGGAACACTGGGTTCTCAGACAGCTTCACATAACTCTGGTTGTCACAAAAGATACCAATAGCCTCCAGCGGGAGATCAAATAACTTAGACAGTAGCTTCCAGAGCCATACTGCCTCACAACTAGCCGAACAAGCTGTAACATACTCTACCTTGACAGTACTCAGTGCTACGCAAGACTGCTTCCTACTAAACCAAGAGATCACACCTGATCCCATACTGAAGCAACACCTAGATGTGCTCTTCCTATCTGTAGCACTACCTGCCCAATATGAATCAACATAACCCTGCAGGTTAAACCTTTGATTTGCATCATACTTGAGCCTATAATCAACCGTACCCTTCAGGTACCTTAGAATATGCTTTATTGCAACTAGGTCAACACTCCTCGGATTTGTTAGGAACTGGCTCAATGTGTTCTCCTCAAAACAAATATCTGGTCCCGTGTTCGTCAGGTACATCAATGACCCAATCATCTGACGATACATAGTGACATCAACCGGCTCAAATGAAGCATCACACAGAAGCTTCAGGTTTGATGCCATAGGTGTGGCCATTGCCTTGCAGTCCATCATCCCAAGCCTCTTCAGGATCTCTACAGCAAATACTGCATCATCCCCAAGTCCTTCATCTCAAACTCGACAACAAGCTTCCTCTTGATATCAGCAATCAAACTATCTTCTCTTGTAATAAACAAGTCATCCACATACAGAAGTAGTATCACTGGATTGCCTTCCTCAACCTTGTAGTAAAGGTTGGAATCTGCTTTACTCTTGGTAAGCCCAAATTGGATAGAAATCTGTCCATTCTACCATACCAAGTCCTAGGAGCTTGCTTCAATCCATACAAGGCTTTCTTCAACTTGCACACATGTGACTCTCTGTCATGTGTCTCAAAACCAAGTGGCTACACCACATACACTTCCTCTTCGACTACACCATTCAAGAAAGTTGTCTTGACATCCATATGGTGTATCTTCCATTTCATCACTGTAGCCAGAGAAAGCACTGATCTGATGGAAGTGTACCTAGCTACATGAGCAAAAGTTTCTTCATAATCAATCCCTTCTTTCTGGGAGAAGCCACGAGCTACAAATCTCGCTTTGTATTTCTCTATACTACCATCTGTAGCATGCTTGATCTTGTAGATCCACTTGGAAGTCACAACTGACTTCCCTTCAGGTCTTGGAACTACATCCCAAACATCATTCTTCATGATTGACTGATACTCTTCGACCATGGCATCCTTCCATTCTTTCTTTTTCGCTGCTTCTTCATAACTGGAAGGTTCTTTGTTCATAATGTCACAGAGTAAGGAAACATAATTGGTGTGAGATCTAGTTCTCTTCCTTGCTCTGTGTTCTTCTTCTAGAATGCCATACCTTTCTGTGTCTTGAATGAGCTCTCTAGCCCATGCAGGTTTCCTCTTGTGAGAGTCCTTCTCACGAGGTGGATCTACAGGTTCTTGTGGATCTTCAATTTCTCGATATGCTTCTGGATTTGCTTCAGTCATGGTGGTATCTTGAAATCTGGTTTCCTTTGGTTCTTCATGATCTTCAACAGGTGCCTTCCTTGACTTGATGAAAGCCGAGTCTTCATCAAATGTCACATCCCTGCTGACATCAATCTTCTTGAACCCTGGATAGTATATTCTGTAATCCTACGAGCTTTCACTGTACCCCACAAAGATATCCTTCTTTCCTAAAAGATCTAGCTTTGTCCTCTTTTCCTTTGGAACATGTGTATATACTGGACAACCAAATATCCTGAGATGGCTGACCTCACTTTTCTTACCAGTGAAGACTTCTTCAGGTGTCTTGTTGTCCAATATCTTGTGAGGTGTTCTGTTCTGCACATATACATTTGTCCTAGCTGCTTCTTCCCATAGATGCATAGGCAGATCCTGGTCATGCAACATTGCCCGTTTTGCCTCCATGATTGTTCTATTCTTTCTTTCTGCAACTCCATTCTGTTGAGGATTATAGGGAGCAATCAACTCCCTCTTAATCCCTAAATCACTGCATAGTTTCTTGAAATCACCTGAAGTGAATTCTCCGCCATTGTTGGATCTGAATGTCTTGATCTTCTTGTCAGTTTGATTCTCCATCAAGGCTTTGAATTCCTTGAACTTATCAAATACTTCATCTTTGTTTTTCAACAAGTAAAGCCAAGTCTTCGTAGATAAATCATCAATGAAAGAGACATAGTATACATACCCAGTCAGAGAGCTGGATGACATTGGACCACATACATTGGAGTAGATAATTTCTAAGATCCCTTTTGCTTTGCTTTCACTGCTTGGAAATGCCTTCTTAATGTTCTTTCCTTTTGCACATCCTTTGCAAACTCCTTCATGCTTTGACTTGATTTCAGGAAGACCTTCTACAACTTTGCTTGCAATTGGTAGTGCTCTGTAGTTCTCATGTGAAATCCTTCGATGCCAAAGTTCACTTGGCTCCATGGATTCATGTACCATGGCATGTTTAGGTTGTCCCTTCAATTTATACAATCCTCCCTCTTGCTCTCCAATCACCACTGCATCATCAATAGTTTTACCTTTTGGCCACATTAGGACTTGGCCATCTACAAATGCAACCCTCATTCTCTTTGCATCCAATGCAGAGATGGAGAGTAGATTCTTCTTGAGCCCAAGTACAAATAACACATCTTTCATCTTCAAAAAATTTCCAGAGTCTAGGTTGTAGGAGGCTTCCCCACTTCCTTTGATAGGGTAATGATAATCATCCCCGAGTTTCACCTTATGGGGTGATTCATGTTCAGATAAATTTATAAAAGATTCTTTAAACCCAGTCATGTGTTTAGAATCCCCACTATCAATTAACTAATCATTACAACCATGAGAAATAGTACCTGTGAGGGCTGTGATTAGAACATATTCATCTTCACTAGATGAGACATCACTTTCTTCTCTAGCTTTCTTCCTGGGATGTTCATCATCCTCAGCAGCATGAGCATGATATCTTCTTTTGTTGTTCTTCTTCTTGTTGTTGAAGTTGTTGGTATCTTCTTTTCTTTTCTTGCGACATTTTGAGGCAAAGTGTCCTTTCTCATTACAATTGAAGCACCTCAAATCTTTCTTTTGTTTGTGGTATGGGTGAGAAGATTTCTTCTTGTGATGGGATGGCTCCCTCTTGAACTTGTCTTTCTTGGTGAGTGTTGTGAGAGCTTGATCTTCATTCCCCATCTTTTCTTGTCGTGCCACAAGCCTTGCTTCTTCTTGTGAGCATTCCTCCCGCGGTCTGCTGAAGGATACCAACTTCTTTCTTGCACAGATTCCTTGGATAAAGGAATCCCATGACCTAGGTAGGCCATTCAATGTGGTCATGACAACTTCACCATTGTCCACAATTTCATCCACAGCTTTGAGTTGTTCCTTGATCTGAGAAACCCTAGAAAAATAAGATTGAATGGTTTCTCCATTCTAAATCTTTACAGGGTCATCTTCCGATTTATGTTCTTCCGTTCAAATAGCTTGGTCAAAGAGTCAAACATTTCCTTGGGTGTCTTTAGAGATGACACATGTGGGATGAAATGTTATTTAATAGAGTCAGCAATGATCCTCTTTTCCTTGACCAAGTTCTTCTTATGTAAGGCCTTATCCTCTTCTTCCTCTGGGACAGGGACCTCTTCCCTTATGTAAGTATCCAATTCATTTTCTTCCAGGATTAACCCAATCCTATACTTCCATGCTCAAAATTTATCAGCCCCTTCAAGCTTATCTTCAAGCATTGTGTGGTGAGACATCTTTAAAGAGTACTTCAAATGGAAATAGAAAAGATATAGGTCTTACCACCTGATTTGTTGAAAATTAGATCTGGTCCCAAATTAGGGTTTGTCAGAGAAACCCTAAAAATTCAAAATGTGAATTTCAAAATTATGAAAGGATAGAAAGATGTGCCTTGATGAGCTGATCAGCCTGATATATTCAGAATTTGAAAAATGCAAAGATTCACCCTTCAGAAATGCTTTTCAATCTCCTGGATTCACTAGGGAGGACCCTGAATTAGGGTTTGAGTTTCCCGGAGCTTCACCCAACCACAAATATCGATCCAAAGCTCTAAAATTTGATTTTTCCAAGGAGCTTCCAGCTATGTCTTCAGATTTCAAAAATTCCTATTTTTGAGGAAACCCTAATTTTTAGGGCCAAAACTGAAAGTGCTCAGAATTGAATTATGATTGGACAGATAGATTCTCCTTGATGAGTAGAGTCAATCTACCTTACTGGGTTTCCAAAATATGTGGAGAGAAACCCAATAAACAAGAAACCCTAGTTTTCGCCACTGCACAATGTCTTCTTCTCAGGAAGCTCTGATACCATGTTAATTTTTGAGCATTAATTCAATATACTCTAGGATCTTTACTGAGAGAATAACATGTATAGCATATCAATCATTTCAAGCATGTATCAAGCATATCAAACAATCACATAAGACAATGGACATGCAGAGTTTCACTAGGGAAAACCATAAAGGTGAAAAACCCCACAACTTCCTTAGAGATAGAGAGAGCAATGTTACAACCAAATTACAAGAGATAGTCTTCTCCTAGATGCTGATCCTCCTCCTCACATGTGCGCCACTTTCCAAGTGGAAGAGTGAGTAATGAGATGAATGAAATAGAGATCTCCCAATCTTTATTTATACTTGTCTTGTGCTGCCTAATAAACCTATGGGGCCGACTTGTCTAACTCAGCCTAATAACCTCAGGTTACATTATATCAGGCCGACTCCTCTACTAGGTGGTCTAATAACCCATCAGCAAGTTATACCACTTGTGACACTTGTCAATACAGATGACGACACTTTTGTATAGAGGAATAATACATCTCTATAGGAGTACAATAATATATAGATGAAATACATTCCGAAGTTACATATACATCAACAATGTCTACCAGACTGGTTCTCAAGTGAGGCCTTGAAAATCTTGAATCAACTGAATACTTCAGACTTTAGATTGATGAAATAAATCCAACAGTATCGAGTAAAGTCATATATGAAGGTAAGGATGTATTTGGCACGGTTCAAAGACTCATGGGGGAATGGACCTAATATGTCATTATGAATAAGCTCCAGGGGTGCTGAGGTTCGCTCAGTTTTGGATCTCTCATACTTATGCTCAGGGTGCTTTCCTAGGATGCAGCTTTGACAAACACCTTTAGAAAACTTGATATTGGGAAGCCCTATGACCATTTCTTTCTCATGGAGTTGGGAAAGGTATCTATAGTTTAGGTGGCCAAATATTTCATGCCATAATTTGCTTGAATAATTGGCATGGGTTAATGGAGCAGAAGGTGAGGGGAATGGCACAAAATGAGAAAACCTGTATATTTTTTAGCTATGGTCAGTAGAACCTAAGGCAACAATTCAGCCTATTGACATTTCACATATCTCAACATCATTAGGTGTAAAGACCACCTTTTTGCGTGATTCTTTGTGAGTCATCTAGTATAATGACAAAAGGTTAGCAGCAAGTCCTGGGACATATAAAACATTAGTGAATGTACCAAAATGATGCCTTTAAATTTACTTAAGGTTTTAGAATCATCACCCAACACAATGGTTGGACCACTAGAAGATTCAAGAGATGAGAAGCTCTTTCTTGTGGACACCATGTGCCTTGAAGCTCCAGAATCAATAATGAATGAGGTAGGCATGGATGTGCTTTCCATCAATGCATGCACTCGCTCCTTATCTTTAGAATTTTGTCTTCCATCCTTCCTCCTTGCGCTCTAAGGAAGAGGAATGTTGGATTTCTCTAGGAGTTGAGCCATTTGATAAATGGTTTTATTCATGAAAGATATTTTAGGATGAAATCCCCTGCTACAATAAGTACACTTTTCCTTCTCATTCTTCTTGTTTGGATTTCTCTTGAAATTCGAAGAATCGTCATGGACTTTCTGCTTGTCCTTCTTCTCACTAGTGGGCTTCTTGGAATTTCCCTTCTTCTTTCCTTTCGAACCCTTTCAATATCCAACATTCAAACAATGGTATTTTTATGTATTTTTTATGGCTCCCATCAAGACCAACTTGTCTTGTTCTTGTGTAAGAGACTCCATGATTATGAGAGTGTGGGGCTCTTCCAATTTCAAACTGCCTTCCTTGTGGTATGGAAGGTCGAAACAAATACTAAATAATCTGGGCCAAGCTTGGAGAGAATGGCCAAGATAAATTTCTCATCCTTTTTATCAATTACACATTGCTTCAATTGTAGAACAAGTGACATGAACTTTGAGAATAAATCCTGGAGGTTCTCGAAATTCTGTGGACTCAATGAAGCTAGTTCATTATCCAGTTGATGGCCTCTTAATTCATATGTCTTGCCAAACAATTCTTGAAGCTTTATCCAAATTTCATTGGGAGAGGTAAGACCATCTAGATGAAATCAAATATCTCTGGATGTAATGAGACACAAGAGACCATAGGCTTCATCTCTTTGATTATGCCACTTTGATTTCTCAATTGCCGAGGTTGCCTCAGTCTCAGTTGCCATAGTCACCCTATAGAGGCCTTTTCTCCTCAACATGATCTCCATCTAGGATTTCCAGTTAAAATAATTAAATGGAGTGAGGATGATCTCATATGAATAATATATGGCAGCTCTGAAATAGCTTTTAGAGTGGTTTGGGTGCGCCCCAAGATGATTTGATGCGCCCTCTAGGTGATTGAATGCGCCCTGTAGATGACTGAATGCGACCTCCTTGAGACTGGTTGTATCCTGCAAGAAAATCAATGGAGAAAAGAATATCTTGATAGCTCTGATACCATGTGAAATTTAGTTCACACCAAGATCTGATCAAGAAATTACAACTCTCACAAGTAATTTTCACACAACTAGTCAAGAACACTAAAAAACAGTCACATATGATGAAAATAGAATTACTCTCATGAATAATAATACATCATCCAACCTTGGGAAAGTAATAGGCTGTCAATATATAACATTACATCAGATATTTGAATGCATAAGGATGCCATTTGAATCCTCACAAAAGCAGAATTACTAAAATAATGCAAAACCCCTCTAGGTGGCAAGTGTGTTCTCCAAGTCACTCCAAAGGCTCACAAATTTATGATTTAGTGATCAGATAGTTATGTGTGATGGAAAATCATGCCAAATACATAATTTGGAAGGAATAAACATCATTGAGGATGAGTTGGCCAAAAAATAGTTTCTACTAGTCAACTAACTTTTACTTTCACCAAAAAGTGGTAAAAAGCAGTAAAAGCAGCTAGTGCGCCTTTCTAATCCAACATTGTCTAAAAATAGCCAGAATCTAACCCAAGATCTCCAGGAATGCGCTCTAGTGGGTTTAGGAATCTTGTGTTCCACACAATGATGACCACCCACACAATAGTATTTTAGCCAACTAACTAGTGTAATACATAGGAATTAATCATGAAATGATTAATTAATGATACTAATGTATTAAATGGCATAGATGTGGGTTTTAAATATTCCAACAACATCATGTAATGTACCATCATGATATTCATCATGACCACCTACTAAGATTAAAAATAACACACGTATGCCATACAACATCTAATGTCATACACATCTATGATCACTTATCAAACATAAGCACCATCTTACAAACACATGAAAAAATATCTAACATAATCTAACATACACATGTAAACATTATCTACCATCATATAAGATATACATTTAACATATTTAAACATCATGTAACACACAAATCTAATAATAACATCTAACAAAACACAAATTTCATTATGTAACACAACCATCCCGCACACATCTAACTAACACCATCTAGCATACACATCTATCAAGCACACCTACCAAACATATCTAACCTAACCTAACATACATATCACCATCAACATATAAATAAACATTAGCATCAACATCAACATGAAAGATGTTGTGTGTGTGTGTGTATGAACAATAACATCAAACTGATCATACATGCCAAGTATATATCTCCATTCCAATACATGCGATAACATATTTGGTCCACCTCTAAAACTAAAGGCATTAGTATCTATCCCACCAAAGACAGATGATCCGCATCGCAGTTGGTATTATTGTCAGATGCTAACTTCAACACATCTTGGACAAGTCATCGACTTCAACAAGTTCTGAATTCGACACGACTTCGACAAACTCAACAACTTCGACAAGTTCAGTGAACTCAACAGTTTTGCGATGTCGACATGCAACTTGCGACTGTCAAACTACGACAGAATGTCTCTCTGCCTTCCAGTCGACTGTAACGGTTGAACTTCCAAACCATTCTAGCTTCTTTTGTAACTGAATGTAACAGCCAAGCACCCAAGCATCTCAACATTCTATATAAGCATGTATAATATTGTAACATACATTGATTGATGATCTCATATCCAGTAATAGAGAATATCAGTTTGCATTCCTGCATATTCTTTTTGTGTATTTGTGTTCTATCTGTGTAGTGTATTCCTACTTTGCTTATTCAATTTCTTATGCTTCTGCCATAACAGAGTCGACTCATTCAGTCGAACTGTTGTCCCCCTCATGCTTCCTAGCCACATGTGGATCATTGGTATCAGAGCATACTCAATCAGAGCTCTCAGCTTTTTCCATGCTTAAGTTTTGTGTAGACACTTCCAGTGAAGTTACCTGACTTATGCATGTTCAAACACGCTCAAAATCTCAGCAATCCAAGTAGACACTACCTCTAGAAATCGCAGAAGAAATAGATGATAGACATGCAACCGAGGAGACAGCAGAACTTATTGAGCAACCGCTGAATCGACAACAGATTTAAATGTTTTCCCAATTCAATGAAATTCTCAGGCAATTTGCTTCGACATTCGGAGGATTTTCTACGAGAACTAGCTCTGAAAAAATCATCCCCTTCAAAGTACAAATGAATTTGGACATACCGAATCTAGAAGGAAAGATTGATGCAGAATCCGTCGACAATTAGGTGCAACAATTGGAATCCTGTTACTCTGTGAATCAACTCTCGAAAGCCGATAAGATCACCATTGCAGCCTTAAAGATGTCAGCATCTGTGCACTAGTGGTGGGAGAACCTCTTGAGAAAGATGGAGAAAAGCGAAGACCCCATTGACACATGGGAGAAATTTGTCAAATAAATATGAAAGGAATTTTACTCACCCAAATACCTTGAACAACAGTATAAGAAGTGGCAACAGCTAAAGCAATAGAAAGACCAATTGGTACATAGTTACACTGACGAGTTCTATCAACTCATGGCTATACTTGGCATCCAAGAAGAAGATAAATTGCTTGTTTTCAAGTACATCAGTGGATTGTCCTAGTACATTTAGCATGAGATGGAATTTCTGATTGTTAATACGCTCACAGATGCATTCCACTATGCCAACAAACTCGAGACCTAGGAGAAAAGGAAAGCATGCTTTGCAACAAATCCAACATCAGGATGACCACCCGAGAAGAAGACATCAGCTGATTTTGACAAGTCAAAATCTTCTCAGCCGACCCCGCCAAAGCTAGATCAAGGAAAAAATCATTTTCAAAAAGGGAGCGTAGCAAACAACCCCTGACTAGGAAATGGTGAGATTACCTCCACTCATCTTGGCATGACATGTCTGAATGCAAAGCTCGGAATAAATTTTTGGAAAAAGTGTCGACATCTGATGCGTTCGACAAGACGGTGGAAGAATCTGATCCAGACGCAACAACCCTTTTGACATCGACATAAACCACTCCAATATCCTCGACTATCGTTGACGAGGAGGAACGAGAGAACCTATTCCATACATAGATATGGGTTCAGCAAAATCCATTAAATCTGATTAAGGACAATGGTAGCTATAAGAACTTCATTTCTGAATATATGGTGAAGAAACTATGTGTTGTCACCACTCCGCATCCTCATCCTTACAACATGGGTTGGTGAAGGATGGATGGGAACTACAGATCGCCCGACAATGCAACCTCACCTACTTCATAAATCCTTTTGAAGATGAAGTACTTTGCGACGTGGCACCACTCTCCGTAGTTGACGCCTTGTTTGGGAAGCCTTACCTATGGGATCGCCATGAGAGTTATTAGTCACGACCGCAGAAGGTGATTGTCAGAATTCAAAATCGATGGTACGACATACCAGAGCGATGACCTACACCAACGGTCTCCATGATATCTACTAAACAGAGAAAGAATCTCATCAATCATGCTCATAAGTTCACATTAATCATGATCAAACCGCAACATTCTAGGAAGACTATAGCGATGATTCGACTCATCGACCATTGCATCCCCCGATAGATGTAGGTTATCGACAACGTTCTCGATGAGTATCAGATTTTATTCCGAGAGCCGGACGTAGTACCTCGACATTTCCAAGTAAAACACTCCATTGAACTTGCTCCTGGTTCTTCTATACCTAACGCATCTGTTTACATAATATTCATTCTCGAAAATGAAGAGATTTGCAGACAAATCCAAGATTTGATCAACAAAGGTCATATCCAACCTAGATCCTCTCCTTGTGGAAGTCCAGTCATCCTTGTTCCAAAGAAAGATGAGACTTGGCACATGTGCATCGACTATAGGGAACTCAATAAAATTTCAGTAAATAATTGCTACCCTTTGCCGTGGATAGACGAGCTCATCGACTGTATGAAAGGTGCTAAATTCTTTACTAAGCTCGACCTGAAGTTGGGATATCATTAGATTCCAATGGATCTCTCAGATGTTTGGAAAACTGCTTTCAATACCAAGGAAGGATTGTTTGAATGGTTAGTCATGCCTTTCGGCTTAACCAATGCACCTGCGAACTTCATGCGATACATGGATAACATTCTTCGACCTTTCATCGGAAAATGGGTCATTGTCTACCTTGATGACATATTGATTTCCATCGATCATGGGAAGAACATGTCGGACAGCTTCGGCAAGTCCTCGATACTCTCCAGCAACATCGACTCTACTTGAACATGGACAAGTGTACCTTTGCGATGAACAACATAAAATATTTGGGGTATGTAATTGACTTTGCAGGCATTCACGTCGATCCAGACAAAGTGTAGATCCTCAAATATTGGTCCATTCCTCAAAGCATTCAAGAACTAAGAAGTTTTCTTGGTTTGGTGAATTTCTATCGAAGATTCATACTTGGCTTTAGTCACATAGCTTGGCCCTTGAATCAGCTGATGAAGGGAAATGGAAAAAATGTCTTCAAATTGAAATCAACACAACAAGAAGCTTTTGAACAGCTCAAGCACAAGCTCTGCACTGCACCAGTACTTGTGTTACCTAATTTGCATAAGCCCTTTGAGATTGAGACAGACGCATCAGACTATGCCTTGGGTGCAGTGATCACTCAGTCTGGTCACCCAGTCGCTTTACATTCTGAAAATTTTAACGACATAGTTAGAAGATATTTGATGTATGAAAAAGAACTGTACGCCATTGTGCAAGATCTCAAGCAATGGAGGAATTACATCCTTGGAAAGGAAACAGTCATCCTCACTGACCATAAGCCTCTTCAATTCACTCTGACCCAGTCGAAACTATAGACAACCAGACAACTAAAGTGGATTAATTACCTACAACAATTCCAGTTGGTGACTAAGTATCGGAAAGGTAAAGCTAACGCAGCCACCAATTGTCTAATTCGACCACCCATTACTCTCCTTTTCATAGTGATGAGTATGTAGGGATACCACATGACCACTTGGCCTCAATTATATCAGGACGACATCAAATTTTCACCAGTATATTGACAGTTTCATACTAACAAGTCATCAGCCTCCGACTAATTCTTGAAAGACACCTTGCTATATAAGCTCGGATAACTTTGTGTACCGACTGGTGAGCATCAACAGTAGCTCATTTGGTACATGTACTACAACAAGACTGCAAGACACTTTGGAGTAGCAAATACACTTTCTATTATCCAGAAGTATTTATCTTTTCCTACACTTGAAACCAACGTCAACAAGTACATCCGATCATGTGTTAAATTTTCAAAATTTACTTCAATTTGATCTAGGATCTTAACTGAGAGAACAACATGTACAGCAAAGCTATAGCATATCAATCATGGACACAATAATGCAAGCACACAAGAGACACGGAGTTTACTTGGGGAAAACCATAAAGGTGAAAAACCCCAATAACTTCCTCAGAGATAGATCGAGCAATGATATAACCAGAATACAAGAGATAGTCTTCTACTAGCAGCAGAGCCTCCTCCTCAACAAGTGCGCCACTCTCCCAAGTGTGAGTGAGATAATAGAATGTGTAAAATGAGAGAGACACACTCTCTATTTATACACTAACTTGACTTGACCTTTACTGAACTAGGTTGGCCTCAACTTAACCACTTAACATAATGCTGATTGGGCCGACCCCCACTAGGGTGGTCTAATAACCCTTTAACCCACATGGCCGACCCCCAATAGGGTGGTCTAATAACCCTTTGACCCACATGACTTATACAGGGCCGACCCCAACAAGGTGTTCTAATAACCCATCAAGTATAAGTTACGACACTTACAATATAAATGACGACACTTCTGTATAGAGGAATAATAACATCTCTATAGGAATACAACCACTTCCGTATAGAGGAATAATAACATCTATATAGGAATACAATATACATATATGTAAAATACATTTCGAAGTTACATATGCATCAACACTCCCTCTTAACTAGGAAGGTATTTCTCGACACAGGTCTTCTAGCACAAGTCATCTTCTCTGGATCACCGTTACTGGATAATTGTCATCGAGTCATCATCATTGTCACTGCTGCTGCTATCTCAATCAATCTCTGAATCTACTCATCATAGGAAGTTCTACAGAGCCAGTCCTTTTTCATACTAGATGTAGGCCCACCACCTGCAGGTCTTCGTCATCACTAACCATACTGTGGAATCCTCAGGACTTATTACGTGCGCCACAAAACCTTGAAAGAGCATCCTAGGCTGTTACGAGCACAAGGATCTACCTATAGGATCTCCCAGGGCCATATTATATGTGACCTCACCACAAAACCTCGCAAGAGCATCCCAGGCTGTTACGAGCACACAACTCTACCTATAGGATCTCCCAGGGACAGAGTATATGTGGTCACCACAAAACCTCGCAAGAGCATCCTAGGCTGTTACTAGCACACAGCGCTACCTATAGGATCTCCCAGGGAAAAATTATATGTGGTCATGGAAAACCCTCGCAAGAGCATCCCAGGACTTATTACGGGCACACAGCCCAACCTGTTGGATCTCCCAGGGACATATTATATGCCATAGGACAAAACCTCGAAAGAGCATCTGCCAAATATCCCAAGGCCAGATTATGTGCCATAAGAAAAACCTCGAAAGACTATCTGCAGATATCCCAGGGCCAAATTATATGTCCTCCCAGAGCAAAACCTTGAAGGAGCATTTGCCAGATATCCCAGGGCCAGATTTGTTCGGATATCCATCATCTATTTCGGGATACATATCTATTTCAGGATCATCTATTTCAGGATACATATCTACTTCAGGATCTTGCATGATCTATTTCAGGATATGCAGCCCAGTCACCAGTTTGATGCCTCCAGCACCTTATCCACCTTCTTCTAGCACCCGGGAGCCACTTACCGCAGAGTTTTAGCCCTCCTAAGCTGAAAGGCGCCCTCTTCTCACCTATTGACAGAGAAGGGCGCACTTGTTCACCTACCACTGCAGATTCACTCCAGCTACATTCAGTTAGCTCCGATTTTGATTGATTTCACTCCTGACTGACTGTTTCACCTCCGATTGACCTCCAGTTCGATTAGGTGACTTGTTCTGACTCCAGTTAGACTCCCATGCGCCCCCACTGAGCCTCCAGATCCTATATCAGTGCTACACACTTCAGTTACATTTATTATGATCAGTTAGACTCAGCTTGACACCTGGATGACTGGTTGGTGTGATTGATGAGCACCACCGATGATTGATGAGGACTCCTAGATAGAGTCAAGCTACTCCATTCAGTGATTCGAATGACCTCCTTAGGCAATTCGAATTGCTCTGTTCATTGTGACAGTTTGTATTGTAATTCATTCACCCTTTCTGGGACAGACAGCACTGCTGCATGTTTTGCACAGTTTTGCACCATATTTTCTATGTTCATCTGTTGTGATTGATTTACTTGTTCATTAGATCTGCTGTGACTAATTTTACATGGTATCAGAGCCATTGCAGGGACAAGATCTCTTTTCTACAGGTGTTTATACAAGAAGATTTGACTGAATTGCTAAAAATTGCAAAAAGTTTGGCATGAGATATCTCAAGGGCATTCGCTCCTGTGCATGCAAAGCTTGAAAAATACTCCAATACCACTCCAGAAGCTTGAGTTACCACATAATTCCTGGATCTGATACATTGGACCTATTCAACATTGCTTGAAATCCAATCCCAGGTGTGATGCAACTCTCAAAGGGTGGATTGTTCGACCTTATTGTGGTTGTTTTGATGTGATTTGCAGGTTTATTGTCTCCTCCAATTGCATTCGCTACCTTCTGCATGCAAGCCTTTCTACAGCAATTCCATTCGCTCTAGTCTGCATGCAAGCTTCCTCTTCATCAGTTGACTCAATCCTTGCAATGGAATACTCTTCTTCAAAGCCTATCCTCACCCCATTCAATTATTTTGATTGGAAAGATGATATGGAGATCATATTACGTTCAAAAGGTTACTACCGAGTCACTCTTGGTCTTGAATTGGAGCCAAACAATGTAGCAGAAAGAACTAAACACTACAACAAGCTTGATGAAGCTTACGGTCTTCTTTGTCTCTCCATCTCCAAGGATCTTCATTTCCATCTCAGCGGATTGAAGACTCCAAAAGCCATATGGGAGCAACTTGAAACACTATTCGGCAAGCAGGATGAGCTTAGGGCTTTTCAATTAGAGAATGAATTGATTGGCCTCAATCCTGAGAATTTCGAGACCATAAATGAATTCTTCACAAAATTCAAGAACTTGAACTTGAAATTGAAGAACAGTGGTGTTATCAAAGAGGATAAACAGTTGATCCTCTCCATTCTAAGCAAGCTTGGGAAAGATTATTCGGTATTTGTCTCCACTTTCAATTCCGGTCGGCTAACTACCCCGAATTGGAAGATGCCTACCTTGAATGCCTTCATTGAGTCTGTTATGAAAGAGCATGACAAGTTGATTCAAATGGGGTCCATAAGCTCCAAAGATTCAGCCCTATTTGTTCAAGGACCCAAGATCTCGAATGGTAAAGGAAAGCTAAAGAAGGAGAAGCCCAAATTCGAGCCTCACAAGCAAAAAGACAAAGGCAAGCAAACGGATGCACCATCCAGTTCGAAATCCAAGCAAAAGGGCAAAGAAGGTAACCAAAAATCTAAATGTACTTATTGTAACTGTGGCTTTCATCCCGAAAGTTCATGTATGAAGAAGACTATAGATCAAATGGCCCTCCTTTTGGAAAAGAACAACATAACCCTTCCTGACGGTGCAAGGAAGAAGGATCGGAATGACGATCATGAAAGAGGACAAGCACTCATGGCAACGGTTTCGAAGCCCACTCTCTTGATAGATTCGGGTGCATCAAATCATATGGCTGCAAATATTGATTCTTTTTCCTCATTCGATCCAAACAGCTCCATCCCCATCCATTTGGGAGATGACTCAAAAATTTCTTCAAAGGGCAAAGGTACGATTCATGTAGATCATGGATGCTTTCAGAATGTTCTCTATGTGCCTTCCTTAGCTTCGAATCTCCTTTCTGTGTATCAAATGACACATACTGGTGATCCAAAGAAAGTCACATTTAGCCCTAATACAGTTGAAATTTCTGATATCAAAAGTGGAAGACTAGTTGCGGTTGGAAAGGCAAACCACACTGCAAAATGTTATGAGTTTTCGCACTTTATTCCGCTTGCAAAGCCCACTGCTCTTCACACACATGGTAATGAGGTTAGTAGGATTTGGCATGAAATATTTGGACATCTAAATTATAAGTATTTGCTGCTGCTATCAAATAAATCCATGGTTGATGGGCTTCCACAACTCCGTTCCTCGAAGGGAATATGCACCGGTTGCATTATTGGGAAGCACCCCGAGCACAGATTCGACCGCGGCAAGGCTAGCAGAGCCTCTACTATTTTGGGATTGATCCATTCTGATATCAGTGGTCCGCTGCCCCATATGTCATTAAATGGTTCAAGGTATGTTTTGACATTTATTGATGATTATTCTCGCTTTACATGGGTATTCTTTCTCAAAAACAAGTCAGAAGTGCTTGGAAAATTCAAGGATTTTAAGGCTTCTGTTGAGACCACCACTGAGAGAAAGATCAAAGCTCTTAGATCTGATAATGGTGGGGAATATATCAAGTCCGAGTTGCTGCAACTTTGTGCCCAAAGCGGAATCAAGATCCAACATACAGTTCCCTACACACCCCAGCAGAACGGTGTAGCGGAAAGGAAAAACCGGTCACTGAAAGAGATGGCTACATGCATGATTGAATCAAAAGGTTTGGCTGCAAATCTTTGGGCTGAAGCAATCAATGTTGCTGCATATATACAGAACCAAGTTCCACATTCATCCGTGAAAGGTATGACTCCTTTCGAAGCATTCTTTGGTCACAAACCGGATGTGTCAAATTTGAGAGTTTTTGGCTCTACTGCATGGGCTAGAATTCCTTCTGAGAAGAGACGAGCTTTGGATCCACAAAGTATCGAGTGCATATTGATAGGATATGGGAAAGAATCAAAAGCATATAAACTCATGGATATCAGATCTAAAAAGATATTCATAGAGCGCAGTGTGCAGTTTGAAGAACCGCTTCAAGAATTGCAACTAGTTGAGGAGAAAACTGCCGATTCACCGCCTTCACCAGAAGAAGATTCGAGCAGCGATAATGAAGGTATGAGTTCTGATATTTCTGATATTGTAGCAGCATATGATGATCATGACATATCAGGTTCGGAATCCGACCATTCAGATCCCCCTCAGTTACCAAAGTGGGCCCAAAATACTCTACAATCTGCTGGTTCTAGTCTTGGAAATCCTGCTGATCCGAGACGAACAAGAGGAGACTTTCAAAGGGTAGGTATGGCTCTTTCTATTGCTGATCCATTTCTTCCTGAGATTTGTTATTTGATGGCTGGTTCAGATCCCCAATCATACTATTCATCCCATCGAGATCCGAGATGGAAAGATGCCATGGATGAAGAGTACAGTTCTCTTCAAAAGAACAATACATGGGAGCTAGTTTCTCTTCCACCTGGAAGAAAATTAGTGAAGTGTAAATGGGTCTACCGTACTAAAGTTGCTGCTGATGGCACTATCAGCAAATATAAAGCAAGGTTGGTGGCAAAAGGTTTTTCCCAAGTCCAAGGAGTGGACTACACAGAGACCTTTGCACCGGTTGCAAAGATGGATTCCATCCGCCTTGTTTTAGCTATTGCCGCATCCAAGCACTGGGAGGTGCATCACATGGATGTGAAGAGTGCATTTTTACATGGAGACCTTGCTGAAGAGGTCTATATGCAGCAGCCAGAGGGTTATACATCAGATCCATCATTGGTTTGTAGATTGAAGAAGTCTTTGTACGGGTTAAAACAGGCCCCAAGAGCTTGGTACGCAAAGATGGACTCCTTCCTTCTTTCTCAGAATTTCCAAAGATGCAAATCTGATCCGAATGTCTATCTTCAGCGAGTTAAAGGTAATTTGTTGGTTATTGTACTTTATGTTGATGATCTGCTTATTACTGGTAGCACACTTACTTCAATAAACAAGCTAAAATCTGCCCTAAATCTAGCTTTTGACATGAGCGATTTGGGCTTGCTGAGTCACTTTTTGGGCTTGGAGATAGCTCAAACTTTCGATGGGATCACTATATCTCAGCAAAAATATGCTTCCGACCTGTTATTGAAGTTTAATATGGCTGAATGTAAGGCAGCCCCGTTCCCATTCCTCTCAGGAATCAGTCTTGAGGAGGGAGATTCCACACCGCTTGCAGATTGCAGTATGTATCGACAGTTGATTGGTTCACTACTTTATTTGACACATTCACGGCCTGATATCTCATATGTCGTGAGTGCCGTGTCAAGATATATGCAGCAGCCACATGAGCTTCATTGGCGAGCAGCCAAGCGAATCTTGCAGTATGTGCAAGGTACGAGACAGTTTGGCATACATTATGCTGCAGATTCTGAGCTAGATTTCATTGGTTTTACTGATTCAGATTGGGCAGGTGATAGCATTGATCGGAAGTCCACTTCCGGTTATGTTTTCATGATTGGTCATGGTGCTATTTGCTGGTCTAGCAAAAAGCAAGCAGCCATTGCACTTTCTTCAGCAGAGGCAAAGTATCGAGGGGCAGTCAATGCCTGCATTCAGGCAGTTTGGTTGCAGGGTATTCTTTCCGAGTTTGGTTTTGGTGGCACTACTTCGACTGTCCTATTTTGTGACAATCAAAGTGCTATCAAGATCTCCACAGATCCAGTTCAGCGGCAGAGGACCAAACACATTGAGATTCATATGCACTACATTCGACAGTTGGTGCACGACCGCACCATCATTCTGCAATATTGCCCTACTGATGAGCAAATTGCAGACATCTTCACCAAGAGCTTCACTGAGAAGAAGTTCTCTTACCTCCGTTCACTGTTGGGGGTGAGTTCCATCATGGTGGAGACAGATTGATTCATTATTATGCTTTAGACTTGAGGGGGGGCTTTCTTCCCACTGGGTTTTCCCTCTTTCCTCACTTAGTTTATTTTTCAGCATTTTTTGGATTATTGTATTGGGGTGACCTTTGGTCTTAGTTACCAGGGCCCCACATTATTTTAGTTGGCACATCATAGTCTAGCTTGAGGGGGGGTGTTCGGATATCCATCATCTATTTCGGGATACATATCTATTTCAGGATCATCTATTTCAGGATACATATCTACTTCAGGATCTTGCATGATCTATTTCAGGATATGCAGCCCAGTCACCAGTTTGATGCCTCCAACACCTTATCCACCTTCTTCTAGCACTCGGGAGCCACTTACCGCAGAGTTTTAGCCCTCCTAAGCTGAAAGGCGCCCTCTTCTCACCTACTGACAGAGAAGGGCGCACTTGTTCACCTACCACTGCAGATTCACTCCAGTTACATTCAGTTAGCTCCGATTCTGATTGATTTCACTCCTAACTGACTGTTTCACCTCCGATTGACCTCCAGTTCGATTAGGTGACTTGTTCTGACTCCAGTTAGCCTCCCATGCGCCCCCACTGAGCCTCCAGATCCTATATCAGTGCTACACACTTCAGTTACATTTATTATGATCAGTTAGACTCAGCTTGACACCTGGATGACTGGTTGGTGTGATTGATGAGCACCACCGATGATTGATGAGGACTCCTAGATAGAGTCAAGCTACTCCATTCAGTGATTCGAATGACCTCCTTAGGCAATTCGAATTGCTCTGTTCATTGTGACAGTTTGTATTGTAATTCATTCACCCTTTCTGGGACAGACAGCACTGCTGCATGTTTTGCACAGTTTTGCACCATATTTTCTATGTTCATCTGTTGTGATTGATTTACTTGTTCATTAGATCTGCTGTGACTAATTTTACAAGATTACATGCCATAGGCAAAACCTCGAAAGACTATCTACAAATATCCCAGGGCCAAATTATATGCTCATCTGCACAACCTGATCCACGGCCATAGAGTATCAACCTGATACTCACCATACATCATCCTAATGTATACATGATCATCCTGATCATCATCACTGCAACATCCTGCTGCAAGTCATCTAGAGCAACATCTTGAAGCTCATCATCCACGATCATCCTGATCATATCATGCATCTACCTGATGCATACCAAGTATCTACCTGATACATATCATCATACATGATCCACCTGATCATATCCAGCATCCAACATGATGCATACATACATAAATGATCCAACTGATCATATCCATCATCCAACATGATGCATACATACATATACATATAAATTATCCAACTGATCATATCCAGCATCATCCTGATGCATATACAAAGCAGTAATTGGAGCATTGTCCTGATGCTCATCATCCAATGCTTACATCCACATCCATGTGAAGGATCGTCCTTCCAACATGCTTGGAATGGCCTCAGTAAATGTGTCCATCACTTCTTCCTCGAAGTGTCATCAATCTGAAGAATGCCAAGCCTCTCCTTAAAGTACTCGAACTTCACCTTGGCTAGTGGTTTCGTCAACACATCTGCAATCTACTCATCCATCGCAATATACAGGAGCTTCACAGCTCCTCTTTGCACCATATCCCTGATATAGTGCTATTTGATCTCTATGTGTTTCGACCTATCATGAAACACTGGGTTCTTGGACAGCTTCACACAACTTTGGTTATCACAAAATATACCAGTAGCATCCAACGAGAGATCAAATAACTCAGACAGTAGCTTCCGTAGCCATACTGCCTCACAACTAGCTGAACAGGCTGCAACATACTCTGCCTCAGCTGTACTTAGTGCTATGCAGGACTACTTCCTGCTAAACCAAGAGATCACACCTAATCCCATACTGAAGCAGCATCTAGATGTGCTCTTCCTATCTGCAGCTCTTCCAGCCCAATCTGAATCAACATAACCCTGCAGGTTAAACTTTTGATTCGATTCATACTTGAGCCCATAATCCACTGTACCCTTCAGGTACCTCAGAATATGATTTACATCAACCAAGTGAACACTCCTCGGATCCATCAGGAACTGGCTCAATGTGTTCACCACAAGGCAAATATCTGGTCTCGTGTTCGTCAGGTACATCAAGGACCCAGTCATCTGACAATACATAGAGACATCAACCGGCTCAGATGAAGCATTACATAGAAGCTTCAGATTCGATGCCATAGGTGTGGCCATGGACTTGCAATCCATCATCCTGAACCTCTTCAGAATCTCTACTGCATACTTCCCTTGACCAAGGAAGATCCCACCTGCACTCTACCACACCTCCATACCTAAGAAATAATGCATCATTCCCAAATATTTCATATCAAACTTGGCAGCAAGCTTCCTCTTAGTATCTGCAATCAATCTGTCATCTCCTGTTACAAACAGGTCATCCACATATAGGAGTAGAATCACAAGATTCCCTTCCTCAACCTTGTAGTAAAGGTTGGAATCCGCTTCACTCTTGGTAAATCCCAAACTGGATAGAAAGTTGTCTATCCTACCAAGTTCTGCACACATATATGACTACACCATTCAAGAAGGTTGTCTTGAAATCCATCTGGTGTATCTTCTATTTCATCACTTTTATATTTCTCTATGCTGCCATCTGCAGCATGCTTGATTTGATAGTTTCATTTGGAAGTCACAACAGACTTCCCTTCAGCTCTTAGGACCACATCTCAAACATCATTCTTCATGATCGACGGATCATGGCATTCTTCCCATATCTTGGGAACTTCAATATCTTCAATAGATAATTTTGTTGCTTGAACAAATGTTGTAGTCCTTCTTTTGTAAGTGATGGTATACGATCTTTCCTACACAACAAGTTAAATTGCATGATTAGAAAACATCTCATAGTTTTCAGAACAAATTCTTACACATAAATAAATATGTCATACAATCATGCAATTATCTTAGCCAATACTTCAATACAACATTTATCCATATTCCGTAACTTTCTAGATGCCTTCCAATCTCTACTAAAACATTGTTAAGAGTGTGCACAACTCCTAACATGTCATCAAAGAGGTTTCATTCTAGATAAGTAGCAATGGAATGTTGTATAGTGCCATAGGCCACTTACCCATCAAATGCATATTAGTAGTATATTGTTCATTAATGCAATCATTCTAATATGCACAATACATATCCTAAGTCTAGGAACATGAGCATATACATCATTGAATAGCATTATTTAAACAAACAAATATGTAAGAAATGACAATTCAAATACTTATCTTTTTTTGATTGTTGGGTTGACTCCCTCTCAGTCTTTGCTTCTTTTTTGCAACTCCATTCTGATGTGGATTGTGAGAAGTGGTCAACTCCCTCTGAATATCTGCATCCTTGCAAAAACTACTAGAGTGTGCTCCCTCTTGATCTTTGCTTCCTGGATTACCTTTTCTTGAACTTATATTCATTCTCGATCCCTATGCATGCTTGTTAGTATATACATAATAAAAAATTCATTAGTATAATCTTAATATTATCAAAACACAATAATCTCAAGCATGTATAGTCAAGATCATTCACAGATAATAAACACTAGTATTCAAGGTTTCAAGGAAGTCTTCTTTTACTCATGCATATTCTTATTTGATCATAGGACTCTTCTGATTAGTTAAATCATCAATGCATAAAACCGTGATTACTCAAACCTATACCTTCATGATTCTTTTGGTTAGTCATATCATCAAATATGGTAAGAAACATAATATGCATACAACCATGACTATTCAAACCTACGACTTCATGAATAATCATTATCAACAACACAATAGTATAAGATCCTAACACAAGGTAGGATTCTAGCTTGATATAGGAAAAACATACTTGGATTAGCATGCTAGCTAGTTATGTATAACATACCCACATAATGTCTTCTGGTTCTCTTCAGTGACTTGCGCTAGTAACCTGCATGTCTCATAAGTTAACCATTGTAGAACCAAGTTATACATACCTCGTAAGTAGATCTTCTATGTGATCCATGACAATGGATGAATCTTTGTCTTCATGTCACCATGATCATATGTTCTTGAAATAGAACATGATTTGTCTATCTTGGTGTACCTTTTATGTTAGCAGACAACATAAACCTCATACAACATCATAAAGCATTAGTACAATCATAAGTGTCAACACCCTAACCAATGGATATCTTCTATCATGCATTCATAATTTTGCTAAGGTGATACGACAAATCTCAAATCAAGATTGTACTAACCATAATAATCATGAAGACAAACATACCATAAAATTAAACATGAACAAATCTCGAAACATACCTCGATGAGTCATACCTATCGAGATCACTTGTAATCTTCTTATGTAAGGCCTTAGACTCATCTCCCTCTGAAACAGGAACTTCTTCACTTATGCAGGTGACCAATCCAACTTCTTCTAGGATTAACCCAATCCACTTGATTTGCAAGAACTAGACCTGGAGATGGATTAGGGTTTGTCAGAGAAACCCCAAAAATTCAAACTTTGAATTTCAAACTTCCAAAAGGATAGAAATATGCGCCTTGATGAGCTGATCAAGCTGGTATATTCATAATTTGAAAACTGCAAAGTTTCACTCCTCAATTTTGCCTTTGAAACTTCCAGATTCACTGGACGTGACCCTGAACTGGGGTTTGATGAATCCCACTCTTCTACCCAATCAAAAGGTTTGATGCAAAGCTCTAAGCTTCTATTTTTACAAGGAGCTTCCAGCCGTGGTCACAGATTTCAAAAATTCCCATTTTTGCGGAAGCCCTAATTTTCCACTTTTCTGATCAAAGTCTCGAACTAGGGTCTGATCAATCCCAGCCTTCTGCCCAACCAAAAATTCTGATATTGGTCTCTAAATTTCAATTTTGATGAGTAGCATTCATCTGTGGTCTTCGATTACAAAAATTCCAACTTTATCCGAAACCCTAAATTCCGGAAGCCATGAATGAAGGTGCTAAAAAATAATTCTGTTTTGACAGAAATATGTACTTGATTGTTTCTGGTGTAACTCCAAACTTTTCGATCCATAGGGTCTGAAAAAGGTTTTCTGAGATATCTTGACTTGTCATATTTCCATCCCGATAGGTCTGACCTCAATTGGATTCTCTGAGAGAGAGTTATTCCAAGTGTTGTAACGTGACCTGTTTATGGGATAAAACAGGAGAACAAACTTGTACGTCGTTCCACGTGTAACTGGTTCAACTTTGGCCTCTGAAATTTGTTTTTGAGATAGTACCATCTGTGTACTACCTGTAACTTTTTACGAAATTTCATTTGGAGCTTCCTAGCCCAAGTTATGACCTTTTTCCCACGGTCACCTGATTTTGACTCAGATCTGGAAGAAGTAGAAACCTTATATTGTACAGATCATAAATCACAAAGTACAACGAATTATAGGTTGTCCTTTGGACACAAGGTACATGGGGATCTGATATTCAACCTGCAACAGTTTCAAATCCGAAATTTTTTCTAAAATGGATTTATAGCGAAAGAGCTATGATGACTGGTTTTTGCTATATCAAGCCCTAGCATCGTAAGTGCAACAAGTGTCATACATGCCATATCATGCCTTCTTTCAGGCTAGCTCTGATACCATGTTAAATTTTTAGAATTTACTTCAATCTAATATAGGATCTTAAATGAGAGAACAAAATGGACAGCAACTCTACAACATATCAATCATGGACACAATAATGCAAGCACACAAGAGACACAGAGTTTACTTGGGGAAAACCATAAAGGTGAAAAACCCCAATAAATTCCTCAAAGATAGATAGAGCAATGATACAACTAGAATAAAAGAGATAGTCTTCTCCTAGCAGTAGAGCCTCCTCCTCCACAAGTGCGCCACTCTCCCAAGTGTGAGTGAGATAATAGAATGTGTAAAATGAGAGAGACACACTCTCTATTTATACACTAACTTGACTTGACCTTTACTCAACTAGGTCGGCCTCAACTTAACCACTTAACATAATGCTGGCTGGGACGACCCCCACTAGGGTGGTCTAATAACCCTTTGACCCACATGGCCGACCCCCAATAGGGTGGTCTAATAACCCTTTGACCCACATGACTTATACAGGGCCGACCCCAACAAGGTGGTCTAATAACCCATCAGGTATAAGTTATGACACTTCCATATAGAGGAATAATAACATCTTTACAGGAATACAACCACTTCCGGATAGAGGAATAATAACATCTCTATAGGAATACAATATACATATATGTAAAATACATTCCGAAGTTACATATACATCAACATCATGCGTGGTTTGTGCCATTGCTAAACCCCCTAATCGACGACAGGGATTGTACACATCTTTGCCAGTTCCTAGTCGACCATGGGAATCTATTTCTATGGACTGCTTGACGGGATATACTACTACCAAACACCAGCATGACGCGATATTAGTAGTAGTCGACATATTTTCCAATATGGCAATTCTCATTCCATGCAATAAGACCACGACAACGCAGTAGACTGCTCAGCTCTTCTTCACACATGTTTGGAAATGCTTTGGTTTAACAAAAACCATTACTTTAGACCGAGATTCCAGATTCGTCAACATATTTTGGAAGAATCTCTAGCAACAATTGGACACACGACTCTCATTGTAGACATCTTTCCATCCTCAAAGTGACAGACAAATGAAAGTTTTCAATCACTTGGTAGTAGAACTGTTTCGCATGTAGAAGCACAAGCATCGATGCACATGGGATGATAGTATTCCATACATACAACATAGTTGAAATCGTGCTCAACACAACTCTACGGTAAATATTCCATTTGAGATATGTTATGGATTTAAACCCTCAACGCCTATCGAATTGATCATCTCCTTGAGATAGTCGAACTCCGACATCAACTACAGCCAGCGAGAATTTGTTAAAGTCTTGAAGTTGCGAGATCATATCTGTGACATCCATAAGCAGGCACATGAAATGTTGCAATGAGAAAATGCAAAATCTAAGGCTCGACATGACCATCATTGTATTCCTCTTTCATTCCAAATTGGGGATAAGGTCTGGTTACATATCAAGACGGAACGCTTCACCGGTCCATTCAAGAAGCTCAAACCTTTGCGATATGGTTTGTACAGTATTCTTCAAAATATTGGAGAAAACGATTTCCAACTGGAAATTCCTGCATGCCTGGATCTGCATCCAGTATTCAATGTGGATCTACTTCGACCATACCATGCACCATTGTTGGAACATAATGATTTATCGACAGCAGAACCCGAAGACATCCATCTAGATGTTCAGGAGCATCTTCCTTGCGACACCATCGTGGGATGACGAGTACGCCATACAAGGACGAACACAATTCCCTTGTTTCAAGTTGCTAAAGCCAGGCAAATCCCAACACAAGGAAAGTTTTACTCTTCTATTGAACTGACCGACAAGTTTCCTCACCTAAACGAGCAAACAATGGGGACCATTGTTTCTTAAGGAAGGAGGTCTGATCCACATTGTAGTTGGAATTATTATCAGATGCTAACTTCGACACATCTTCGACAAGTTTTGAATTTGACATGACTTCGGCAAACTCATCAAATTCGACAAGTTCAGTGACCTCAATAGTTTCACGACATCGACATGCAGTGTCGACATGCAACTTGCAACTGTCGAACTATGATAGATTATCTCTCTTTCTTCCAGTCGACTGTAACGGTTGAACTTCCAAACCATTCTAACTTATTTTGTAACTGAACATAATGGGAAGGCACCCAAGCGTCTCATCATTCTATATAAGCATGTATAATATTGTAACATACATCGATCGATGATCTCATATCCAGTAATAAAGATTATTAGTTCACATTCCTGCATATTGTCTATGTGTATTTGTGAAGTCTATGCACTGTATTCCTTCTTTGCTTATTCTATTTCTTATGCTTCTGCCATAACAGAGTCGACTCATTCAGTAGAACTGTTGTCCCCCTCGTGCTTCTTGGACACGTGCGGATCACCAGAGGCATCAACACCTCTAGCAATAGATTTAGAGGCATAAACACCTCTGGCAGTAGATCCAGAGGAATCAACACCTCTTCTAGTAGAGCTAAATTCATCAATACCCCTGTTAGGAAAAAAATAAGCCTAAAGAGAAGCATAGATAGGTCCATGACGCTTAATAGTGCACTCTATGAGCATCATATCTATAATAGAGGTGACCGGAGAAGGAAATGGTGGATGGTCGAGCTGATGAGGAGGAGAGGATAGTCCATTGAGTAGGAGTAGTTGAGGATATGGAAGTGGTGGGCCATGTATGGGTATATGACAAGATGAAGGAGATGATGGAGGAGGAGGTGGATGAGATGTCCAAGATGATGGAGAAGGAGGTAGTTGATAAGATGTTAAAGCTAATGGAGCAGGTGATGTATAAGATGTCATATTTGATGGAGGATGTAATGTCCCCATTTTGGATGCATCATGGTTCATCACTAGGACCATTAGAACCCCCATGGATCCTAGTGGAATAATTTCATTAGTGAATAAAGAGGTCAATTTTGACCATAGTCACTTAGGAAATTAATAAACTATGGTGGGCCTCCATTTTTATTTAATTTAATTTATTTAATAATCGTTTATGAGTTCTCATGAGATTAGGTGGCTCAAGGAGGGCGCATTGGATAAGGATAAATCATATGATTTTTCCGCTGAAAAATATGGAAGGAAAGCAGCCCCAAAAATAGAAAGCAGGAAAAAGTAGGAATAACAGTAAAAGCAGAATAAAATCAACAAAGCAGAAGTTTCCTGATTTTGAAGATAAGGCCCAGTTTAGCAAAACCAGAAATCAGCTAAAAGGCCTCATAAAATATTCAGGGGCTAAATTTATCTAGTGAGGGAAAATTCATGAGGCAAGTGGGTCCAAAATGCAAAAGCAACTTGCCAAAGAAGCCTTCACTTGTCACAAATTCGAATTTCATAGATGGCAAGTCCTAGAAGGCAGGCATAAAAGCTAATAGAGGTCCATAAAAGAATGATGAGCACACACATTCACATCTTCTGCTAGTTTTTGAATTGAATCTTGAGAGCTATGTGCCTCTCTATAGCTTGGGTGATGTTCCCCTAGCTCACATTGGGTGATGTGCCCCATTGCATCCAATAAACCAATTGAATGATTGTGAGATCTCTCTACTGGGAATTGAGGAAGAGGATATCTAGTCCTCTTCAGCGAGTTAATTGCACAAAATTAAGTGAATTTGTGGGTTCAATCTGCAATCCATTGCAGCTTAAAAACATAATCTTGAATCCCTTTCATCAGATCCAGTGGTTGGTATTCTTGTTGTGAGGTTCAATCCCTTCATTCAGTGGAAACAATGTTGAAAGACCGAAATGGAGGTTATGGTTTTGACATGTATGAGTGTTTATAGATTGTGATACCTGTTCCATTGTGTCAAGAGGGTTATTTCTAGTAATAAACACATTTGTCTCATCAAAAAAGGTGTATCAATGACCAATATACAACAATTTTCTCCAAAGCCAAGGTTTTAGTGTTGAGGAGTGCATGTGTGCAACTCTATATTTGCTTTTCTTGGGTTTAAAGATGAGTAAGATCCATATGTTTTTTTAATTAGTGTTATTATTGCATCCCACACATACTCTCTGAATTTGGTTTCATATTATATCCAACGTCATCCATGAGATCTCTCATCAAGTGTTGAGAAATTCTTTCTTTGGAGCACATTCTTCATGTAATTGTTCTTGCCTTGGTTATTGGAGGTTGATAGGGACCCTATGGGTATATATGATATCTATGATGATATGTAATGTGTTGGTTAATCTCTTAATTTTCTTAATTTAATGTGATTAACCGCTCTACAATTTACCTTTTTACATGACGATGCATTTTGGTACATATGCTCGTTATAACATTGAAATTTACTAGTTTATACAAAAATTGCATTTAATTGACTGATATGAGTCATTTCATTAGTATATCAATGTTTTTTGTTAGTAGACATGATTATAAACACATATCAATCATTAGATATAGTTTTGTGACCCTTAGAGGTCATTTGATTTGAGTAGGAAATCCTCCAGCTGAGTAGTCCAAAAGACTAGTCTTCTTGCCTGTCTTCCCAAATTGATTCCAGAGGTTCCTAATTGTATTTATAAGGGTTTTTATAGATGGGTTGGGTAGTGTGTAGACCAACCATTCCATACTGCACCATAAGTAGTGTATTTTCCACAGAAGTCCCCTAGACAATTTCCTTGAAGCACCCTTGGTCGTTTTATCCCAAGGAGTCTACCTGGGCGTGATGGACTCTCGAAAGTGCAGATGCAGAATTTGGGAGATTTTTTAGGATGTTGTAGGTTTTCTAATATTTTCCAGGTCCTATGTTACATCTTGGGAGAATTTGGTAGTTTCTAGAGGTGTTTGGGGGGGGTGGTTCACATGCATTTCTAGTCAAATTAACTGGTCTTTGTTTCAAGTTATCCATTATTGTGTTTAATATTTGAAATCCTTGAGTTAATATTCCCATGATCATATTGGGTACATTATAGTGGCATCAGAGCATGGTCCTCTACATGTATAGGTTGTAATTTCTTCTTGAAGTGCAAATAAAAATATTCCAAAGGTCATCAAGCTATCCATTGCTTGAAAAGGAGAAGTTTGCACCCATGAGGTTGGCATCTATTGCAGTTGAAGATGGTGATTATGAGTTGAATGGAGAAGAGTACAACTCCATGGATGAAGAACCAACTTGCATCTCTTACTGTCACTTCATATACAGAGATGAAGACCAATGGGATGAACCACCAATGGATAGATCAAAAGATGATTTAGTAAGGAAGTTTGAAGAATTTGCACCATTGGGGGTTCGAATTTCAGATTACATGGCCTTGAGTGAGGAATGCAAAAGACATGTGAGCTTCAAATATTACTGCGACTACTAGGACAACGTGAAATCAAGAGGAATATATAGACAACCCACTCTAAGCAAAGAGGTCAAAAATAGAACTAAAGGTGAAGAGTCAACAAATCCATTTGCATATTCAAGCATCTTGAGATTATTTGGTTTTTATTCAAGCAGAGTCTCCAAGAGTTGTTATCCTAGTACCAATCAAGATGGAGAAGCCTAAAGTATCCTGGAAGATGTTGATCCCTATTTGTTAACTCTCCTCCTCTTTGTATCAGGCTGATCCGGGTTCGGCGTAACGCCTTGATGGTAGATCCAACAAAATCCCCTTCACTGGCCCTTTCGGCATCAACCTACGAACAGGATGAAGTCTTACCCGAAGCAAAGATGGGTGGTTATAGAATCAGGTTTCTGCAACCTCGTGACGCGTGGCTATGTTATGAGAGCTTATTCAATGTCTACATAACATATTATTACCAATATGTAACTACGCACTTCGTAGTTGTCAACAACCTACAGACTTCACTGAATCGTTGCTACTTTTACTCTTATAACTATGCATTTGCCATGCTTAACACAACTTTGAAATCCTCACACATGTGTGTTCCACTAGTTAACATATCATTCTCATTCACATTCATATGGAAATACATATATCAGCATAAACATACATGAACACAAATCATAATATAGGTTCAATCATACAACACAGATATTTATGTGGTTCACCCCCCAGATGGGAGCTATGTCCATGGGAATTATTCTTATATTTCTTGGACGGGTTAACAGTTCCAGTCTGCGCACTCAACTGCAGACTCTTCTCTACAATATATATATGTGCACATACATGGAGAGCCTTTTTCTCTCTTAGATCTCTCTCATCCTAGATATATTCCAACATAATCTTACAAAATCTAACCCTTTCTTATACAAAATCTCCCTTTTTATAAATTGTTCCTGAAGGTCACATCTTTACAATAACTATGGTCCAACCCCCATAGTACCCTTAAACCCAAATGGCATGGTTCTCATGTTGACCATGCTTTGTCTTTACTACGCTGGAGCTCTGTTATCCTTTTGCGTTGCTTCTTCTGGATCTGACGCTTCTCTAACACTAGCAGTTATGATCGCGCGGCTCTGACGCTACATTGGCGCGTCCTTTGCACCATTCCTCTTCTTTACTCTTTGCTTCTGTAGCTGACAGTCTACCGCTTCATTCATAACTTCTCCAACTACCTTGACCGTCCTTAGTACTTCTCCTTTACTAAGGGGATAGGTGCTTTTCTTCCACTTTGCTTCGCTCCATACCCTGCTCACGGGAATGGCACATTTGCTTCTCCCAAAACTAGTTGATGTTAGGCCTCGCCTAAGTTGTACTTTCTACATAAAAACTTCTTCCACTTGGGCTATGCCTAAAGGTCCCCTAACACTTACTTGTGTCTCTCCCCTAATCCACTTTCACTGGGCTGCTTCTATTGCGTATCCCATGGGATGTTTGACTTCGCAGCGAACTCCTGAAAAGTTGCACTCAACTTCGCAATTGTTTCCTTAGTCTCTTGTTCAAACTCCTTAATCATTTCGAGCATCTCCTCTGAGGTGGGTTCTTGAATTTTCTCTTTTACAGTATTCTCTGTTTTTCAGAGTTCTTGCAACTTCTCCTCAATTTCTTCAAAAATTGCTAGCGCCTCTTCCTGCATCAGCTGTAACTTCGATGAAGTTTCAACTTCCTTCTCCCTTGACGCTTTCAACTCCTTCTGGATTTCTTTCATCTCTATGAACTTCTAGATCCTTTTCCTTGGCAGAAAATCCTTCATAGCCATGTTCACAGAATCAAGATCTTTCTTTCATTGTTGTACTTCATCCTATATTTTATGTAACTCAAGTTCTTCCTATAGCATATCCCATACCTTGGTAATTTATTCAAGTAGGTATTGACATCTCGCCACCTTTGTGGAGATGTTTTCTGTTGAAGCCTTCAATTCCTCTGCTCTTGATTCTTTAACATCCTACGGAGTGCCATATTGTTGTCAAGATTCTAAGTCAACAATCTGCTCCCTATAGCCAATCTCCATGTTTTCCATCTTAGCTTTGAGATTGTCTACCGTGGCACCAATCCTTAGAATAGTGGCTTCTACTTCGGGCTCTTCTGGGAAGTATGGGATCTTCTCACATACTTCAGCAACAACTTTCTTCAACTTCTTCTACTTCTCCCACGCATATGCTAACTCCTTGGTATTCAATGCGCATTCATCGTTCAGCTCTTTGTAGCTATCCTCCATCTTCAAATGCTAGTTATAAGAGACAATGTCTCTATCTCGGATTTCTTCCACAACCCGGAAATGCAGATTATGTAATCCTTCGATGGGAAACATCCCAATGTTAATGTATATATGTGCGAGCTACTTCGCACCTTCAGTGAGCTCGTCGGTTGGGAATACGACATTCATCAGCTCGATTCTAACTAGTCAAGGTCTCATTGTCAAGGCAGGAGCCTTTATTTTCTTTTGGCTTGTCTCACCTACCCTATCTTTAGAATATGACTCTCTTGCCAAGTCTTGCTAGACTTGTTCAACTCTTGCTGCCTGACTCTTTAGTTCTGTGAGGCTCTCCATCATGCCTGCTTGGACTATTTCTTGCTTGCTTTCCTTTAATTTAAGTGTTTCTTCAATGTGCTCAGACACTCGGACTTCGACACAGTCATATTTATCCTCGTACAACTGCTCATCGAATGAAACCTTAGTTGCTTTATGTTTCTTCCTTTGTAGTCCTTCCGGCATGGTTGTGTCGGGTTCCTTTCTTTTCTCTCCTGTTGGAAAAACAACATCTTGTTGTTGTTCTACGCCTTGACTTGGTTGTGGATTTTGTGTGCTTGTCGTATCAGCATCTTGTGCTTGTGAATTTCTAGCAGCGCTTTCTTCTGATGTGGTGATCAATGTGGCTGGCACATCAACCTTCCACTTTGGAGGCCAGTCTTCCATGATCAGATCAATTTTCTGTCTTCCTAGCTGATATAAGCCTTCAAACCATTGAGGAGGCCTTAGCCGTACTCTCGGATGAATGTAGATAAAGTGCATTCCAGCTTTGAAAGTCATACGAATATAGAGAGTTGTTACTTCTTTAGTGATACACAAAGTCCTCTGAATGACTTCGCATAACTGCTCATAATATGTGTACAACTGTATGTTGTTTATCCTATGTCGGGCTGGCTTCGAGTTTTCCCACATGTTCACAAACCTCGGTCCTCAGAAATATCCAATGAATACCGAGACATTATGTTGATATCTAGGTTCTTTCCATCCCACGAAGGCGATCACTACTAGAAAGCAACTATAGTGGAACTGATTTCCATTATTTTGTGTATCTCAAATGTCATCTAGGAATTCGTTCAGCAGGTAGCTCGCCCAATTGTACTGAATTCCATCCATGGCCTTCGCAGCAAAGTATATTGCAATGGCCGACACCTCATTTGGTCTGCATTTACTTAGGATTTTTCCTACAAGGAGTTGTACTGTGAACTGCGTATCTTGATCCTTGATCCCAGCTATTGCATAACCACGGCTTCCTTTGAGAAACACAAATTCCCTCTTCATCCTTTGCTCAAGCTCTTTATCCTTGTTCTTTCCTATGAACTCAAATGCAAGATCAACACATCTCTTTCTCAAGTGTGTGATCCGTTATATGAGATCAATGTTGATGTCTATCTTGCGGTTTAACCAAAAGTGTTCCTGGTGCATGCATGAGAGTAGTGTGCGCACAATCGCCATGAGATTTGGGCTACTATCAAAGTGTGGGATGCGCAGCAGGTTCAACAACCGTGATGGCTGCAACGACGCAATATAGTCTTGCGCTTGAATGGTTGACTACTTGGTAGCTTCATCATGCCTCCTGCACATGTATTGATCTGGTTGGAATTGCAGGTACTTTGCTTCTTGGAGCAAGTCATGGTCCGCAAATTTGCACTCTAGAATTTTACTGAGCAAATTCTCCTTAATTCGCATATGACCTGACATGTGAGGTGGTGAAATCTCGTACTATGGATTCCTCATGAGAAGCACCTTTGCCGCATATCGTTTCCTCAGAGGGATGTACTTTGGAACAAGCAGGATGGGCCTCTCTTGAGGCAGTTCTTGTGGAAAATACTTCGGAACACTCGTGGCCTTCGTTTTTTCTTCTCCAGTGGCCTTCTATTTGTCTTTCTGCTTCTGTTGTGATACATTCCTCGGTGAGTTTATAGATGGTCCACCTTGTTCTGGGACTGCTTTATTCACGGGTGTCTTCATGACTCCTTCCAAACCAGAATGTCGGAAGTCTCTTAAGATTTCGTCTAAGGTCGACTGCTCATACATACACTATCGGATAACTATTTCTTTTGACTAGTAAAAACTTGGAAATTACATGCAATAAAAATTAAAATTTGTGGTAAAACTGGTACGTATGCGGTCTTTACTATTTATAGGTGCAGCAACAATAAGGCGTTCCCAAAAATGACTAACTTAGCATTAAATTCCATGTCCATTGGCCAAATATTTCTTAGATATTGGTCCTTTTTCTTCATTGAATGTGTCTTCAACGGATGAATATGCCTTAAATGTGGAAACATCTGGTTCCTGAAAGTATTGTATAACGACTGCAAATTTCCCTTGCTTAACTTTAACTTCGCAATGTGACTCTCTTCTTTTACTTCGCATCTCAGCTTGCTATGTGTGCTTCACAACACATCTTTCCTTTTTGTGAAAACCTCGCATTTTACCAAAACTGTGTGCAGACTCTATCCTTTATTTTTAGTCTACTCCCATTAACAATTCCTTTCAAATTTTCTCCAAGTAATGTGGCTAAGTGAACTACGCCGCCATTAGTGACGTGCTTAACAATGTATGGTCCTAACCAATGCATTTTGAATTTTCCAGAAAATTTCATAATTTTGCTATCATAGAGGAGGACAAGGTCTCCTTCCTGGAAGAATTTATTCTTGATGTGTCTATCATGCCATACCTTTTCTATGTCTTTCTGCACTTGTTGGTGAAACCCTGCAATGAAGTGATCTTCCTCCAATCCAACTAAGTGTATTAATCTTTCATCTATTGTTTTATCATCGGCCATATCTGTGAATGTTGCGATTCTCAAACTTGGTACTATGTATTCCATGGGCATGACAACTTCCTGTCCATATGCCAATCTGAAAGGTGTATGACCTGCCAACTTTTTACAAGTTGTTCTATGTGCCCATAGTACTATTGATATTCTAAGATCCCAATTATCCCTATTTGTGTTGCATATCTTGGTCAATGCATTCCCCAATACTTTGTTAAATGCTTCTATAGTTCCATTAGCTTGTGGATGATATGGTGTGCTCTTCTGAAGATAGATATGAAATTCTTATGTTAAGGATGCAATAGTTCTATTCAGGAAATGGGTTCCTTGATCGCTCATTAAAATATTTGGGCATCCAAACCTTGTCAAAATTAATATTCTAAAAAATAAATTGCTCGGCAGTAACTGCGCTACAATACTTCACTGGTTTTTCCTCTGCCCATCTTGTTAAATAATTTGTAGTTGTGATGATATATCTTGAGCCAATTCGCTCTCCTTGTGGGTTAATAGGTCCGACAAAGTCAATAGCCCATTTATCAAAGGCTTGAAGTGTCAATTGTGGCATCAATGGCATCGCATTTCGATGAGATGGATTTCCTGTTCTTTTCCATACATCACACTTCCGATAATGTTATTTTAGGTCCTTATGTATCGTCGGCCACCATAGTCCTGATCTCAAAATTTTCTGTGTAGTATCTCTTCCTGCATAGTGTCCTCCTGATACACCTGAATTTTCTTTGGCCAGTATAATAGGTCTTTCATGTTCTAGTACGCATCTTCGCAATACTTCATGTGGTCCCAATTTGTACAATTGTCCCGCAATTAGAGTAAAGTAAGCTAATCTTACCACTAGTTGTTTCTTCTACTGTGTAGTAAATTATGTAGGTGCTAATCATGTAGTCAGAAATTCTACAATATCTCTGAAATAGTCATCTGCTATATGAATAGAAAACAACTACGCATCTAGTAGATTATATTCCAAATTATTGGGTTCTTCGCTTGAATCAATGTTAAATATGGTCAGGTCCTGCGTTCAATATTCCTGGTTTCACAATGATTTCAAAATCATATTCCTGAAACCATAATAACCATCTGCATATTCTTCCCCCTAACACAGAGGTATTGACCAAGTACTTAAAAGTTGAATTGTCAGTAAACATACAGAAATGCGAACCTAGCAGTTAGTGTCTAAACTTTGCAATGCATATACCATAGCTAAGCCTTCCTTTTCTATTGTGGTATAATTATTTTCTGCTGAAGATAGATTTCTACTTGAAAATGCGATGGGATGATCGATGCCTCCCTCACCTAGTTGATCTAGTACAATACCAAGTGCTATAGATGAAGCATCTACATGTACATGAAATGGTTTATTCCAGTCAGGAAAGGCTAGAATAGGTGTTGTAAACATTTTCTCTTTCAATGTGTCCATTCCTTTTTGGCAATCTTCAGTCTAGCTGTACTTTGCTTCTTTTTTCAACAATTTCTCCATAGGAACGGTGATCTGCACAAATCCTTTGATGAACTTTCTATAGTATCCTATATGCCCCAATGTAGTGCGTAGTTGTTTCCTGAAGTTAGGTGCTGGGAGATTTACGATGATTGGATATTCACTGGATCAACCATCAATCCTTGCTTACATACTATGTGTCCCAATAAAATACCATAAGGCGCACAAAGGATGCACTTCTTTAGGTTTAGGGAAATATGATATTGTCTACACTTCGCTAACATCATTCTTAAGTTCGCATGATGATTCTTCAATAGAACGAATACTTTCCAGACATCAAAATAAACTTCTAAGAATTTCTGAATATAATCCTTAAATGCAGCTACAAAAACTCTTGGAAAGATAGCAGGTGCATTCTTTAATACAAAAGGCATAATAGTGTACTAATATGATCCCCATTCAGTAGAAAATGTGTTCTTATGTCTGTCTTCTGTAGCAATTCTGATCTGATGATATCCATAAAATCCATCAGTGAAAGAGTATCCCTCCTATCCACCTACGTTATCTAGCACTTCATCTGTGAATGGAGTAGGAAATGGTGTTATGGAGAAAAAATTCCTATGGCTCAGGGAAGACTACAACAGACAGATGACTGCAAGAAATCTACTCAATTCTTAAAACAATGCTATATAAATAAAAATTCTAAGATATGGAGAATAAGACCAACCTTTAATCAGATGTTCAAAGTAGATCCCCGTTGAGATTTCAATCTCTACACTTGACCTTGCAGATTAGTCTCAATAACAAATAAAAGCAAGTGCATATAATATATGAAAGACATTAGCATAATCAAAAACATGGTCCATGATATAACAAGCAAATGTAACCCAATGTAATTTAAACAACATTTACAAGATCAATTGGACGAGAAAATGAGTATTTCCATTAATAATAACAAGAAGTACATGATACAACCTCTTGCCAGAAACCAATCTAAACCAAGAACTAGGTCCCTCCACTTGTTCCTCCACCACTTCAATTCCCCAGGCAATGGAAAACTCAAACTATGAAGGAGTTTGGTAGGTGAACATAAGAAGCCCACAACAACAAGGATCAATGGATGTAGACTCAAGTCACGGAAAAAATCCAATAAAGTTACGGTGCTTTCCCTTTCCCTCTCCTTCCATGCACCATAAGAGCTCAATATACTGCCTTCCAAAGGTAGGTGAAAGGTTGAATTGAGTCGTTTATGGGGTAGATGGAGGGCCAAAGGTCACCGTAAGACTACTTTTTGGAGTAAAAAGTAATTTTCTATGGTTTTTACCATTTAACTCGATGAACACTGGCTACATTGGTGCAGCCTGCGTATACGCTGGCTATAGTGGAACAACTAGTATACAGGAACAAAAATAGGGAACAATGGGTTCCTGGAGGAAAAATAATGGATCTAAGTCACTAAATTGAATACTGAAGGCCAATGAGTGCTAATGCTCACAAGGTGGAAAAATACATTGTAACAAATGCCCCCTAATGTGTGAGGTCAAAGAAGGTACTACAATGGCCGAAATACATTATAATATCAGAATTGGAGTGATGGAGACACAAATGGAAGGGGTAACCCACTCGTCATAATACAATAATATCTCTAGATACATGTCGGTACAATACAACAATCTGATACAATGGCCATGATAGGAAGTACATAGTGAATACATGTCATAGGTAGTCATAGCCATGACCCATCTACAGTAGTAAGATACAGTCTCCTGTTGAAAAGGAAACAACTGGTGCAAACTGGAGGTACAAACTACTGATGTATGAGAAATGATATCTCATAAGTACAATCACAATCATGAGTAGAATACTGAATGCCACTAACATCTAGGGTCTTCTACACAAATCATCTACAGTGCAAGTCCCATCAAGTGAATAAAGGTGTTGAAGTCGAACCTGATGTGACATCATCTGATTACCGGTCAATAATGTATACCATTAACAGATGTGAGATAACCCACCAATAATGAAAATGGGCATCAAGTGTAATGTCCCTAAAAATAGTAAAATAAAAAAATAAAAAATTCCGTTACCATAATAAACCAATTAGGAAATGATAATTGTAAATTAACTTCAACACTGTTAAGAGAATACTATACCGATACTTCTTTTGAGACATTTTGAAGAGTCTTAGTTTTATAAGAATCATGGTCTTATTGGTTGTGAATCCTACAGATTTGCGGAAGCGTTATAATGAATAGAAGTGTAAATATGTCACCATTGTACGATGTTTAGAGGATAATAATGCAAATCTCCTTCTTACAGTTTTAAGAGTTTGTATGCACATTCATTAAAGTCTAACTAATCATTCAGGTGGGATGGACCCCTATTAGTGACGGTTGAGGCCCATGGTGATATGCTTGGTCTTTTCAAGGGAAAAGTACCCCGGCAGGGCTGCCGAGAGGTATGGTGTAAGAAGTGGAGACTGCTGACTTACTTAGTGAGTTTCACTAATGCATTCAATTTGTATCTATTTGCAGGTGTACTTATAGCGGCATTCACCTAGGGTGCTTACTACATGGTTCCAATAATTTTCAAAACCCAAAGTATGTGATTGTTAAATATCGGCACCTTTAAAAGCCTTGGAGGTCATTTTCAAAACTTGTTGAACTTATAATAATTGTTGATTTGGTAATGTATTGTTGGTACTAGGAAATGCTTATGGTCTTTGCAATACTTGTGTGTTTATAAAACTTGTTGATCAAGTGTGACTCTACTACTATAGAGTTTTGGGTCCAAATTGAAACCTTTGGGGTTTGGTGGTAGCGTTGAATACACTTCTGCGATGGCACATGGCCAAACGCTGCCAGATATAATGAGGGTTTCTCCCTTGGTCTCTACACCAACGAAGGTTAAGCTTCGCAGTTCATTTCACTTGTTTTGATGTGGATGCGTTTGAGGGTTTCATGTGCTGACCTGAGCTTGGCTCATGGTCAGCACACCATAAGGAGGTTTCGTATGCAGAGATGGCGACTGACCAAGAAGGTAACTTCTTCCCTGGCATAAATACTATGTTTTCCTGCTATTTCAATTTGATAGATTTCGATACTAAATCTCAGGGTTTTGATTTTGTATGGTTCACTTGTTTGGCAGGTGGTCATGTGGCATCCTCCTTCTACATGGATATTAGTTTACATCTAGTACTTCGAATTTGATTGTGTTGCGAATGGCAAGTCAGATTTCACCATTTCTTAGCTTTCCCTCTCGCCTCTGTTGAGTGTACTATTGGTGTTTGCTATGTGGAACTTCGTAAGCCTGGTTTGGGTTTACTGCAACAGTTTTGGGTTCCTTGAGGTCGTCGTTGGCTAGACCATTGCGAAATGTATCTTCTGGTTTTCTTAATGGACTTGGAGGGTTCTAGTGTAGGGTTTGGCCATTCGGCTTAATGTTGAACTTTACTGAAGTTGTAATAGTAATTACCCAATATAATACTGGGGTTTATATGTCTGCGTATTTTGTTTATAAAAGAATCCTTGGACCTATGAAATGGAGGAAACGGCTTACTATATGAATCTATAATTTATTGGCACACTGTCTAGTTTCTACGTGTTCTTATGTTAAGAGTAGTTCGATTTCTGGGTTTGCTTGTTGGTTCCTTTTAATCTGAAGGTTGTCGCTTGAGTAATTTATCATAGGAAATCATGATTTTGTCATACCTATGTTTATTAAGAGCTAAGTTTGACTCTGTCTACCGTTTAGAACAAGAGTAGGGAAGGTATTGGCCTCTACATGTTCTATTAGTCTTTATACCTGAATTAAAGAAAGATACCCTTACTGGTCTCTTCGTTTTATTTGTATGAAGTAATGGTTATAAGTTTGGATTCCCTATGTGGCTATCATGACCCTGTCTATTGAAATGGATTTCCAAATCTTAGTTATGAAATCCCTCCTAGTCATGATGTGTTGGTGGGAAGGGAGAAACGCTCGTTTGGTTTCCTTACATGCTTATGGAGATTCACTTTGGTTCTTCTTTGTGTGCATTTTCTGGTAGTTGCTTTTACATGGAAGCTTAGAGGGATTTGATCCCTGACCTTGCATTTTATGTTGAAAAGGGTGGTTGTATGTGTTTGTTAAATGGTAATGAAAGCGCTTGTTTGGATGTGTAACTGCTTTTGTGTAAAACAATACGCTATTTGGTTGCTTGGACTATGACTTGGTCTTCCTGGAAAAGTCAATGAGACTCGATCTCGTGACCTTTATTTCGATGGTTAAAAGTACTATAGTTTAAAGATGTGGAATGCACTTGTTGGTCGTGGGATTCGATTCATGAGAAAAGTCTGATGTCACTTTCGATTTAATGGTTGATTGTTTAAATGAAAAATGTAGAGATAGAGGAATGGAATGATACCATGGTTTGAAAGGCAGAAACATAATAATTATTGCTACTATTAAATCTATGTTTTGATGTGTAAAGTGACTAAGAGAATCGATGTTTGATTTGGTGCTATTGTCATTTCTTAATCACAAAGGGAATAACAATAAAAGAATTAAAAGAGAAACATAATTAATCCCCGCAATACGAATTAGTAGGACGTTTTAGACCAAAGACATCATTATTGAGAAATATAGTAATAACCCTAAGTTTGTTGATGGGGTGTTGTCTAGCATAGGCTAGTTGGATAGACTTGCTAGACCCTCCACTGGTTTATGGGTAAAACCTCTAAGTGTTGATAATGTTTGTAAAGAGAACAATGCTGAAGAATTAATTCTAATTTAAAAGCCTACATCTACTATAACTGGGAAATGGAAACAATAAATACCACATACTTGGTTGCTTGGGCACTCGATCCTTTCTTGTAGAAGCCTGCACACTCAAACAGTAATTAGTGCAGAACTTGTTGTAATTAGCTAACCTGTTAGGGTGATTTTCCTTAGCTGGATAACTTTGGGGCTACCGTGTTCCTCCCAACCATGATGCTACAACCATTCCTGGTTTTGTATGGATCCTCCCTGTTAGGATATTCCTATACTCCATCCTAGTCCCACAAGTATTTTAATCATTTACGTTTTCAGTCATGCATACACCTTTAGGGTTTGCATGCATTCTAAGGTTTGTATGCATCACAGTCATCAGTCCAGCACCTAGCCCTTAGTTAGCCAGCCCCCAGGAGCTTCTCACTATTCAGTTTTATCCCTCTGGTTTCTTAATGCGCCCTTCTTCCTTGATTTTAGGAAGCAACTCGCCCTTCTTCACCTACCAGTCCAGTTGTCACTTAGTTACACGCAGTTACACTTAGTTACACTCGGTTACAGTCAGTTACACTCAGTTATGCCTACCAGGCTCAGTTTGACTGATGGTTGACAGTTACTTGAGCATTGGTGACTCCGCTGATGATGATGAAGACTTCCAGTTGTGCTCCGATGATCATGAGGACACCTAGTTGTGCTCCGATGACACTCTATTGATCTTATGATCACTTTGAGAGGCTAATTCGAATTTCCATCTTAGGCATTCGAATCCTCTCTACAATTGTACTATTTATTTGTCCATATTGTGATTAATTAACTAGTGCGTGTGAAGTATTATTGTTTCTATCTGAGTTCTACTGTACCATATTATTTTGTTGCTCATTATACTGTATTGTTCACTCTTCTTCTATTTTCCTGCTTAATCATAATTACTCTTGTGAGGTACACATAATCTCTTAGATATGCTGTGAGTATTTTCACATGGTATCAGAGCATGTTGAGAGTATTGTTTATCTCCATTCTTGAGAGTTTTTTGTAGGTTATTACCAAGATTTCGAGTGCAACAATTTCTGCATCTTTGCAGTAGTAGTAGTTGCAGTTATTCTATATTGTTTTTGTAGGTCTTCTACAGCTTCAATGTATGATTTAGAAGGAATTACTTTTCTTTCTCCATTCAACTATGATGAATGGAAACCAAGAATGATAGCATACTTGAAGATCCATGATCTTTTTTATTTTCATTTTGAAAGAGAGTTCGAATCCCCTGAAGAGAAGATTGATTGGTTAAATAAAGGTGATGGAGCCTTTGGAGCAATGATGCTTTCTTTGCCTACATACCTGTGATTCCATTTCAAATACCATGATGGTGTTGAAAATCCAAAGTGTAAAATTAGTCACAGCAGATCTAATGAACAAGTAAATCAATCACAACAGATGAACATAGAAAATATGGTGTAAAACTGTGCAAAACATGCATCAGTGCTCAATATCCCAGTAAGGGTGAATGATTACAATAGAATACAATAACAATGACTGAGCAATTCGAATTGCCTAAGGAGTTCATTCGAATCACTGAATGGAGTAGCTTGACTCCAACTAGGAGTCCTCATCATCAATCAGTGGTGGTCATCAATGCACAAGAACCAGTCATCCAGGTGTCAATCTGAGTCTAACTGAGTGTAACATGTGTAACTGAAGTGTGTAGCACTGATAGGGAAGTGGGCTCAATGGAGGGTGCATGGGAGGATAACTGAAGTCAGAAAAATTCATCTAGTCAATCTGGAGGTCCAACGGAGTGAAACAGTCAGTCGGGAGTGAAACTAGCCTCAAATCAGGGAGAATCGGAGCTAACTGAGTATAAATGAAGTGGAACTGCAGTGGTAGGTGAAGAAGTGAGCCCTTCTCTGGCAGTAGGTGAGAAGTGGGCACCTTCATGACTAGGAGGGCTAAAGAACTGATGTAAGAAGCTCTCGGGTGCTAGAGTAAGGTGGCTAAGGTGCTGGAGGCATCAACCTGGTGACTAGGATGCATGCAAACCCTAATTGCATGCAAGATCCTGAAAAAGATGATGTGGATATCCGAACACCCCCCCTCAAGCTAGACTATGATGTGCAAAAAATAATGTGGGGCCCTAGTAACTAATACCAAAGGTCACCCCAATACAATAATCGAAAAAAAAATGCTGAAAATAAACTAAGTGAGGAAAGAGGGAAAACCCAGTGGGAAGAAAGCCCCCCCTCAAGCTAAAGCACAATAATGGATCAATCTGTCTCCACCATGATGGAACTCACCCCCAACAGTGAATGGAGGTAAGAGAACTTCTTCTCAGTGAAGCTTTTGGTGAAGATGTCTACAATTTGCTCATCAGTAGGGCAATATTGCAGAATGATGGTGCGATCATGCACCAACTGTCGAATGTAATGCATATGATCTCAATGTGTTTGGTCCTCTGCCACTGAACTGGATCTGTGGAGATCTTGATAGCACTTTTATTGTCACAAAATAGGACAGTCGAAGTAGTGCCACCAAAACCAAACTCAGAAAGAATACCCTGCAACCAAACTGCCTGAATGCAGGCATTGACTACCCCTTGATACTCTACCTCTGCTGAAGAAAGTGTAATGGCTGCCTGCTTTTTGCTAGACCAGTAAATAGCACCATTACCAATCATGAAAACATAACCGAAAGTGAACTTCCGATCAATGCTATCACCTGCCCAATCTGAATCAGTAAAACCAATGAAATCAAGCTCAGAATCTGCAGCATAATGTATGCCAAAATGTTTTGTACCTTGCACATACTGCAAGATCCGCTTGGCTGCTCGCCAATGAAGCTCATGGGGCTGCTGCATATACCTTGACATGGCACTCATGGCATATGAAATATCAGGCCTTGAGTGTGTCAAATAAAGTAGTGAACCAATCAACTGTCGATACATACTGCAATCTGCAAGCGGTGTAGAATCTCCCTCCTCAAGACTGATTCCTGAGAGGAATGGGAATGGGGCTGCCTTACATTCAGCCATATTAAAATTCAATAACAGGTCAGAAGCATATTTTTGCTGAGATATAGTGATCCCATCAAAATTTTGAGCTATCTCCAAGCCCAAAAAGTGACTCAGCAAGCCCAAATCGCTCATGTCAAAAGCTAGATTTAAGGTAGTTTTTAGCTTGTTTATTGAAGTAAGAGTGCTACCAGTAATGAGAAGATCATCAACATAAAGTACAATAACCAAAAAATTACCTTTAACTCGCTGAAGATACACATTCGGATCAGATTTGCATCTTTGGAAATTCTGAGAAAGAAGGAAGGAGTCCATCTTTGCGTACCAAGCTCTTGGGGCCTGTTTTAACCCTTACAAAGATTTCTTCAGTCTGCAAACTAATGATGGATCTGATGTGTATCCCTCTGGCTGCTACATATATACCTCTTCATCAAGGTCTCCATGTAGAAATGAACTCTTCACATCCATGTGGTGCACTTCCCAGTGTTTGGATACGGAAATAGCCAAAACAAGGCAGATGGAATCCATCTTTGCAACCGGTGCAAAGGTCTCAGTGTAGTCCACTCCTTGGACTTGGGAGAAACCTTTTGCCACCAACCTTGCTTTGTATTTTCTGATAGAGCCATCAGCAGCAACTTTCGTGCGGTAGACCCATTTACAATTCACTAATTTTCTTCTAGGTGGAAGAGAAACTAGCTCCCATGTATTGTTCTTTTGAAGAGAACTGTACTCTTCATCCATGGCACTTTGCCATCTTGGATCTCGGTGGGAAGAATAGTATGATGTGGGATCTGAACCAATCATCAAATAACAAATCTCAAGAAGTAATGGATCATAAATAGAAAGAGCCATACCTGCTCTTTGAAAGTCTGCTCTTGTTCATCTCGGATCAGCAGGATTTCCAAGGTTCGAACCAGCAGATTGAAGAGTGTTTTGGGCCCACTTTGGTAACTGAGGAGGATCATAATGGTCGGATTCTGAACCTGATATGTCATGATCATTATGTGCTACTAAAATATTAGAAATATCAGAACTCATACCTTCATTATCGCTGCACAGATCTTCTTCTGGTGAAGGTGGTGAAACGGCAGTTTCTTCCTCAACTAGTTGCAATTCTTGAAGCGGTTCTTCAAATTGCACACTGCGCTCTATGAATATATTTTTAGATCTGATATCCATGAGTTTATATGATTTTGATTCTTCCCCATATCCTATCAGTTTGCACTCAATACTTTGTGGATCCAAAGCTCGTCTCTTCTTGGAAGGAATTCTAGCCCATGCAGTAGAGCCAAAAACTCTCAAATTTGACACATCTAGTTTGTGAACAAAGAATGTTTCGAAAGGCGTCATACCTTTCACGGATGAATGTGGAACATGGTTCTGTATGTATGCAGCAACATTGATTTCTTTAGCCCAAGGATTTGCAACCAAACCTTTTGATTCAATCATACATGTAGCCATCTCTTTCAGTGACCGATTTTTCCTTTCCGCTACACCGTTTTGTTGGGGTGTGTAGGGAACTGTATGTTGGATCTGAATTCCACTTTGGGCACAAAGTTGCAGCAACTCGGCCTTAATATATTCTCCACCATTATCAGATCTAAGAGATTTTATCTTTCTCTCAGTGGTGGTCTCAATAGAAGCCTTAAAATCCTTGAATTTTCCAAGCACTTCTGACTTGTTTTTGAGAAAAAATACCCATATAAAGCGGGAAAAATCATCAATAAATGTCAAAACATACCTTGATCCATTTAATGACGTATGGGGAAGTGGACCACTGATATCAGAATGTATCAACCCCAAAAATTTAGAAGCTCTGCTAACTTTGCCGCGATCGAATCTATGCTCGGGGTGCTTCCCAATAATGCAACCAGTGCATATTCCCTTTGAGGAACGGAGTTGTGGAAGACCATCTACCATGGAATTGTTTGATAACAATAGAAAATACTTATAATTAAGATGTCCAAATCTTTCATGCAAAATCCTACTAACCTCATTACCATGTGTGCGAAGAGCAGTGGGCTTTGCAAGCAGAATAAAGTGTGAAAACTCATAGCATTTTGAAGTGTGGTTTGCCTTTCCGACTGTAACAAGTCTTCCACTTTTGATATCAGAAATTTCAACTATATTAGGGCTGAATGTAACTTGCTTCGGTTCACCAGTGTGTGTCATTTGATACACAGAAAGAATATTTGAAGCCAAGGAAGGCACATAGAGAACATTCTGAAAGCTTCCATGATCTACATGAATTGTACCTTTGCCCTTTTAAGAAATTTTTGAGTCATCTCCCAAATGGATGGGGATGGAGTTGTTTGGATCGAATGAATAAAAAGAATCAATATTTGTGGCCATATGATGTGATGCACCCGAATCTATCAAGAGAGTAGTGGGCTTCGAAACAATTGCCATGAGTGCTTGTCCTCTTTCATGATCATCATTCCTATCCTTCTTCCTTGCACCATCATGAAGAGTTATGTTGTTCTTTTCCAAAAGGAGGGCCATTTGATCTATAGTCTTCTTCATACATGAAATTTCGGGATAAAATCCACGATTGCAATAAGTACATTTAGATTTTTGGTTACCTTCTTTGCCCTTTTGCTTGAACTTCGAACTGGATGGTGCATCTGTTTGTTTGCCTTTCTCTCTTTGCTTGTGAGGTTCGAATTTGGGCTTCTCCTTCTTTTGCTTTCCTTTACCATTCTAGATCTTGGGTCCTTGAACATATAGGGTTGAATCTTTGGAGCTTATGGACCCCATTTGAATCAACTTATCATGCTCTTTTGTGATGGACTCAATGAAGGCATTCAAGGTAGGCATCTTCCAATTCGGGGTAGTTAGCCGACCGGAATTGAAAGTAGAGACAAATACCGAATAATATTCACCAAGCTTGCTGAGAATGGAGAGGATCAATTGCTTATCCTCTTTGATAACTCCACTTTTCTTCAACTGCATGTTCAAGTTCTTGAATTTTGTGAAGAATTCATTAATGGTCTTGAAATTCTCAAGACTAAGGGAAACCAATTCATTCTCTAATTGAAAATCCCTAAGCTCGTCTTGCTTTCCAAATAGTGTTTCAAGTTGCTCCCATATAGCTTTTGGAGTCTTCAATCCGCTGAGATGGAAGTGAAGATCTTTGGATATGGAGAGACAAAGAAGACCATAAACTTCATCAAGCTTGTTGTAGTGTTTGGTTCTATCTGACAAGGTGTTTGGCTCCAATTCAAGACCAAGAGTGACTTGGTAGTAACCTTTTGAACGTAATATAATCTCCATATCATCTTTCCAATCAAAATAATTGAATGGGGTGAGGATAGGCTTTGAAGAAGAGTATTCCATTGCTAGGAGCAAGTGCACATTGATGTAGAAAGGCTTGTAAGGGCAAGGTAGCGAATGCAATTGATGGAGACAATAACCTGCAAATCACAGTAAAACCAAGAACAACGAGGTTGAACAATCCGCCCTTTTAGAGTTGCATCACACCTGGGATTGGAGATCAAGCAATGTTGAATGGGTCCAATGTATCAGTTTCGGGATTTTTATGTGGAAACTCAAGCTTCTGGAGTGGTATTAGAAGTATTTTCAAGCTTTGCATGCACAGGAGCGAATGCCCTTGAGATCTTTCATGCCAAAACTTTTGTAATTTTCGAGCAAATTCACTCAAATCTTGCTATAGAAACACCTATAGAAAAGAGATCTTGTCCCTGCAATGGCTCTGATACCATGTAAAATTAGTCATAGCAGATCTAATGAACAAGTAAATCAATCACAACAGATGAACATAGAAAATATGGTGTAAAACTATGCAAAACATGCATCAGTGCTCAATATCCCAATAAGGGTGAATGATTACAATAGAATACAGTAACAATGATTGCACAATTCGAATTGCCTAAGGAGGTCATTCGAATCACTGAATGGAGTAGCTTGACTCCAACTAGGAGTCCTCATCATCAATCAATGGTGGTCATCAATGCACAAGAACCAGTCATCCAGGTGTCAATCTGAGTCTGACTAAGTGTAACATGTGTAACTGAAGTGTGTAGCACTGATATAGGGAAGTGGGCTCAGTGGAGGGCGCATGGGAGGCTAACTGAAGTCAGAACAAGTCATCTAGTCAATCTGGAGGTCCAACGGAGTGAAACTAGCCTCAAATCAGGGAGAATCGGAGCTAACTAAGTGTAACTAAAGTGGAACTGCAGTGGTAGGTGAAGTGTGCCCTTCTCTGGAAGTAGGTGAAAAGTGGGTTCCTTCATGACTAGGAGGGCTAAAGAACTGATGTAAGAAGCTCCCGGGTGCTAGAATAAGGTGGCTAAGGTGCTGGAGGCATCAACCTGGTGACTGAGATGAATGCAAAGTGCATGCAAACCCTAGAATTTGCATGCAAGATCCTGAAAAAGATGATGTGGATATCCGAACAAAAGGAGTTATGGACTCCAAAAGAGTTATGGGCTCACCTAGATGAAAAATTTGGCAAAAAGAATGAAGGACTTGGTCCTAACCCATTCGAAAGCAAGCAAAGTGATGCATTTGCTCCTCTCGATGGTCTCTCAGATCATGAACCAGTATTCTCATATTGAAGTTGTTGGCAAAGAACTTGTAGATTCTCCACTCATGCTCAAACTTTCTTTTCTTTCTGTGCCAACTCACGCTCTAGATATTGCAGAAGGTCCTAAATCCTCTCTTGCACCAGAGTCTATTGGTTTGCATCATGATCACATGATTATTTTGGAGGTCAAAACAGCTTTTGAAGGTAATGCATTCGCTCCTCTCCAGCTATCTCCTCTTTTATACTACTATATGATCATAATTCCATGCTTTCAGAAGTTCATTGAAGAATATGGCCATTGCCATTCGCTTGGGATAATTTATCATGCATCTACTGGTTTTGATCTCACCTCTCATGGCTCAAAGGAGATCTCAAGAAACCATGATTCAAGTCTTGTATCTAAATTAGGTTTTAAGCAATTACTGCTTGGGATAATTTCTCATGCATATGATAGTTTTGATCTCACCCCTGCTGGTTCAAAGGAGATCTCAAGAAACTATTTTTAAGTCTTAAATTTGATTTTGATTTCAAGCAAACATGTAATAGATATTTTTGGCATAATATCACCCATGGTGGTTCGAAGGAGAAGACAAAAGACTATATGCACTTTCACAGATTTGATCTTACCTCAGCTGATTCAAACCACAGGTTCAAGGATCATTCTCATACTGTTGGATTTGTTCTTATCACATTCGATCTGAAAAGCAAGTACAAGCACATGTTTTTTGAGCATGATCCACTTCTTCCCAAGAAGAAGATACCTCCAGACATATGACCAAGCATCACACCTCCTTGATTTTGGAGCATTTATTTTTGTGTGTTCCGTACAGTCTATTTTTTGAGGAGGGGGTATGTTTCCCATGAAATTTTCCCACTTCCTTGGTTTATTAACTGTTATTATTCATTGTATTGGGTGACCTTTGGTCTTAGTTACTAGGGCCCAGAATGGATTAAGGGGGGATGTTAGGATATTCCTATACTCCATCCTAGTCCCACCAGTATTTTGATCATTTACATTTTCAGTCATGCATGCACCTTTAGGATTTGCATGCATTTTGCATGCATCCCAGTCATCAGTCCAACACCTAGCCCTCAGTTAGCCAGCCCCCAAGAGCTTCTCACTATTCAATTTTATCCCTCCTATTGCTTAATGCACCCTTCTTCCTTGATTTTAGGAAGCAACTCACCCTTCTTCACCTACCAGTCCAGTTGTCACTCAGTTACAATCATTTACACCTACCAGACTCAGTTTGACTGGTGGTTGACAGTTACTTGAGCATTGATGACTCCACTGATGATGATGAAGACTTCCAGTTGTGCTCCGATGACACTATATTGATCTTATGATCACTCTGAGAGGCTAATTCTAATTGCCGCCTTAGGCATTCAAATCCTCTCTACCATTGTACTATTTATTTGTCCATATTGTGATTAATTAACATGTGTGTGTGAAGTATTATTGCTTCTATTTGAGTTCTACTGTACCATATTATTCTGTTGCTCATTATAGTGTATTGTTCACTCTTCTTCTATTTTACTGCTTAATCATAATTACTCTTGTGAGGTACACACCATCTCTTAGATCTGCTGTGAGGATTTTCACACCTCCGAGCTGGATTCCAACATGCAAAAGAGATAGAGGACCTAGGGTTACTGTTGGTTCAGTTTCTTGGAGCAGATTATTTCTCTCTGATTACCATAAGAGAATGATAATAAAAAAGATAGATGATCCCCAAAACTTAGGATCTGCCCTCTTTATGTAGGGGAGTCATGAATTATGACTGTTGGAATAATTAGTTTCTTTAAATTAGATGAATAATATTTAAAAGATATTATTTAATAAATATCTAGTCTTTCGCACTAAGACTTTTTCAATGGTTTAATCTATCAGTGATTTCTTATTTAAGCTCTTCATAATAATTATGATAACAATAATTATACTACTAATATTTCTAACCTAAATATTAATACATTATTAATACTATTTATAAATGTGGCTACCCACTAAATATTAATACTATATTAATACTATTAATTAATGTGGCATCCCACTATGCATAAACTATATGCAATAATGTCTTTTATAAATAATTAATCACACCATTATTTATTAAATATTCTTAATAATAATATTAAATCTTGTATATTTACATGATACTTAGTTTTAACAACTTAAGGGTAAGGTCCACTTCTTTGGACGGTCTTTCAGTAAGCTAGGATAGGCACCTCTAGTTTCTCTCTTTGCATGTTGGATTTCCTCGTTTAACATGGTAATTCCCACAGTGTTTAATGATAGATAAAAGATGAATCATTTAATCAAATTAAATAAATGTGATGAAAGTAAAAGTGCTATTCAGAGTCTTTTCCGACTCAACACTTTGAGATCCAGTAACCCTGAGTGCTCTTCAAATCCTTTTAACTAAACACTCTCACATGGGTGTTACGCTAGTGCAATTCCAGAGTCTCTGCTCAACACTAGTGCTAGGACATGGTTGTGAGGCACATCTAGAATATTTAAGTTGCCTCGGATCCGGTATTCATTTGTCAAGCTTGGAGTGCTCCAAGGCTTAGGCCCAACACTCAATGTACCTCACGGCTTGCTCCCAATACATAAGCATTCTTCTAGGTACATCGGGGCGTATGCCAAGTACGTCGGTTATATGTTTGTTTCTGAGTACATGCTCAACACACTCATAAGTCAAATCATGTAAAAATCATAGCTCTGCATAGTAAGTAACAAAATATCATCTCAGTATATTAGGGTTTGTACCCATATCAAAGCTGAAGAACATCATTAAAACATTGGGGCCTTCTTGCCCAGTATACACTCAAATAAAGAAGTTAGTCAGGGTCCATGCCCGATATGTCAATATATAAAAGAGTAAATCAGAGGTGCTAGGGCTTATGCCCAATACTCAAAATAAACCATAGCTGCTAGGGCCATGGCCCAATATAACAACAAAAATAGTTAGTCCAAAATTAGGGATATTACATCCCTCTCCACTTAGAAACAACACCGTCCCAGTGTTTCTAGGGACTAGGAATGAGGTCATGAAACAAGGTGGGGTATGCCTCTTTAATGGTGGTCTCATTCTCCCAAATAGCCTCATCTGGTCCAAAGTGCCTCCATTGCACTTTCAGCTGAATAATGGTCCTCCTCCTAAGCTGCACCTCTCTCTTATCTAGGATGTGGAGTGGTTCTGGCACGAACTCCCCTTCGAGCTCCACCTATAATAAGGACCAATCAATAACATGTTTAGTATCATATACATATTTCTTTAATAATGAAGCATGAGAAACATTATGAACTTTTATATGTGCCGGTAAGGCTAACTCATAAGCCACTGGGCCCTTCTTGGCCAGTATTTCAAAAGGTCCACAAAATCTTGGGGCTAGTTTCCCACAACATCCCAAGCTCAACAAGCTTCGTTTTGCCTTTATTTTTAGAAACACATGTTCACCAACTTGGTAGTCTTTGTCTTTTCTTTTCTTATTCGCATAACTCTTTTGGCGGTCTTGTGCTTCTTTTAAGTTCAGTTGTACCTTGGAGACTAGTTGTTCCAAGTCTTTTAGTAGGTTGGGTCCTAACATAAGTCTGTCTACTGGACTGTCCTAAGTCGTGTGTGTCTGACATTTCTATTAGGATATTTAGACACTTAGGAGTTAGTTAATATCAACTTGTGTAATATATCTGTTAGGAAAAGTGTGTTTCTTTAGTATGCATTTGTAAATATTGAATCTGACGGTCACGATATGTTGTGATCCGATGGATCAACTTCTCCTAGATCATACCTAACCTTGATCCATGGCTTAACACTCGATTGGTACATGATCTCTATTTAAAGAGCATAGAGGGTCATTGTTTCGTTGATCGATTATGAGAAGCTCATTTGTAACTTTCTTTCTTTGCATAATAAATTGCTCCGTAGATATTATTTGGCCGGGGTCATGGAGTGTTTCCCTCTCGAGGATTTAAACCATGTCAAAACATCGATGTATCGATCTGTGATCTGTTTGTGTGAAGTAGTTGTTCTAGGTGTTCGGTATTTTGGGAGTACCCTGTGTACCCGAACATGGTATCAAAGCTTTTATGAAAAGTCGTTTCTAGTTATGATCTAGATCTTGAACTGTTGTTGCCGAAATTTGAAAGGGTTTCTGGTTCTGGTATTTTTATGCATTTCTGGGCTGTGGGAGGTGTTCCATTGCGTCCGGAGCGCCGTTTCCATTATGAAATAGTTTTCATTTGATCGAAAACGGTTTCTGGTTTCTTCAGAAATGCGTATTTCATCAGATCAAAAGGTATAATGTTACAGTGACGCTTTTTTTATTTTTATTTTTTAAAAATATCTCATATTTTATCAGTTTTTATTATTAGATTTTTTTAGTTTCGGATTGTTGTTTTCCTTGTCTGCGTATTCTCTTTGCTGTGTACCTTGTGCAATCTCGGCGAATCGGAAACAGAAAGGGAAAGGGTTTTTCTTAGTTGTGTATGCTCTTTGCAGTGCACCTTGTGCGATCTCGGCAAATCAGAAACATAAAGAAAACGTAGACTTTCTGGGCAAGCTAACGAGATATAACCCCACAAGTGTGGAATTTTTTTTTTTTTTTTTATGGTGTGATTTGCAGGAAAAAAGACAAGCATGGAAACCGATAAACAAAAAAAAAAAACCTTCCTCCTTCCCATATTTTACGTACCTTTTAATCTAGCTCACTTGGTTCAAAGTTGTTTTATTCCTTAATAGGTCTTGAGTTCAAGTCTTAGGAAGTTACTTTTAAAATGAAAAGTGCATGTAATTTCTATTTTCAAGTTACTTTATTGTATAAGTGCATCTCACTTAAATAATAAAAAATAAAAATAAAAAGTGAGTCACTTAAGTTCCTTTTTATTGTTGCACTATTTAAAGTAACATCATTGTAAAAGTGAAAATCATTTATTTTACAAAAGTGATTCACTTAAAGCAACTTTCTTGTAAAGTGATTGTCAAAGATTCATATTGGGAAGAGGGGGGTCCTTTTTTTTAGCTGGTCATTCTCTATCTTCCACGTCACTATTGGGGACATATTCAACTTTTTCTCTGTTCAAGCATAACTTCATCATACGGAGTCAGTTTTCAGTGCCATTTTTTTTAAACTGCCTATTTTTTCGAGCTCTTCACATCCAAACTATTGGTTTTTATTTTTATAACCATTAAATTGTAGTATGGCCGCCCCTTGTGATATTCTACTTACTAGTTCCAACTATTTATCATGGAAATCTCGTATGGAAGATGTTTGTACAAAGTAGGGGACTTTTCAGAATTACCTTAAGGAAAGAAACAAACCCTACTGATAATGACAAGAAAAGAAAATGGCCAAATAGATGTGACAAAGCTTGTGGGTTGATTGGGATGTCAATCTCTACTGATTTGCAATTCCACATATCTAGAATTGATGAACTTGATGTTGCTTGGGACAAGTTGGAATCTGTGTTTGGTAAACACAATGAAATTCGAGGTCACCAACTCGAAAATGAGTTGATTTCTTTAAATCCAAGTGATTTTTCATGAATTCAAGATTATTTATCTAAGTACAAAACTCTTAAACTCTTATGTGAAGAATGCAAAATTAAGAGGGAAGACAAACAATGCATTTATCGTATTCTTTCCAAACTTGGACCTGCATATTCTGGTTTTATATCTACATTTTACTCCATGAAAGAATCCTTGAATGCAGCTAGCTATCAAGAGCCTAGTCTTGAATCCTTTTGTGATTCCTTGATTAGAGAGCAAGATAAACTCATCCATTTTGGAATAATCAACAATGAAGATGCATCTGGGAAAGCCTTATTGTCCCAACAGAAAGAAAAGTCCAAGCCTCCCAGGAAACAAAATTTTCGCAATAATAAGTCAAACAAGGGTCCCAAACCCTCTCAGTCATCTCCTTCTTTAAAAAATGACAAAGGATCTAAGTCCAAAGGCAAAAAGACTAAGCGTCATTGCAACTATTACAGGAAAGATAATCATGATGAGTCTAAGTGTTTCAAGAAGATGGCAGCCTTGGAAGCAGTAATGAAGAAGCACCACATTAGCCTAGATTCACCTTTAGAATCTACCTCTGATAGACATGCACTTTGTGCTTCTGGTTATTCTTATAATGCATCTTGTTCTTCTACTTCAAATGAATGGCTCATTGATTCTGGAGCATCTTATCATATGGCTAAGGATTAAGCCATCTTTTCTACTATGCATGAATGTAACACCAAACAAATATTTGTTGGTGATGATAGATCTCTAAGTGTTGTAGGAACTGGAACAGTTCCAGTAGATAATGGTCATTTCAATGATGTACTTTGTGTTCCAAGAATTTCTTGCAATTTGTTATCAGTGTATCAAATCACTCATTCTAGTGAAGGTAAAACTGTGACGTTTACACCTCACCAAGTTGTAATCAAGGATTTTAAAGATCCTCAATAGGTCCTAACTACCGGAATTTTTGATGATATTACTAGGTTGTACATGTTTAACAACTTTGGGTCATCACCTTTTCCTTCAGTTTTTGTTGCTCATAGTGATAACTTGAGCAACTTTGGCATGAGATATTTGGTCACTTAAATTATCGCTCATTGCAACAACTATGTAAAGATAATATGGTGACAGGTATTCCGATGGTATCTTATAGGGATGGTGTTTGTTTCGGTTGTGTACTCGAAAAACATCATCAGGACAGTTTTGACAAACGTGCCTCTTGGCGCGCCTTGGTTCCCTTGGAGCTTATGCATAGTGACTTGTGTGGTCCTCTTCCATCTGCTTCCTTTTTTGGTTTCAAATATTTCTTAACTTTCATTGATGATTACACCAGATGCACTTGGGTTTATTTCCTAAAACTTAAGAGAAAATTATTTAACATGTTCTTGGTCTACAAGGCCCTTGTTGAAAACAATCTGGTCATCAAATTATTAAGTTAAGATCTGACAATGGAGGAGAATATGTTAACAAAAAATTCACTACTTTTTGCACTGAACAAGGAATCCAACAACAACACATTGTTCCATATACACCACAACAAAATGGTGTAGCCGAATGGAAGAAGCACACTTTAAAAGAAATGGCTAATTGTATGATCCCATCTAAGGGACTAAGTCTTCAATTTTGGACTGAAGCCATTAATTGTGTAAATTACATAGTTAATTGCACCCCCACTAAAGCATTACAAGGTACCACATTGGAAGAAGCATGGAGTAAAATTAAACCAGATGTAAGTCACTTCCGTGTGTTTGGTAGTGAAACATGGGCTCACATTTTGGATGAAAAATGGAAAGCATTGTAGCCTAAAAGTGAAAAGTGCATATTTGTTGGATATTCTGAAGATGTAAAAGTTTATAGACTTCTTCAACCACATTCTCATGATGTAATCATTAGAAGAGATGTTAAATTTGATGAAAATCTCTTAGCCTATGAGCCTAACTCGGTGATTGTGCCATCTTTGGCCTGCGAACCTGATTCAGCGATTTTGCCTTCTTCTTCTTCTTCCAACTTCCTTGACAGGTTTCCAACTCCAGTTTCGGATGATGACAGTGAGGATGAAAATCTACCTCTGCCTGCTCATGTTCCTCCAGTTGCATCAGCACAAGTGCTTCCTCGATGGGTCCGTTCAACATGTGAAGCAGTTGGTGATCTTGCTAGTGATCCTAGAGATCAACGTCGAACACATTCTTAGTTTCAACGAGACACTTCTCTCTTTTGGCTCAAGTTTCTGAGAATCATGATCCATAAACCTTTGCAGAAGCTTCAGGAAATCCAGATTGGGATGCAACTATGGATGAAGAATATCGTTCCTTAATGGCGAATGATACTGGGGATCTTGTACCTCTTCCAAAAGGAAGAAAACTTGTCAGATGTAAATGGGTCTACAGAACTAAGTATGCATCAGATGGAAGTGTTGAAAGACTTAAGGCAAGGTTAATTTCCAAATATTTTTCCCAGGTTGAAGGGATTGACTACAATGAAACCTTTTCTCCTGTCACAAAAATGAACTCCATCCGCCTTGTTCTTTCCCTTCCAACCTTACACAACTAGGAAGTCCATCAAATGGCTGTCAAGTCTACCTTCTTACATGGTGATTTACAGGAGGAAATTTACATAGAACAACCTCCTGTATATGTTCAAAATAACTCTATCATTGTCTGCCACCTTAAGAAATCCTTATATCGCCTTAAGCAAGCTCCCAGCGCTTGGTATGCCAAAATGGATAGCTTTCTCCTTGACACTGGTTTTTCTAGATGCCATTCTGACCCCAATGTCTATACCAAGAAAGTAGGAAACCATCTCATCATACTTGTTCTATATGTTGATGACCTTATTCTTACTGGTAGTGACCCTATGATTATAACCCATGTGAAATCTAGTCTTAAGCAAAATTTTGAAATGTCAGACTTAGGACATTTGCATTATCTTCTTGGTCTCCAAGTCCTACAAACCAAAGAAGGAATCTTTCCTTCTCAGTCTAAGTATGCTTGTGACCTTGTTCATTACTTTCACATGGAATATTGTACACCTTCCCCTTCTCCCTTCCAGTATGGGGTCAAATGTTTTGCCACTTGTACTTCACCTGAAGTAGATGCCACCTTGTATCGTCAGCTCGTTGGTAGTCTCTTATACTTGACTCATTCCCGTCCTGACCTTTCCTTTGTCGTTGGTCTTGTTGTCCGTTATATGAAAACACCTCATGAAAGTCACTAGAAAGCGGCTAAAAGAATACTTCGATATATTCAAGGTACAATTCAGTTTGGGATTCATTACAGTACAGGGGGGAAACCTTTGTTGGTTGGTTTCACTGATTCAGATTGGGTCGGCGATCCTGATGATCGAAAGTCTACAGCAGGTTATGTTTTCAGTCTGGGATCTAGACCTGTCACTTGGGATTGCAAGAAACAACAATCTCTTGCTCTTTCTTCAGCAGAGGCAGAATATCAAGCTGCAATTAATGCTAGTCATGAAGCTTTATGGATTCAACAGATCCTTTCAGAGCTTGGATTCGAGCAACAACAGCCTACTCCACTATGGTGCGACAATCAAAGTGTCATCAAGCTTTCCAAAGATCCAGTCCTACATCAACGCAGCAAACACATTGAGCTACATATTCACTTCATCAGAAATCTTGTTCATGATCGTGTTCTTGAAGTGCTCTTTTGTCCTACAGATGATCAAGTTGCAGACATCTTCACCAAGTCTCTTATAGAAGCGAAGTTTTCTAAACTTCGATCTATGTTAGGAGTTTAGGAACTTATCATTAAGGGGGGATAGGCTCTAATGCCTCCTTCCTTCTCCTAATAGTGTCACTTTTGTAAATCCTTCAATCCTATCCCAAGTTGTTCTTAAGGGAGGATGTTAGGATATTTAAACACTTAGGAGTTAGTTAAGATCAACTTGTGTAATATATCCGTTAGGAAAAGTGTGTTTCTTTAGTATGCATTAGTATGCATTTGTAAATATTTAATCTGATGGTCACGATATGTTGTGATCCGACGGCTCAACTTCTCTTAGATCATACCTAACCTTGATCCGTGGCTTAACACCCGATTGGTCCATGATCTCTATTTAAAGAGCATGGAGGATCATTGTTTAGTTGATCGATTATGAGAAGCTCATTTGTAACTTTCTTTCTTTGCATAATAAATTGCTCCATAGAAGCTATTTGGGTGGGGCCGTGGAGTGTTTCCCTCTCGAGGGTTTAAACCACGTCAAAACATCGGTGTATCGATCTGTGATCTATTTGTGTGAAGTGGTTGCTCTAGGTGTTCGGTCTTTTGGGAGTACCCTATGTACCCGAACAATTTCCTGCCATAGAGTACCTCGAAAGGACTCATTTTGGCCGAGATTTGATAACTGTTGTTGTATGCAAACTCTGCGAGGTGCAAATAATATTCCCACTTGGTGGGGTTGTTCATGACATACATCCTCAACATGTCCTCAAGGATTTGGTTTACTCGTTCTATTTGTCCATCGGTCTGTGGGTGATACGCGATACTGAATTGAAACTGGGTTTCCAAACCGAAGAACAATGCTCTCCAGAAGTTGCTAGTGAAATTCATGTCTCAGTCGAAAATGATTGACTTGGGTATCCCGTGCGATTGAAAGATCTCTTTTAAGGATATTTCAACGATGTGAACTGCCTTGTAGGTAGATTTTACCGGTATGAAGTGAGATGCTTTGGACAGCTTGTCTACCACTACAAAGATGGAGTCGTTCAATTTCTTACTCTTAGGTAAGCTTGTAATGAAGTCCATACTTATTACCTCCCATTTCCATTCTAGAATGGGTAAAGGTTGAAGTAATTCAAAGTGGTGTTGGTGTTCCACTTTGACTAGTTGGCACTCCTGACATTTCGTGATGAATATGGCGATGTCAGCTTTCAACTTAGGCCAAAAGTAATGTTTCTTTACTACTGATATCATCTTTTGATATCCGAGATGTCCTGAATAGGGTTTCTGGTGAAACTCGGTGAGAATGTTTGATATAATGTCTCCACTCTCCGAGACGTAGAGTCTTTCTTTCGACCACAGTAGTCCTGACTCGTCTATCTTATATTCCTTTTGTTGCTAGAATAATCTGTCTTCCTGGATCTTTGCAAGGATTTCTGTGTAGTAACGGTCACTCTTACATGCCATTCGAATCTTGTGGTGTAAGTCTGAGTCGGTTTGACTCACTGTGACTTCGTAAAACATATGTGCTCAATGGCTCAAGGCATCTGCAATCTTGTTTTCCTTGCCTTTTATATGTTTTAGTTCGAAATGGTATTCAGTAAGGAAGGCTAACCACCTAGCCTACCTAGGATTTAGGTTGGGTTGGTCGAAAGGTATTTCAAACTCATGTTATCAGTCATCAATAGGAATTTCTTTCCCATGAGATAATGTCACCACATCTTCAAAGCATGGATGATGGCAGCTAGTTTGAGGTCATGCATAGGGTAGTTCTACTCATGCTGTTTTAATTTCCTTGATTCATAGCATATGGAAAAAATTTCTTACATAAGGACTCCTCCAAGTCCTTCCTTGCTTGCATCCATTCAAATGACGAAGTCCCCATTGGGATCCGCAATACGTAGAATCGGTGCACTAATCAGTAGTTACTTCAGCTTTGAAAGCTTTCTTCGCACTTATTCATCCAGATAAACTTGTTTGCCTTTTTCTGCAAGGCGGTCATGGGACATGCAATCCGTGACAAGTTCTCAATGAACTTTCGGTAGTAGTCGGCTAATCCTAAGAACGATCTTATATCAAATACACATGTAGGTGTGGGCCATTCTTCGATAGCTTTGACCTTTTTGGGGTCAACGACTATTGCCTTCTCGGAAATGATATGTCCTAAGTATTGAATCTGGGGTTTGTAGAAATCATACTTACTAAACTTGGTGTAAAGCTGGTGTTCCCGTAGTATACGTAGAAAAATTTGGAGATGTTCCTCATGTTCCACTTCGTTCTTGGAGTAGATCAAAATGTCATTGATGAAGACTAGAACGAACTTATCGAGGTATTTACTAAAGATGTTGTTCATCATGCACATAAAGTTGGTCGGTGCATTCGTTAACCCAAAGGGAATCACTACGAACTCGTAGTGGCCGTAACGGGTTTGAAATGCGGTTTTGTTGATATCCTCATCACAAATTCTCACCTGGTGGTATCCAGATTGCAAGTCAATCTTTGAGAAGATCTTTGCTCCTCTGACTTGGTCAAACAAGTCGTTGATTCTAGGTAGTGAGTAGCGGTTCTTAATGGTCATCTTGTTGAGTTGGCGGTAATCGATGCACATCCACATCGTTCGGTATTTCTTCTTGACGAAGAGTATCAATGCGCCCCAAGGGGACACACTTGGTCGAATGTACTCTTTGTCTATTAACTCTTGTAACTGAAGCTTGAGCTCCACCAATTCTGGTGTGCTCATGCGGTACGGGGCTTTAGAAGCTGGTACTGACCCGGGTGTTAATTCAATGGAAAATTCTAAGTCTCGTTTGGGTGGTAATCCCGGTATTTCTTCTGGAAATACATCTTTGAACTCTACGAGGACTGGGAAGTCTTCGATCTTCTGTTCCCTATCAGTTTCTATGTTTTTTATATTGACGGCAAAGAGTTTGCAACCTTTTCTGATACATTTCTTTGCCTGTAAGGTGGAGATCTATCATACCGACACCTTCTTAGGGATACCTTGAATCGTCTTCTGATTCCTCTGGTCATCCCTGCAGAGTAAGGATTTGTTTAAGTAGTCTAGTAGGACATGGTGTTCTTCTAACAAATCCATGCCGATAAGTACATTGTACGACCCTAGGGGTAGAATGTTTAATTCTAGCCTAGTTTGGAAACCGTTTAAGTCTATCTCGCAAGTTTTAACTAACTCGGAGGCCTTTCATTTGGTACCGGTGGCTAGTTGTACTAGCCATGGTTTCTTGTGAGGCTCTCGATTCAACTTACAAGTGTCCACTAACTTAGGGGAGATATAACTTCGGCAGCCTCCGAGATCTATTAAAACTAAAATGACAGTGTTAGAGATCTTCCCTCAATTTCCACCATGGTGGCTTGGTGATCTTCCTATCGGCCATGAAGAGTGGCATAAATCCTAGGTGTCTTTTCCATGTCTCCAACGGTAGGTTCTGCTTGGGCGTTGTGTAAAACTCCATCTGTTTTGCTGGGGCAGTCTCTGTAGTAGTGGGGCCCTTGAAATTTCCAAAAAGAAATAGTTGGTGGGACAGATTTTGTCCCTTTGTTGAAAGTTGGCCTGTTGACAGGTGGTGGGGGTGCACTTGGTCATGCTTGAGGTCGGTTGAAGCCTCTATTGACGGAAAACTGTTGTTATGTTTCAAGTAAGGTGGAGGTCTAAAACCCGATCTGCGATTGTCCGTGAAGGTTCTAAACCTATCTCTGCTTCTGTTGAGGTTGTCATTCCTTGGCTATCCCTGTTCATAACACAGTCTTACTTTATGTAAGGTCACATCAAGGGTGTTGGGCATGTCAAACTCTATATTTTCTCTAAATTTTGGTGGAAGCCCTCCCAAGAATTGTTGTATTTTGACCTTCTCATCTTTAATGTATGGCACATAGTGAAGCAAGTCTAAGAATTTGTTTATGAATGCCTCCATAGTGAGGGATCCCATTTTCAACTCATGAAATTCTTTAATTTTCTTGTCAAAGAATCTTTCGGACATATATGTGTCCTGAAATATTCTGCTGAAAGTATCCCATGTTATGTCTCTCAATTCTTGTCCTTTGGTGTGTTTCAAGTCCCGCCACCATCTAGCTGTTTTACCATTTAGGTTGTATATGGCTAGTCAGGCTTGCATTTCACTGGAGTAATTATGAACTTTGAAGTACTTATTCATTCCTAGTAGCCATTCTTCAGCCTTCTCCCCGGAGTTAATCTCTCCGTCATATGTTGGGGATTTTAACTTTCTGAATTCTCCTTGTATGTTGTTGTCATCTTTCCTCCTTTTCTTGCAAGGAGGTGGTGAACCTTTATTGTTGGAAGAGCTCTTACAGTCCTCTTCCATTGATTTTGATATGTGTTCTCCCTGCTCTTCTCCCTTAGGGATGGCAGTCCTTTTTGTGTGACTATTTCCCTTTTTAAAAGTGTTGACTGAGAGTGTGGGTTGTCTGTGAGTTTTTTCCCTTGTTAAATTTTGAAGCAAAGCTTCATTTATGGCTTGCTGCTCTCTTCTTTCCTTGCTGCTCTCTTCTTTCCTTGCTGCTCTCTTCTTTTCTACATATTTTCATCTCGAAAACTTTGGAACTCCACCTGCAGATTTTGCATAGATTTCATCAAATCTGAGTTTAGTTCCACCACCACTTCTTTCTCTCATGGTGGTGAGTTCAGATTTCCGTGTATGTTGTTTCCCTGTTGTGCATTCATTTTCAGACAATGTCTATACTTGAAAGGTTATATAAGTATAAAGAGTAGAAAAATATGTTAGTTTATTTTCACATAAAACAAAAATAAAATTTAAATGTATGTTATCTTTACTGAGTATCGACAGTGGATGTTTTTTTTTTTAATGAGCCCAATAGGTCACTTAGTTTTTGTAACTGAGCTCTGATACCACTTGTAATGTGCCTAAAAATAGTTTAAAAAAAAAAAACATTACCGTAATAAACCAGTTAGGAAATGATAATTGTAAATTAACTTCAACACTGTTAAGAGAATACTATACCAATACTTCTTTTGCGACATTTTGAAGAGTCTTAGTTTTATAAGAATCGTGGTCTTATTGGTTGTTAATACTACATCTTTGCGGAAGTGTGATAATGAATATAAGTGTAAATCTGTCACCATTGTACAATGCTTAGAGGATAATAATGAAAATATCCTTCTTACAGTTTTAAGAGTTTGTATGCATGTTCATTAAATTCTAATTGATAATTCAGGTGGGATGGACCCCTATTGGTGAGGGTTGAGGCCCATGGTGAGATGCTTGGTCTTTTCAAGGGAAAAGTACCCTGGCAGGGCTGCCGAGTGGTAGGGTGTAAGAAGTGGAGACTGCTGACTTACTTAGCAAGTTTCGCTAATGCATTCAATTTGTATCTATTTGCAGGTGTACTTATAGCGGCATTCACCTAGGGTGCTTACTACATGGTTCCAATAATTTCTGAAACCCAAAGTATGTGATGGTTAAAGATCGACACCTTTAAAAGCCTTGGAGATCATTTGTGAAACTTGTTGAACTTATAAGAATTGTTGATTTGGTAATGTATTGTTGGTACTAGGCAATGCTTATGGTCTTTGCAATACTTGTGTGTTTATAAAACTTGTTGATCAAGTGTGACTCTACTACTATAGAGTTTTGGGTCCAAATCGAAACCTTTGGGGTTTGGTGGCAGCATTGAATGTACTTTTGCGATGGCACATGGCCAAATGCTACCAGCTATGATGAGGGTTTCTCCCTTGGTCTCTACACCAACGAAGGTTCAACTTTGCAGTTCATTTCACTTGTTTTGTTGTGGATGTGTTTGAGGGTTTCATGTACTGACCTGAGCTTGGCTCATGGTCAACACACCATAAGGGGGTTTCGTACGCATAGATGGCGACTAACCAAGAAGGTAACTTCTTCCTTGGCATAAATACTACGTTTTGATGCTATTTCAATGTGATAGATTTCGATACTAAATATTAGGGTTTTGACTTCGTAAGGTTCACTTGTTTGGCAGGTGGTTCGTATGCATAGATGGCGACTGACCAAGAAGGTAACTTCTTCCTTGGCATAAATACTACGTTTTGATGCTATTTCAATGTGATAGATTTCGATACTAAATCTTAGGGTTTTGACTTCTACATGGCTACCATTTGACAGCCAGTACTTCGACTTTTATTGTGTTGCAAATGGTAAGTTAGATTTCACCATTTCTTAGCTTTCCCTCTCGCCTGTGTGGAGTTTACTGTTGGTGTTTGCTATGTGGAACTTTGTAAGCTTGGTTTGGGTTTACTGCAACAGTTTTGGGTTCCTTGAGGTCGGCGTTTGTTGGACCATTGTGAAATGTATCTTCTGGTTTTCTTGATGGACCTGGAGGGTTCTAGTGTAGGGTTTGGCCATTCAGCTTAATGTTGAACTTTACTGAATTTGTAATAATAATTACCCAATATAATACTGGGGTTTATATGTATGCGTATTTTGTTTATAAAAGAATCCTTGGACCTGTGAAATGGAGGAAACGGCTTACTGTATGAATCTATAATTGATTGGCACACTATCTAGTTTCTGCGTCTTCTTATGGTAAGAGTAGATCGATTTCTGGGTTTGCTTGTTGGTTCCTTTTAATCTGAAGGTTGTCACTTGAGTAATTTATCATAGGAAATCGTGATTTTTCCATACCTGCATTTATTAAGAGCTGATTTTGACTCTGTCTAACGTTTAGAAGAAGAGTAGGGAAGGTATTGGCCTCTACGTGTTCTATTAGTCTTTATACCTGAATTAAAGAAAGATGCCCTTGCTGGTCTCTTCGTTTTCTTTGTATGAAGTAATGGTTATAAGTTTGGATTCCCTATGTGGCTATCGTGACCCTGTCTGTTGAAATGGATTTACAAATCTTAGTTATGAAATTGCTCCCAGTCACGATGTGTTGGTGGGAAGGGTGAAACCCTGGTTTGGTTTCCTTACATTCCTATGGGGATTCACTTTGGTTCTTCTTTGTGTGCATTTTCTGGTAGTTGATTTTACATGGAAGCTTAGAGGGATTCGATCCTTGACCTTGCGTTTTATGTTGAAAAGGTTGGTTGTATGTGTTTGTTAAATGGCAATGAAAACGCTTGTTTGGATGTGTAACTACTTCTATGCAAAACAATATGCTATTTGGTTGCTTGGACTATGGCTTGGTTTTCCTAGAAAAGTCAATGAGACTCGATCTTGTGACCTTTATTTCGATGGTTAAAAGTACTATAGTTTAAAGATGTGGAATGCACTTGTTGGTAGTGGGATTCGATTCATGAGAAAAGTATGATGTCACTTTCAATTAAATGGTTGACTGTTTAAATGAAAAACATAGAGATAGTGGAATGGAATGATACCATGGTTTGAAAGGAATAAACATAATAATTATTGCTATTATTAAATCTATGTTTTGATTTGTAAAGTGATTAAGAGAATAGATGTTTGATTTGATGCTATTGTCATTTCTTAATCACAAAGGGGATAACACTAAAATAATTAAAAGAGAAACAGAATTAATCCCTGCACTATGAATTAGTAGGACATTTCAAACCGAAGACATCATTATTGAGAAATATAGTAATAACCCTAAGTTTGTTGATGGGGTGTTGTCTAGCACAAGCTAGTTGGATAGACCTACTAGACCGTCCATTGGTTTCTGGGTGAAACCTCTAAGTGTTGATAATGTTTGTAATGAGAACAATGCTGAAGAATTAATTCTAATTTAAAATCCTACATCTACTATAACTGGGAAATGGAAACAATAAATACCACATACCTAGTTGCTTGGGCACTCTATCCTTTCTTGTAGAAGCCTGCACACTCAAACAGTAATTAGTGTAGAACTTGTTGTAATTAGCTAAGTTGTTAGGGTGATTTTCCTTAGGTGGATAACTTTGGGGCTACCATGTTCCTCCCAACCATGATCCTACAATCGTTCTTGGTTCTGTATGGATCCCCCCGAGATGGATTCCAACATGCAAAATAGATAGAGGACCTAGGGTTACTGTTGGTTCAGTTTCTTGGAGCAGAAGACTTCTCTCTGATTACCATAAGAGAATGATAATGAAAAAGATAGATGATCCCCAAAACTTGGGATCTTCCCTCTTTATGTAGGGGAGTCTTGAATTATGACTGTTGGAATAATTAGTTTCTTTAAATTAGATAAATAATATTTAAAAGATATTATTTAATAAATATCTAGTCTTTTGCACTAAGACTTTTTCAATGGTTTAATCTAATAGTGATTTATGATTTAAGATCTTCATAATAATTATGATAACAATAATTATATTAATAATATTTCTAACCTAAGTAATACATTAGTAATACTATTTATAAATGTGGCTACCCACTAAATATTAATACTTTATTAATACTATTAATTAATGTGGCATCCCACTATGCATAAACTATATGCAATAATGTCTTTTATAAATAAATAATCACATCATTATTTATTAAATATTCTTAATAATAATATTAAATCTTGTATCTTTACATGATACTTAGTTTAACAACTTAAGGGTAAGGTCCACTTCTTTGGACGGTCTTTCGGTAAGCTAGGATAGGCACCTCTAGTTTCTCTCTTTGCATGTCGGATTCCCTCGTTTAACATGGTAGTTCCTGTTGAATATTGTAACTTCTAAGAATATTATATTTGTACTTTATTATTCCGGAGATGTTTCATCCCTCCGTGGTAATTCTATTATGTATCTAGAGATGTTTATTCCTCCGATGAATTGTGGTAACCAGGGTTATTAGACCCACCATGTGGGGGTCGGCCCTGAGTTTATTATTTAGGGGTTATTAGACTTCACTAGGAGGTCAGCCCCATTAGGGATTTTGGTCAGTCAGGAATCATTATAAGTAGAGGAGGAGAGCTCCTCATTTGACACACTTGCTAAACTTAGAAAGTAGCGCACTTGTGTTTGAGAGGTCTGCATAGGAGGTGGAGAAGAAGGAGGTCAAGTCTTGGAGCACATCTTGTATTTTGGTTGATCATCTTATTGAGGAAAGCTTTGCTAGGTTTTCTACCCCATGAGGGTTTCCCAAGGTAATATCTTTGTCTATCTTGTGATTATGTTTCTTTTAGTGATCTTGCTAGTCAAATTAGAATAATCTTAACATGGTATCAAAGTTAGCCTGAATAGAACATCTTTCACAAGGTGAAAATATATTTCTCTCTGTCTCCCAAAATTAGGGTTCATGCAAAAGTTAGTATTTTTGGATTCTGGTTGGATGGATAAATAGACATTCTAAAGATCTATCTTTTGAGCTTTGGATCGAAGTTTTTGGTTGGGTAGAACTCTGGGAAAGTCAAACCCTAGTTTTACCAAAAGTGCGATAAACTAGAAATTCTGTTGCAGATCCAGAAAAGTGAAAAGGTAAAGTTTCCTACTCTATCATTTATCTCTTGGACTCCCCCAAGAGAAGGTGGCTCCAAGCACTAAGCTTGAAGACAAGCTTGAAGGTATAGAAAATTTACGGGCATGGAAATACAGAATTGGTCTCATTCTTGAAGAGAATGATCTTGCTCAATATATCAAGGATGAAGTTGCAGAACCTGAAGGAGATGAAGCCAAAGAGAAGCATAGGAAGGATTTGATTAGGGAAAAGAGAATCATTGTTGATTCTATTAAATACCACTTGATTCCCCAAGTGGAATCCAAGAAGACTCCAAAGGAAATGTATGATGCCCTAGGAAGAATGTATGAAGGAAAGAACATCGATAGGAAGATGAATCTAAGAAATTAGTTGAAGAGTACCAAAATGCACAAAGGAGAATCCATTCAAGACTACTTCTCAAGGGTCTCCCAAATCAAGGAGCAACTATATGCCATTGGTGACACTCTTGATGAAGATGAACTTGTGATGACTGCTCTAAATGGTCTCACTAGACCTTGGGAATCATTCATACAAACCATGTGTGCTAGAAAAGAAAGGATGAAGTTTGATGTAGTATGGGAGGATTGTGTTCAAGAATAAGCTAGGGTAGCCAACAGAGAAGCCCTTCTCAAGGAGGATGACCAAGCCTTGGATACACACACTAAGAGAAGGAAGAATCAATCTTACTTCAAGAAGGACAATCACAAGGAGTCTCAATCTCCACAAAGATTTCAGAAGAAAGGAAAAGGAAAGTTCTCTTCCTTCCAATGTTTCAACTATCATAAAGAAGGACACATTGCTAGATTTTTTCCTTCAAAGAAGAAGAAAAATCTTCACTATAAAAGACATCAAGCACATCTTGCAGAAGATGATAGTGAAGAAGAAGAAGAAGAGGAACTAAGGCCTCATGGGAAAAGATCCAAAAGAAATGAAGAAGAAGAAGAAAGGCCCCTCCCTAGGAAAAGATCAGAAGAGTATGTTCTAGAAGGAATGAAGAAGAAGATGTAGAAGAGTATGTTCTATTTTCTGCACTCTCTGGATCTGTGTCTCCTGGAGAATATACATGGCTCATTGATAGTAGTGCTTCAAAGCACATGACAGGTCAAAAGAAAACTCTCTCAAGACTTGAAGAAAATTCTTCTCCACAAAAGGTATCTCTAGGAGATATTATCAATATCCCATCAAGGGAATTGGTGAAGCAAGCTACAAGCTTGATTCTGGAACACCCTTAAAGATGAAAGAAATTTTATATGTTCCAGGTTTGAAGAAGAACCTACTTTCTATTTTAGCACTAGATAAGAAAGGATTTAGAATTGCATTGATTGATGGTCAAGTACTTATGTGGCCCAAAGGAAAATCAATTGAGGATGCAATTGTTATTGGTGAAGAAGAAGGAGGTCTTTACAAACTCAAGGGTCACCCAGAAGATGCCCTTGTCCATGAAACCACTAGCCCCAGTGAACTATGGCATAGAAGGCTTGCTCACATTAACTACAAGGCCCTATCCTATGTGAGCAAGGTGGTCATAGGATTACCAGACTTAAAGATTGACCATAATGGCTCATGCAAAGGATGTGAAAAAGGGAAGAATGTTAAGAACCCTTTTCCAAAGAGTGAAACAAAGACTAAGAACATTTTGGAGTTAATACACTCAGATGTATGTGGACCAATGCCCACCACATCCCTAAGTGGGTTTGAATACTATCTCTCTTTCATTGATGACTATTCAAGGAAGAATTGGATATACTTTATAAAAGGTAAGAATGAAGTCTTTGGAAAATTCAAAGAGTTCAAGGCCTTAATAGAAAATCTCTCAGAAAAGAAAATCAAGATTCTCATAACAGATAATGGTGGAGAATATACTTCAAAGGACTTTGAAGACTTTAGTTGAAGAAGCAGCTCTCAAGAAATCTAGGAAGTGCCAACTTGAAGAAATCTATGAAGAAGATACACCTCCTAGAATCACAAAAGTTGTGCCCATCCCTAAAGATGATACACCAGAGGATCATGACATGTTGGAACCACAATAACTCCCTATTACAAACTTATCTAGGAAAAGAAGGCCAGCATGGGCTAGAGACATTATTCAAGGAGCTGAAAAATATGGAGCTCCTGAAGGCTCCACTAGAGAAAGAAAGAAATCAAAGCTAGTATCCAACTATGTGGCTTTGATGTGTGATCTTGTGGATTAACAACCTACTAGCTATGAAGAGGCAGCTCAGAAGAAAGATTGGGTAGAAGCAATGACAGAAGAATATCAGTCAATAATGAAAAATGATGTTTGGGATATAGTTCCAAAACCAAAAGATAAAAGTATGGTTTCTTCCAAATGGATATTCAAAATAAAACATGCTGCAGATGGTAGCATTGAAAAATACAAGGCAAGATTTGTAGCCAGAGGATTCTCTCTGAAAGAGGGAATTGACTATGAAAAAACTTTTGCACCAATTGCTAGGTACACTTCAATTAGAAATATCATGGCACTTTCATCTATGATGAAGTGGAAATTACACCAAATGGATGTTAAGACAGCTTTTCTGAATGGTGTAATTGAAGAAGTGTACATAGAGCAACCACAAGGGTTTGAGGTTAAAGATGGGAGAACACATGTATGCAAACTGAAAAAGGCATTATATGGATTGAAGCAAGCTCCCAGAGCTTGGTACGGAAGGATTGACAATTTCTTAACTAGCATGGGCTTTACCAAGAGTAAAGATGACCCTAATCTTTATCTCAAGGTAATGGATGATGAACCAGTTATACTGTTGTTGTATGTCGATGATCTATTTCTAACTGGATGAGAAACAAATTATCGAATGCAAGAAGAAGCTTTCTTCAGAATTCGAGATGAAAGATCTCGGATTAATGCATTACTTCTTAGGTTTAGAAGTATGGAAAGAACCAAAAGGAATCTTTCTAAATCAAGGTAAGTATGCTGCGGAGATTCTAAAAAGATTTGATATGTTGGAGTGTAAAGCCATGGCCACTCCCATGGACTCCAACTTGAAGTTGTTAGTTAATGACTCATCAGAATTAGTGGACATAACTCTATATAGACAAATCATTGGGTCATTGATGTATTTAACAAATACCAGACCAGATATATGCTTTGCTGTAAATACCCTGAGTCAGTATCTAGTAGAACCTAGAAAGGTTCACTTAATAGCTGCAAAGCATGTAATGAGGTATCTAAAAGGTACATTAGATTTTGGTCTATATTATCTTGGAAATCATGAACTCAAATTACATGGTTACTCAGATTCTGATTGGGTAGGAAGTGTCTCAGACAGAAAGAGTACATCAGGTGGATGTTATGGTCTTGGATCTACCATGATCTCATGGTTCAGTAAGAAACAATCTAGTGTGGCTCTCTGTACTGCTGAAGCAGAATATATAGCTGCCTGCTCTGCCAGTTGTGAAGCAGTGTGGCTTTGGAAGCTATTATATGGAGTGTTTGACTTAGAAATGGATCCCACTGTGATCATGTGTGACAATCAAAGCTGTATTAAGATGACAGAAAATCCAGTATTCCATGATAAGTCAAAACATATAGAGATCCGATATTTATACATACGACATATGGTGCAGAGAGGAGCTATTAAGCTCGAGTATGTGAGCACTGAGGAACATATTGTTGATATATTGACCAAACCTCTGTCTCGAGTAAAATTTGAATATTTTCGAGACAAGCTTAGTGTTGTTCAAAAGGACCCTCCTCGAAAGGGGGAGTGATATAGTCACTAATGATGAGATTGCCCTCATCGACAACCAGGTCGATGATGAGGATACATGTTTACTATAACTAGATATTTATGTATGCTTAGATTACTTAGATTTAGGACACTTATACTTAGAATACTTACACTACTTGTTTTTATATTGATGTATTGATGAGGATACATGTTTTGATGATATATGTACTTGTATTGATGAGGATACATGTTTTAATGATATATGTACTTGTATTGATGAGGATACATATGTGTACATGTATTGATGAGGATACTTGCTTTTATATTGATGTATTGATGAGGATACTTGTTTTTATATTGATGTATTGATGAGGATACAGGTGGGGATTGGATCATCCCTGGACTTCAGTCCTAAAGTGATCTGTAGACATATGTCTCCAAGAATGAAGTCCTTAGTGGACAAGTGGGGATTGTATCGTCCTCGGACTTCGGTCCCTTGAATTTTCCGAGAATGAAGTCCTTAGTGGACGAGTGGGATTGGATCATCCCTGGACTTCAGTCCTAAAGTGAGCCGTAGACATATGTCTCTGAGAATGAATTCCTTGATGGACATGTGGGGATTAAATCAGCCTTGGACATAGTCCTAAATGAATGGTGTGGATTAAATCATCCTTGGACATAGTCCTAAATGAATGGTGTCGGACTAATCATCCTTAGATTGTAAATCCCATAATTCTAAAAGGAAGGATTGTCTTAAACATGATTGTGATGGATCTCGTAATTCTGAAAGGAAGGATCACTAGAGTTGATAGGACTGTATCGTCCCTGGACCTCGGTTCAAAAGATATGTGATTTGGATTCTATCATCCATGGACCTATGTCCTAAAGAGATCGGGATTGATCATCCTGTAAGATGATTGTGTGATGACGATGCTGATGATCGTGTGATGATGATGTTGATGATTGTGCAATGACGATGCTGATGATCATGTGATGACGATGCTGATGATCGTGTGATGACGATGCTGATGATATTGTGATGATGATGTTGATGATCATACGATGACGATGATGTTGATGTTCCAGTAACTGGTTGAGTTACTGATGATGATGTATTGAAGAAAGCTTCCGATGATTTACAGATGTATCATGTATGATGTAGTCGATGACTCCTTGCTCCTACAGATGTTGTTATAATATCCTTCTCATTAAGGGGGAGTGTTGAATATTGTAACTTCTAAGAATATTATATTTGTACTTTATTATTCTGGAGATGTTTCATCCCTCTGTGGTAATTCTATTATGTATCCGGAGATGTTTATTCCTACGATGAATTGTGGTAACCAGGGTTATTAGACCCACCATGTGGGGGTCAGCCCTGAGTTTATTATTTAGGGGTTATTAGACTTCACTAGGAGAGGTCGGCCCCATTAGGGATTTTGGTCAGTCAGGAATCATTATAAGTAGAGGAGGAGAGCTCCTCATTTGACACACTTGCTAAACTCAGAAAGTAGCGCACTTGTGTTTGAGAGGTCTGCATAGGAGGTAGAGAAGGAGGTCAAGTCTTGGAGCACATCTTGTATTTTGGTTGATCATCTTATTAAGGAAAGCTTTGTTGGGTTTTCTACCCCATGAGGGTTTCCCAGGGTAATATCTTTGTCTATCTTGTGATTATGTTTCTTTCAGTGATCTTGCTAGTCAAATTAGAATAATCTTAACATTCCCGTAGTATTTGATGATAGATAAAAGATGAATCATTTAATCAAATTAAATAAATGTGATGAAATTAAAAGTGCTATTCAGAGTCTTTTCCGACTCAACACTTTGAGATCCAGTAACCCCGAGTGCTCTTCAGAGCCTTTTAACTCAACACTCTCACATGGGCATTACACTAGTGCAATTCCAGAGCCTCTGCTCAACACTAGTGCTAGGACATGGTTGTGAGGCACATCTAGAATATTTAAGTTGCCTTAGATATGGTATTCATTTATCAAGCTTGGAGTGCTCCAGGGCTTAGGCTCAACACTCAATGTACCTCAAGGCTTACTCCCAGTACATAAACATTATTCTAGGTACATCAGAGCTTATGCCCAGTATGTCAGTTATATGTGTGTTTCTGAGTCCATGCTCAACACACTCATAAGTCAAATCATGTAAAAATCATAGCTCTGCACAGTAAGTAACAAAAGACCATCTCAGTATATTAGGGTTTGTACCCATATCAAAGTTGAAGAACATCATTAAAACATTGGGGCCTTCTCGCCCAGTATACACTCAAATAAAGAAGTAAGTCAAGGTCCATGCCTGATATGTAAATATATAAAAGAGTAAATCATAGGTGCTAGGTCTTATGCCCAATACTCAAAATAAACCATAAGTGTTGGGGCCGTGGCCCAATATAACAACAAAAATAGTTAGTCCAAAATTTTGGATATTACATCAAGGAACATAGTACAATCATCAAAGTGTGAATAGATGTGTTGAGATTGAACACGAATATGAATCCATCGATCAGGGGACATTGATGTATTCCCAAAACTATCGATGGTGAGAGAACCTACCACTAATGACTACAAGCCTCAAGGTACTAAACCGGACTCTAAGTCTCAATTTTGGAATAAATGAGTTGAAGTCGATGGAACGAAACTCATTGGAAGGAGGGAATTAATGCATCCCCCATCAATTAGTATGAGGTAACAATTACGCTAAAAGATTTGGAAGAACTCGGACGAATAGAATGGACTAACTCAATAGGGATGGCCAACATGAAATAGTCAAAAGATATGAGGAGTGGCCAACTCTGGTTTCAGGAATTCCTTTGAACAAGAGCATGAGCAAATAGATAGACTCAGGAAGCATAAACTCAAGTACTAGATGATCATAACACTATGCGATGCAGGAGGCACCAACAAAGGGATCCATAATGACTGGAAGCTTAACCAGCTGGTGGAGTAAAATCTGAGAAACGAGTACAACTCTTAAGGTCCTACTATAGTCCCGAATCATAATGAATGGAGTGGAGTGAATGCTCTGTTAAAAGGAGACACGAAAAATGCCACCAAGAAGAAGTAAATATTTTCCCGTCCAAATTTTTCAGTTTTTTTTTTTTTTTGGTCTTTTTCATATTGTGAAAGCTTGAAAAAGAATAAAACTACTTCTAGTACAATAGGTGAGCGAACGAGTGTCAAATTGCAAGAAAACTAGTCCCAAGTAGTGGAACATACGTATGAACAATGCAAGGAAGCATGTGCAAGATGTGGACACTCGGGGGGGTATTCCCTCACAGTAAAAGGGTCATCAAATTGCGAAAGGAAACTAAAAGATCTTCTTGGCTCGAAAGGGAAAGTGCTCAGGCACATGGTTAATAATTGAGTAAGTGGGATCCGGCACATGGCTCAAGCGGCAAGTAGGATGATGCAATGCAATCACAACTCGATATGAAATGGGGGAGTCCTTATGGGAGATGGTTAGCATAAGACAAAGTAGAGTATGAGTCTTTATCGCAAATTCATGGAGTAACTACAAAGGACTCCCAAACCTAAGGAGGAACAATGACATGGGATCCAAAAGACATAAAAAGGATCTAACTAGGGAACCCATGGTCAAACAAGATACTACTGCCAAATAACGATATTTCTATAACAGTGTGAAAGGTTCCGTGTGGGTTAAAAAGCAAGGTCGCACCTAGGGTTAATGATTAATGGTCAAAGGTCAAATGCATAATGAAGGAGAAAATGACATCTAACCTATATGACCGGTGTAAAATATACCTATTGTAGGCGTGAAATGGTCAAAAAATCACTCTCGTCGGAAAAATCTATTCAAAATGGTACTCCAAGACGACATATTAGTCCAGTAATAGCTCAAAACGATAAAACTATAGGAAAGTGGGTTTTAAAAACTATAAATAGTAATAAAAAATTACAATTACTATTCCATTTTCACATTTCACCCAAATAGTAGTTTTTTGTTAGTTTTCACCTTGATCTTCAATTATTGATTCTGGGAGCTACGGGTGTCAGATCATCGATCCGTCTGGAGCAGGTTAGTATTCTCATCCTCCTCTTCCATTTCAATGCTTTTATTTCAAGTCTTGGTGGTCAAATTTTTATATTTTCCAAGCCCTACATCTTCTCAGAGTTGTATGTGGGCTACTTCTTTACGAGTATCATATAAAGCTTCCTGGACGCGGTCAACGCATGCGTTGACCGCATATGGACGCGACTGTAATAACTTTTGACCACGTACAAGGCCGCGAGGATGGTGTTTTAATGGATAAATGCTAAAAAAAGTTTGATTTTTCCACCAGGATGGTCCTAGAGTGGAGGGAGAGGGAACATGACATCGTTGATGAGCAAGTGCAATAGGATTCACTCACGCAACAAGCGTTATAAGCGTGTGGTTTATATAATTTTTGGAGCATTGGGGGTTTAAGGGCCCAAAACCAATTACTCCGCCGACTAATCGATTACTGGGATGTAGATGCACAAAACTTCGACCTGGATGGTCAACCACTTCCATTGGAGGTGGAGGATATCTACTTTATCATAGGGTTGTCCCAGCGAGGGGATGTACAAAGCCTTAGGTCCCGCAATGTTTGAGGTGGGATCACGATTAGTGATTATATAGATAGGTACTACCTACCTGGAACTCAGAAGGTGGGTAGCCAGATCCCTATCAGTGCTATTGCGAGCATGAGTGTGAAGATAATAGTGCTCACACTCGGGAGGATATCAGGTTCAGCTGCACCACATCAGGATTCAAGGCCGATGATATTCCATGCAAAAGAATGTATGAGACCGACAATGTACAACTGGTGCACAACGTTGTTGGTTACTATGAAGAGCCAGCTAACGGAGTGCAAGTTGGGAAGGGAAAGGAACTTTGGATTTGGAAGCATACTCTGTAGTTTCTTCTTTGAGAGGGTTCCAGGATTGAGTCTGAGGGTTGAAGTCCCTCCTCACTGTCTCCGAGATCTCGCCTAGACCTGGTGGGAAAAGGTGTTGACGCAACAGGGTGGTGGCTGACAGGCATCACTATATTCAAATGAGTTATTTCATTGGTGGGCCCGATAGGTCATTGCCATTGATGACTATCCTTATGAGGGTATAGACTTCATAGGGGTTAAGAACATGCCGCTCCTACCAGGGGCCGCATTCGGAGATATCTGTATGTTACTCTTTTTGGAATATTCAATTTTTTTTGTATTTTTTTTAATATAATTGAATGCAAAAAAATGTTTTTGGTGTGGTATCACATATTGACAGTTGATTGTTTGCTCGCAGATCAGGGTCCTCCAAGACCTCAAGGATTCCCACAACATCATCGTCAAGGCAGGGGTGGAGAGGTGGTTGGCGCTACAGCAGAGCGCACGCTAGAGACAGTACGGGTCAACCTAACCCACATGACTACCAGAATACCGGTGATAGAGGTGGAGCATCTCCCAGAGGGGATGCAGCGTCATGTTGTAGGAGTACCGGGTACCTAGGTGCAATTACTGCGGTGCATAGCCAATGCAGTTCATTACTATGTTCAGCCACATCCTATTGAGGTATCGAGGCCTCCCCGTAGGGCTTATATGCCATGGAGTCCTATATTTTTGTATCGATTATTTATATTTTTTAGAGCTACGGGCTCTAGTTTTGTATTGTGACACCACATTTTGGACATATTATTTATAAAAAACTATGATTCTTCAGTTCTACTATATGTGTATGTACAAATGTATGAATGAGTGTTTATTTGTCTGCTTCTTTTATTGATGAGACAACTTCCAATCTAGGACATAATTAGCATATGAATCAGGTACATGATTAAAACATCTCGGAACATGAATGTATGTAATGAAAACAAATTGGCGTTCCAAGAGTCTTACCCTTAAGAACCTCCGTAGTAATTTAGGATCCCTCACACAGTACTGACCATTCAATTGAGACACAACCAGTTGCGAATCCAGGCGGACTTCTAAAGATTGGATACCATGCGAAATGGCATCATGAAGTAGCTCAATAACTACACTTTACTCAACCACATTATTGGATGTAGGACCGAGACAAGCACCTCCTGAAGACACAATCTGATGGTCAGGTGAATGAATAACCTACGTAGCATAAGCGAGTCTCTATGTATGAGGGCTAGCACCATCTGCAAATCCCAAGAACACAGGAGATTCTACTGACATCTTTCAACCAAAAGGAAGCGAATCAACAGATCTGGACAACCAACATAAATCTAAACTATGTACAGAAGCAACTATACAATAGTATACAAAAGTATCATCTCAAGCTAGAAGCTCAAGCATAATACTGCTTGAGTTAGAGCCCATTTCTAGGCTCCTTCAAGGCATTCCCCTCACAGTCTTCCAATTCGTAGGCTCCTTTCTCAAGGACATGCCTTACTATGTAAGGACCATGCCACATGGGATTAAAATTGCCTACCCCCAAGGGTTCCTTAGCTTGATAATACAAGAGGACCAAGCCACCTTCAGCATATTTCTGGGGATAGACAAACCTATCGCACTGAACCTTGACACGACGTTTGTTGGCATCTATAGCCACGGTGGCATCTCAACGCAGCTCGTCAAGCTGCTCAAGGTGGATCAAACGTTGCTCAACATCTGAGGTGTCGGGAAGGATCTCTATGGATAGTTTCAATGAAGGGATTGTGCATTCAATCGGTAAGATAGAATCCACACCATGTACTAGCTGAAATGGTGAGAAACCGGTGCAAGTCTTAACTATGGTTTGATATGCCCACAAAGTAGGATATAACATGATATGCCAATTGCTCTTGCTTTACTGGATGGTTCATTGGAGAATGGTCTTTAAGGACTTATTGACTTCCTCGACCTGACCATTCGCTTGGGGTAGTAAGAAGATGAATGATCTTGATGAAACCCAAGCTTAAGTGATAAATCCACCATCATTTTATTTTGGAAGTGACTGTCATGGTCAGTGACAATCTCTTTTGGGATACTGAATCGAGTGATAATATGATTGAATACGAAGTTGGGTGCAATAGCACCGTCGGATTTTACGATCAACATGGCCTCATCCCATTTGGAAGAGTAGTCCATAGCCACAATAATATGGCGATGCCCCCCAACTGAAATTGGTTTGCAATCCATGAAATCCACCCCCCAATTGGTGAAGGGACCAACAGTGATGACCGGATGAAGGGGCACAGGATGCCAGTGTACATTTCGAGAAAACACCTAGCAAGGGTGAAATCTCTTCATGGCATGCATATAATCTTTAAAGATCGAAGGCCATAAGTAACCGGCTCACATGATACGTTGGGCTATCGCAAGCCCATATAAGTGACCACCACACGCCCCACTGTGGCAGTCATTCAGCACTAACTCCGCTTCTTCATGAGTTAAACAATGACGTAGGATGGATTCTTTTCCTCGACGATACAAAGTGTTGTCGATGATGACATAGTCTTTAGCGTGATGTCTCACATGTCTTCGTTCATCTCGCGAATAATAAGAAGGGAAATTCAAAGTTTGGAGATATATAATGATATCTCCATACCAAGGTTCCATTGACGTGATAGAAATAAATGTTCATCCACAAAAGAGTCTTCATGGACAATATCCTCATCAAGTCATGGGAAATCCGACATGAGCTCAGCGAAAACCAAGGATTTCATCGATTTCGCCAAATTAAAATCAAGATCAAACTTCTGAAGAATAACAATCCACTTATTATACTTCCCCCCAATTAGGCATCATGAAATCACGAACTGAAATGGATTGACATGTGCTATGACAGTTGTTTTCCTAAGCATAATGTAATGCCATAAACATTGGACTGCATGAACAGTTGCAAGTGCCAATTTCTCCATGTGAGAGTATGTCAACTCAGCGTCTACTAGATTTCGACTAAGGTAGTAAACAACATGCTCTTAGAGCACATCATCCACCTGAAATAAGACCATACCAATTGTCTCTTGAGATGCAGCCACATAAAGAAAAAAATCTCTAGCAAAGTCGAGTTTACTAAGCAGAGGGGCCGATACCAAAGCTTTATTCAAAGCGTCAAAAGACTACTAGGCTCACTCATCCCAGATAAATGGAGTTTCCTTCTTCAAAATTCGCGTGAAACCTTTGGTAATACTGGAATAATTAATGATAAAGCGCCGTAATAAAGTGGCTTTCCCTTGGAGGCCCTGAAGTTGAATTAAGTTCCGCGGGGGAGGCAACTGAAGTATTGCCTCAACCTTAAGAGGATCAACTCTTATACCCTCTTTGGAAACTATGAACCCTAAAAGGCGACCCGTTTTCACGACAAAGATGCACTTGTTGGGGTTCAAACGAATCTTACAACACCAATATCTTTCGAAAATGAGGCAGAGGTGCTTGGGGTGGTCCACTCTCTTACAAGAATGGCCAGCAAGATCATCCAAGTAAGCCTCCACTATATGCTTAAGGTTGTGAAAAGCATAGGTCATGGCACGTTGAAAAGTAGCTCCAACATTTTTAAGGCCGAAGGGCATCTTCCGATATGCAAACATTCCCCAAGGACATATAAAAGCAGTTTTATGTTGATCCTCGGGCTTAATCTGGATCTGATTATATCCTGAGAAACCGTCCATAACCGAAAAAACCTCGCTTCCCGCACACGCATCCAAGATTTGATCTATGAATGGAGTGGGGAAGTTATCTTTCGGGTATGCGTGGTTCAGATCGCTAAAATATATGCATAAATGGATGGTTCCTTGCTTATTATCCACGGAAATAGGATTTGACACCCATTCGGTAAGGGGAACTGGGTAGATGAAACCGGATTTAAGTAGTTTCTCCACCTCTGCCTTAATCGCAGCTACCTTCCTAGGATTCACAACACGAAGACGTTGTCAAACCGACTTAACATTAGGATATGTCTTAATCTCATGTTCGACAATGCTAGGGTCTATTCCTGGCATCTCCTCATATGACCAGGTGAAAACATCCGAAAATTCCTTGAACAAATCAGTGTATATGCGGATCTCATCGGGAGAACAATCAGTACTGATATAGACGTTCTCAATCTTTCTAGATGTGTGAGAAATTTTGATCGGTATGGTTAGGGAGATATTAGCCATATTCCCCTTCTCATAAATCCCATGTGAATCCAAAGGAGCCACAGGGTGACCAACCTTCTCAGCAAGAGTCGTCCTAAAATATTCTTGCTCAATAAGATCAAGGTTGAGAAGAAAATAAGAGTGATGATGAAAATCTCCCCAAGGCCTCTCACTACCACACATGGCCTCAATGATAGCCTCATCCAAAGGAAAAGTACCATCAAGACAATCATGCGAGCAAGATGAGTCGGCTACCCATGCGGGCATCATAACGAGATCTTCCTCTTATGTCCATGAAGAGGACAGATCCAGCTCTACAGTAGCTTGTTGAATATCATGAAATGCAAGCTCGGTTGCAGATAGTGGCATAGCCATTCCAATGCGTGAAATGTCTCCAGACAGGGAACTCGTGGATGGTAAATTCTATGAATCATTAAAGTACAAGGTCCGAAAAGGTACATATTTAATGAGGATGGCGCACTATCGGAAATGGTTCCAATGAAAGAGATCAGTGCAACAAAGTCGAATGATCCCATCAAGGATGAATACAATCCTACACCAATATTCCCAGTTTTCAGCTAAGAATTTTCGATCAGGGGAACAACAATTCCCAACGATGCTACGGAATTGGAAATAGAGAAGTCTAGCTGATCAACTGTCACAATTTTTCCTTCTTGAGGAAAGAAAATAAGTCTAAACACAGAGGACACAATCTCTTTCATTGCATAGATCCAATTCCTACCCAGAAGAAGGTTGTAGTCGATGGGCGCATCAACCACCTCGACTTCAATAGGCATGGATTTCCCACCCAAGTGGACCTCAAGGGAAGGGAGAATACCATGCAGCCCAAAAGACCGACCATCGAATGCAGTAAGCATGGTGATAGATTTTGACAAGGGAAGAGAGCCAAGAGCTTTCCAAAAATCCAATGACATCACCGAGTTGGAAGCACATTCGTCAACCACCATATGTTTAATGATTTTCTGTAAGCACCTAACATGGACTTGAAAAGTCACATGATAAGGCAAGTGAGGCTGGATATCAGTAGTGTCGAATTTAATCATGTTAGAGCTACCCTGATCCTGAACTCCCAAAGCACATAAAAGGGCATTCCTTTGTGAAGGACATGCCTATAAGACCTCAAGATCCAACATGGCAAAGGGATTTTGGCCCAAATCTTCTACAATGGAGTATTTTTGGGAGGCTCAGGAATTCAGATTACGCGCTGAGCGCCTAAGAACACCTTTAAGTATCTATGGCACAACAATGGGCTTCTCGATATGCAAAGAGGAGTTAGGAGGAGGGGGCTCATTCCCGATATTCGGTTGTGGTGCACCATAATCGCATTGGAGAGTAGCAATACTAACCACAGATTGAACCATGTTCACGCATCTGTATTCACTGGCATGAGAAGAGGACGTTGAATTTTCGTTAGCCCATATCCAGTGACGGAAGCACTCGAAGCCATATTCTGATGATGTGGAAGGGGATCTTTCAACACAACTGGGATCTGTGCAAGATGCTTCAAAGCTTCTTAAATTCAAGGACACAAGTGGGTAAGGTGATCTTCCCCGCAAATCTTGCAAGGGAATTTCACCTTACGTCTAGGATTACGGTCCCCACTAGCATTTCCATTGTTTCGAGGAGGGTTGATGTTCTCTTTTCTAGGATTATTTCTATTACTTCCATTATTTCCACCCTTACAATTGTTTCTCCCCTTCTTCTTTCCACCAAGTTTCTGGTTACCTGATGGGTTTGCTGATTGTATAGAATGGACATTGGATGATTGGGTGGAAGTGGATGAGGCGTGAGCTTGTCCGGGTGTAGATTGGACAATAGAAAAATTTTGCATTTGATTTGTAACCAAGTCTATGGGTCGAGTACTCGTGGATCCAACGATGTCATCAGCATGTTGTCCAAGAACAGGCTTGGGCTCATGACATGAGTGTTGTGCGTCAAGAATAATATCGTACAGGATGAAAGACCAAGCGTAGACTAGGTCTAGCTGTTGGGATTTGAATATAGCTTGCTCCTCATTCGTAACGTCAGACACTGAAACGTCCTTCGAAACGCAAGGAAGTAAAGACTTAAGGAACCATTCCAATAGAAACTCTAGAGGAATGTTGGCTTTCACTAGCCTCTTCCATCGACACCACTCTTGAATATGATCATATATGTGTGTGGATTTGTCTTGGCAGAAGGTAGACAAGATTTCGGTGCTAGTAGCGTAGTGAATCGGTAGCTGAAAATGATCTAGGAAAACCAAGGCTATCTCCTTCAGAAAATCGACATACCATTTCACGGCTGCCCCCATGAGGGTGCGTTGAAATAGTCTCAAATGAATAGAGTCGTGATTTAATGAATTCGAGGAGCACCACAGGTGAAAAGTCGTAACATAATCACTTGGATCCTCGCCATTCTTCCCCTCGAACTTTGGAATTTTAGAAGGGAGCTTGGTAGGGACTGGAGGCCAAGTAGGGTCGTGACACACCAGATCATTCGTGAGCTTCAAAATATCTGGTAGATTCAAATGAGCAAGAAACAGGAGCTGCGGCTGCGAAGCTTGATTATAAGCTCCCAAAAGAGGTTGACTTTGTGGACCTGAAGGATGATATAGACCATAACCATGACCATAGGGATGATAACCTCCCCCAACCTTACCCACATAAGGGTATGAAGGTATATGTGTGTTGTAAGCACCATGGTGAGAGGGGTTGTAATAAGGGCCAAAACCAACTATGTTGTAATAAGGGTTACCACCATAATTATGGGGCATATAAGTGCTAGTAGTAGCAGGAGAAGTCGAGTGATGACCATAAGTAAAGGGTATGTTCCCACCTACCATATTAGGAGGGACATTTAGGTTATCAAACATGGTCGTAATCATGGGTATATGCGTAGAAGCATGTTGGTTAAATTGTGGAATATGAGCCGTATTATGAGAAGTGTTCCCACTGAAATTAGGGGTAGTCCTGGGAGGTGGTCTTCCTCCAACATGTGGGACAGATGAAGGAATATGACCAGACCCAAATTGAAATACAGAAAAAGAGGGTGCACCGCCCCCAAAGGGAGCAGTGCCCCCAACACCAAGGCTAGAGTTAGCATGACTACCAGACGAAGTGGATATAGCATTCGTATTGAGACTGGGCATACCAAATGAGAAAGGAGTTGTGGTCAAAAGATTTGTTGTATTATTAAGATCTGGCATCCCATATCGGAACCATGTGTGTGTGTATCAGCAAATGGGTTTGACTCTGGGGGTGAGTTCGACCCAAAACCCATAAGAGTGACGTGTGGGGGTGAACCTCCCTCCCAACCACCCCTAGGAGTGGAAGGAGCGGTGTGTCCATCAACATCACCCAACAAAGTCACGGGAATTCCCACTATGCCAGATGCAGAATTCATAATGTGAGATTCTTGAAGCTTGTGAAAAGTATCAATAGGATCAGAGGGGATCCTCCGACGTCTCTTTTAAAAAGGACGCGCTACCTCATCGGATGGTAGACCAGCCAAATGACAAGACCGATAGAGATGTGGATCTCGTTCCATGATAACTCCAAAAATTCAATAAATCAAAATGCCTCCTAACATCCAACTAACGATCAAAGAGCACACACCTAAAGAAACTACAGCCAAATGCACATAAACAGGACTGGCTCAAGGGACCTCCCAACACTACAGCCGGTATGTCTTGCGTAGGAGAGGCTTGAGACTCCCAAACTATAACTGGATGTAACAGAATCTGTTATAAGGGCTCCCTGACTTCACTACATGCATAGGTTAAAATCCCTATACAACAACAATTGTGTTGTCCAACCCCTATCTAACTCAGGACAATCGCAAAATTACTGCAATGAATTCCCTATGTGATACCTGGGTAAAGCAACTAAGGCCACCACATATAACCAATGCTCAGGAAGACATTCGTAGGTGGGATCCGTCGTATGGGCAGGGTAGCTAAGCCCAAAACTCAAGAGGGTCAAATCCCCCAAGAGCCCCCATACACGAACAAATATTGGAAGTATCTCCCACATTCAGCTAGTATTGGAGGGCAATCTCCGCAACCAACCTCCCGTGACATCGTGCTTAACTCTGGTTTGAGTAGAGCTTCCTGAGAACACTGATGTATACCATGGGTTTCACCACTCCCTGGTCAGACACATAATGTTTCGTTTAATAGTCTTGATTGTTAACTCACAATGATCTATTCCAAGACTCTAAACCTATGCTAGTTGGTGCACCCTATCAAAGAGAAAATCATTTCTAATCAATTTTAAGATTAAGCATTAATTTAAATGGCTATAATTACTCAAAGGATATGGTCGTGAAACTGATGATGTAAAATACTCAATGGTATGCACAATCGAAAATCACTAGACTCGTCTATTCAATAAAAAGCATGCCACTAATATGACAATCAATCCAACTGCTCTTTTGGAAATAAATATGCAATCTCTTTATGGTTTCAATGCACAAGCAAGTCCTAGATGAAAACACAGGCACTCTGATGCAAAATGCAGGAACATAAAGCAAATATTTTTGCATTTTCGCTTATAAATGAAAGGAAAATGCAAAACAATGTTTTTGTATTTTTTCAATATAAATGAAATGAAAAAATGCAAGCAAAATCAAACTATTCAGTAAAAAATGCAAGGCATATCAATTAGACAACTCAGCAAAATCCAAGCAGTAAGACCCAGCCAAGCTAATGAGCTCTAAAAACCAAAAATGGTGGGAAACCAAAAATATCAATAACTAAAGAAAGAGGAGTTTCTCGTCAATAATAGAGCATGGAACAGTTGGGAAACAGGCCTACTAAGACTCAGGAATACTCAGGACCAACCCAGCAACAATCCAAGGTCATAAACAGGACAATCTTGAAGTTGTACACGACTGTTCAAAGAACAGTAGCATCTATACGTTGGCTACTGTGCTGACAGTAGTAGGTAGACGCTGGCTAAACTAAGCTGACCCACATACAGGGTAAGGTAAATGAGCCAAAAATGAATCAAACATCCTAGAAAAACCAAGTTTTCTAATGCAGAACCCAACAGCCAGTCAATGACAAAGAAGCTCGACAAACAACAACTCAAAATAAGGAAAAATGCCTAAAAATACCCAAAATGGATGTTCCTCCCTAGCGTAGTCACCATTTCTGTTACGAAGAAAAACTTCCTATGGCTCGGGGCAGACCACAACAGACAGATGACTACAAGAAATCTACTCAATTCTCAAAACAATGCTATATAAATGAAAATGCTAAGATATGGAGAATAAGAGCAACCTTCAGCTGGATGTTTGAAGTAGATCCCCGTTGAGCTTTCAATCTCTACACTTGACCCTGCAGATTAGTCTCAACAACAAATACCAGCAAGTGCATATAATATATGAAAGACATTAGCATAATCAATAACATGGTCCATGATATAACAAGCAAATATAACCCAATGTAATTTAAACAACATTTACAAGATCAATTGGAAGAGAAAATGAGTATTTCCATTAATAATAACAAGAAGTACATGATACAACCTCTTGTCGAAAACCAATCTGAACCATGGACTAGGTCCCTCCACTTGTGCCTCCACCACTTCAATCTCCTAGGCAATGGAAAACTCAAACTATGAAGGAGTTTGGTAGGTGAACATAAGAATTTCACAACTACAAGGATCAATGGATGTAGACTCAAGTCACGGAAAAAATCCAATATAGTTACGGTTCTTTCCCTATCCCCCTCCTTCAATGCACCATAAGAGCTTAATATATAGCCTTCCAAAGGTAGGTGAAAGGTTGAATCGAGTCGTTTCTGGGGTACATGGAGGGACAAAGGTCACCCTAAGACCGCTTTTTGGAGTAAAAAGTAATTTTCTATGGTTTTTACCATTTAACTCGATGTACGTTGGCTACATTGGTGTAACCTGTGTATACACTAGCTATAGTGGAACAACTAGCATACATGAACAAAAATAGGGAACAATGGGTTCCTGGAGGAAAAATAATGGATCTGGGTCACTAAAATGAATACTGAAGGCCAATGAGTGTTGATGCTCACAAGGTGGAAAAATACGCTGTAACAAATGGGTCATGTAGAGATGCATCATTCAATTTCTTGAGGTCCACACAAATTATAATTTCACCTTTAGCTTTCTTGTCTTGAATTACCATAGCACTTATCCATTATGATTCTTCTACTGGTTCAATAATTCTTGCGTCAAGCATCTTATCAATTTCTTCCTTCACCTTTTCTTTATATCTGGGATTTAATCTGTAAGGTCTTCGCTTAAAAGGATTCACATCAAGCTTGAGAGGTATTTTCATAACTCCCAAGTCACCTAAAATTCCTTTCATTTCAGAAAACTTGGTAGGAAATAAATCTCAATATTCACGCAATAGCTCTACAATCTGTCCTATTGTTTCTTCATCCCAGTAATCCCCAATAGAAGCAAATTTTGGTTCATTCCCAGTACTAGTATTGATCTTTCTGGTCTTCGCAGGATTACTCAGGTCTGGACTTTCTAAATCAAGTCCTTCAACATCATTTTTTCCTTCAGAATCAAGTATATTCACATCGCGAGGATCTTCCTCTTCATCTTCATCTAGCGTGAAGTTGTAACATTCAAGGGCATTCTCCTACTGTATTTCCCAATCTGGCTGTTTATATATAGGAAACAAGACATCATTAAATATATTCTTTTTAATGATTTGTAAAGCCTCATTGACACTCGAACAATCATCCTCAAAATTGAAAGTGGATGGAAAGTCATTTATCATTATGTGCCAATCTATTATACCTTTGTAAAGTTCTGCTTCTGTATATCAGTTCATTGGTATTTGATCCAATGTGTGCACAAACATATGAACCCATTCTTCCTTAGGTATATGTATCCATGCTTGCAAGAAAAACTCTATATGATCTCTAGGATCACTCTATCCATTGTATTTTTCTTGTACTATCTCATTTTTCTCTTCAAATCTGATTTCCATCATGTGCTTACATTCTTCCCATGTGTTTAGGTTTTCTTTATGCGCATCCCACCACCTAGCAGGTGTAGCTCGGAATGCTATATAAAAAGCTACTAACTTATGTTCATCTGAAACTAATACTAAATATTCATGAAGAAATGCGTCAATATTAACCAAACTATCATAAGGAGGAGTTGTACTTACCTATGTTCCATTCCAGCGTAGTGACTTTGTTATCTTCACACATCGTCTTGCTGATACTTCATGCATTCGGCTCTACCATTTCTCCATTCCTGTGTTTGATTCTGATACGCAAGAACTATCGCATCTCCAGCTCAATCTTCCATCACCTATAGAATTACTGTAATCTGCTTGATTCATTGTCATCTTGTAGATATTATCAAGTTCTTGAGCTCTGCATTATTCTCGGACTTGTTTGACATACCTAGGTCCTTATGAAGGATCCAAGGGTGCGATGACCCTAATATCCAGTCCCTCAAATATCATTTGTTTTTTCTTGAGATTGATGATTGCGAGGTTATCATTTTCCCAGTCAATGCCCAATAATGCAAGGTAAGGATTGTTATCATATATGATCTCAATAACCTTGAAGTCTGCTTTACTTCACACTCCATCAATGTCTACATGAACACTTGATAATCTCCCAAAGGGTATAACCTTTTGCAGATTAGATAACCTCAACTGTATAGGCGACCAAGATAAATTTGGATTTCCCATTTGTTCCCATGTTTGTTTTGTCAGGACATTGACCTATGAACCTAGGTCGAGAATGACTTGGTTCATTTCATAATCTCTGATCTGCGCATTTAGCCTCATTTATCTTCCTGCCCTTCTATGGTTCTTGATATGATGAACTACTCTGTGTGCATCATTCATTGTATTATGTTATTCATAATGTCCCAATAGGTTCTATAATTCTCCTAAGGCGTTTCCGTGCCTTAGCAACTTTATGCAGCTCTATAGGAACTACGTAATAGGACTTATCTGTTCTGGTGAAGTTCGTGATCCATCATATGAAGTCAGCATGTCTAGTATCAATGTATGATCACTTCATAGTTGGTTCCTTGTGGTTGAAGGTTCCAAGTCCTGGAAGCCTTTTCTTGCTTCCATGAATGCCTTTTTCTCTTGGTCCGGGTTAAATGCAGGCATTTTTCCAATTGCTTTTCTTACCCAAGGCCCATTAGTAGGATTTGGTCTATTTAAGTGATCTTTAGAGGTCGAAGCATCATTTTTCCTATCATGGCTCCACTTCGCGTCACAAAATGAATGTTGCGATCTCCGTTTCTTTTCTCAACTGCGATCATCTGTATATTTTGGTTATGTCTTTCTGGTCATTTCTCTTGCATTTTTCCTTGCAAAATGGGACATGCTTCAATGACATGGTGAAATGACTTATAGTATTTACAATTAGTGCACAGGTTCTGACAGTCGCTTGCTAAATGTCTTGGTTGAGTGCAGTTATAGCATACAATATGACCTCTTTCTCTTCCTTGGCCAGTGTTACGTCCTCTTCCTTTGAATCCAACACATCCTCTATATGTGCCTTGATCATACTGCACATTTTCATTATTATGCAGTGTTTCTCCTTGGACACTATAGACATCATGCCTACTTTCTATCATGATATCATAAGCTCTGCAGTTGGTATCATCATGGCCAACTGACTTACAGAATTTGTAGTACAGGTTCTTTGGTGTTTGTACGTACTTCTGGAATATATAACAGTATTCTGGGCGATGTCCTCTACATTGGTGAATCTCACACCATGGTCCTTGTTGTTGATTCAATGGGTTCGGTGCTCCGCTAGCGATGAAATCTCTGAATACAGGGGAGTGTTCCTTGGAATTTCCCTCTCCTTTACATTTTCTACACAAAACCTCTTCTCTTATCTCTTTTCCTTTCTTCATATCGTGTAGCTGTAATGTTAAATTTTCTAGCTGTGTCTATATCTATACCATACCTGTGCTATTTTCTCCTATGGGAGAAGCTTCTAGCTTCATCACAATCTCTAATGCGTTTGTTTGCGATGTTACCTTCTGTTGCATCAATGGTAATCTAATGTGGGGAAGCAATGCATCTATGAACCATTTTTTATGTTGGTGTGGTCCTATTTCAAAGCTAACTTGATATAGCAAGGCTTTGAACTTCTGATCAAATTTCCACACAATCTCATTAGGTTTCTGTTTGATTTCTTTTAAATTTGTGATGCACTGAGATTCTGACATAGGTTTCTTAAATTCTTTAATAAGCGCAGTTTTTATATTAACTAGTGATCTTTTCTGTCCAACAGTATACTTCATGAACCATGTTAAAGCTCTGTCTCTAAATGTGGTAACTAGATGAGCTTGTTTTATAGCATCATCATGTACTTGCTTAACATTCCATCCAGCTTCACAGAGAAACCAATGTTGCTCTGGGTCTTCTAAACTGGTTCCTTTAAAAATAGGTAGCTTAATGTCGTCTTCCATTCTTCTTCTAGGAGGTGCGGTGTTCTGAAACAATGAAGGTATACCACTACTTGGCTAATTCTGAGTATTTTCTCTTACAGTATTACTACTACTAGTGTTCTGCGAACTAGTAATATTTATTTCCTAAACTATGGGTTTTTGTTGAGTAATGTGCTGATAACCAATGTGTCTAGGTTCTGTTTCACTATCAGACTCAACCTGATATGAGTTTCTATCACTTCCTTACTCATTTTCTAGGAATGTGTTAGGTTCGGCTTCATGAGACCTCTTTCTAGTGCTTACTTTATATATCTTTCCACTTCGCAAAATACCAATGTGTTCGTCTGTGTCACTGTCTGTGTTACTGAACATTACAGACTCAAACCCTCAGAATCTGATTGCATTCTTAAGACTCCTTTTTCAGCTAGTAGCATTTTAATGTATAAAATGAGGTTTTTCAGGTACTTACCTCTAAATCCTTGGAAGAAATATCCTTCTGCTGCGCTATAAGACTTCAACGTGTCCACATCAAATTCTGTAACATAGCCTTCCAGTAAGCTATCCAAGCAAAATTCTACTTCTCTTGAAATGTGGTTGTCAATCCCTTGAATCCTATGAATCAACTCTGGAGTCCAAACTATAGGTTCTCCACCCTAGAAATAGTTTTTTCATTCTTCTATCCTCGATATCCACTCATGAAACTTAGTAGAAAAAGATACAAATAAAATTTGATGCAAGTTAGTGAATATATACCTCTATAACCATTGTTCTATGGTAAGATGCGGATGTATGTTTCCTTTTTGTGCAAACTCAAGTTCTGTTTGGATTACCCAGTTCTGTATTTCTGTATTCTTTGGATAACACATAACACATCACCAGTTTTAGTGTGGGAATAGCAGCATTTATTGCTTCTTCCTTTAAATTCACATAACATAACAACATCGCATATCGATAGTTCTTAGCGTGGAAACATAACCATTTGTTGATCCCTATTTGTTAACTTTCCTCGTCTTTTTATTGGGCTAACCCCGGTTCGTCATAACTCCTTGATGGTAGATCCAACAAAATCCCCTTCATTGTCCCTTTTGGCATCAACCTGCGAACAAGATGAAGTCTCACCCGAAGTGAATATGGGTGGTTACAGAATCAAGTTTTTGCAACCTGGTGACGCACGGCTATGTTATGCGAGCTTCTTCAATGTCTACTTAACAGATTATTAACAATATGTAACTACGCACTTCACAGTTGTCAACAACCTACAAAATTGTTGAATCGTTGAATCGTTGCTACTTTTACTCTTATAACTAGGCATTTTCCATACTTAACACAACTTCGCAATCCTCATACATGTGTGTTCCACTAATTAACATATCATTCTCATTCACATTCACATGAAAATACATATATAAGCATAAACATACATGAACACAAAGCATAATATAGGTTGAATCACACAACACAGATATTTATGTGGTTCACCCCTGAGATGGAAGCTACGTCCACGGGAACTGTTCTTATATTTCTTGGAAGGGTTAACAGTTCTAGTCTGTGCATTCAACTACAGACTCTTCTCTACAATAGATCCTTTCACACACAGATGCAAAGTCTTTTTCTCTCTTAGATCTCTCTCAGACTAGATCTAATCCAACATAATCTTACAAAATCTAACCCTTCCTTATACAAAATTTCCCTTTTTATAGTTTTTTCCCAAAGGTCACATATTTACAATAACTATAAGCCAACCCCCATAGTACTCTTAAACCCAAAATGGCATGGTTCTCTTATTGACCAAGCTTTGTCTTTACTTTGTTGGAGCATTGTTGTCATTTTGCGCCGCTTCTTCTGGCTCTGACGCTTCTCTGATAGTCACAGTTTTGACCGCGCGACTCTGATGCTACAGTGACGCACCCTTTGCACCATTTCTCTTATTTACTCTTCTCTTTTGTAGTTGACGGTTCAATGCTTCATTCATAACTGCTCCAACTACCTTGAATATCCTTAGTACTTCACCTTTACTTAGGGACAGGTCCTTCTCTGCCACTTCACTTCGCTCCATACCCTGCTCCCGAGAATTGCGGAGTTGCTTCTCCCAAAACTGGTCAATGTTAGGCCTCACCTAAATTGTACTTTCACTATCAAAACTTCTTCCACTTGGGATGCACCCAACAGAAGAGGATGCCAATGAAGTAGAACAACATGAAGGTAAAAGTGAATCCATGCACATATATTTTCTCCAATCAATTGAAGAAGTGAAGCAGATAGAATTCCAAGTTGAATATGTGAGTCTTACTATTGATAACAATAATTAGTGTAGGGTTGTGTCTACACTATTTCAACTATTTTACTAAGAAATGGTTAATTTCTATGTTAGCAAATGAAAGGATTATTACAAGTTATCATTAAGATCTACATTCATTCATCAATCAAGATAAGCAAACTTAAGATCTAAAGCCATTTAAAAGTCTAAATCACACAAGATAAGGAACATTTAAACATTCTAATGGTAGAAACTTGAATCAATTCATATTAGAACAATGACGAAGTACATCCTTACCATGGAACTAGGTGTGAATCCCTCCTCCATTGCTATAAGCTTTCCTTCCTTCACCCTTGCTTTTGAAGAATTTGAGCTTGCTCCCTCCTTCGGAATCTTCTCAGCATGCCTTTGCTTTTCTGATCTCTCTTTACCATGCCTCCCATGCCTTTCTTATATAGCATTGGGAAATGAGCCTTAGGCTTTTCTTCTAAATGTGGGATTATTTATTTTTCCCATTTTAGATTATTTTAACTTGAAAACCCACTTTTCCATAGTTTTTAGGCTTTTTGCACAACTTTAAACACAATTAATGCATTTTAATGCATTTCTCTTCACTTTTTGATTGGTGTAGCTTAAGTTTGGACCTTTAATGAGCGGTTTGATGACCAAACTTGGTATCCTTAGGTTCTTATTGTCTTCACCTAATCCTTCCATTTAGGGGAGAAGTGATTAGATCAAAGAGGACTTGTCTCTAAATGTACTTGTGTTATGTCTTCATGTTGTGGGCACATAGTAAAAATGTGCTTTTTCTGTCACATGACTAGGGGTGTTAATTTGATTGTTAACAACTATGGACTCTAATGAGGAAGTGCATGCTAGCACCAATCATCTACATGGATAGGCTAAAGATGAAATTCAAAGATATGCTGGTAATCTTTGCAGTAGTCACATTTCATTACAGCACTTTGAAATACCTAGGCTACTTCATACCATGAAAGTGATATTGCAAATGCTTCCAATGATGATGATTTGTTATAATCATGTGCTATGGACTCATGCCACAAGCATGAATATATTTTATGTCATCCATTAAATGTATCAAACTTGGGGAGGTATCTTATCTGTGAGCCACATCATTTGAGTGAAGCACTAAAGGAGGACCAAGAGAATCTCATGGAAGCCTTGAATAACTTTGTTGATGCCAATGCCTTGGTGTCAAGATGTTATTAGAAAGATTCTGATGAATATTGGGAAAAAAATCCTTCTTGGTATATTTTGAATCTCTTAGAGAACCAATGGCCAATATTAAAGCAATCTACATCAACCTATTGGAAGATAGGAATCATATCCTTATGGTGAGAAAAATGTATCATAATGCCTCAATTAAAGATGAAGATGAGATTGACCAACTCACTCATGAGTTGGAGACCACCCATGATTCCTTGAGGAGAACTCAAAGTACACTTCATGAATCAAATATTCATATTAAGCATCTTCATGATAAATTGGAGAGCACCCAAGAAGCCCTTCAAGATTCAATAAGGAAGATTCATCAACATTAAATGGTGTTGAGCACACCACATCCTCCATCCTGTATGGAACATGATCATGTGCATATGGTAGGAGACATATTGGGTTTTATGGAGTAACCTCATGTGGATATTGAATAGGAGGAATATGCATATTTGCAGGTGCTTGTGAAGATCCATGATGAAGAAGATTTTGGCCAAGCACTTGTTTTGAAGGATGATGAGGAGAACTTAGCTGTGGAAGAAATAAATAAGGAAATCCCATTCAAATCAACAAGATAAGGTATGAACTACTCCATGGATTGGGTAGATGAGTACATAACCACGATGAAAGTGCAAGGATGCACTAAACTTGCTTACTTTGGTAGGATATTTATGGACATGTCCTTTGATGTGAAATTTTGAGAGCAGCAACATGATCTCCTATGGAATCCATGTGATTATTTCAATAATCATAGCATCCCATGGGAACTCTACCTGAATTGGTTGGATGGACAAGTTTATATGAAGAGAGTTTGCCAAACACTCACCTTGTTTGTGGATGGTTTTGAGCTACCTTCATGGAAGTGAGATTTATCTCTAAAGGAGAAGGCTGATTTATCTCCATTTGGATCAGCAAGCATGAGTGTTTATCACTTGTGGATGGAATGAAAATATGCAATTCATAGAAGAAGACTCATGGTAGTGATGCACTACAAATTTGGCTATGGGATCCTAGAATCATTTGGAAAAGAATATTGTTCCAAGTGATCAAGAAATTAAGTGGGATGAAGAATAAGCCATGGAACCCTAGCATTCCATGGAGTGACATATTTCTACTAATGATAGTTGAGTTTAGTGGCTTGCAACATGATCAGTGGGATCCAGGAGGGAGAACCTCCTTTCATTTTCAACAAACTATCCATGGGGAGCAGTGGCCTTGTTTCCCACTTGGGAAGTTATATGATGGGTGGACACCGCATATTTTAGCTGGTTGGATTGGTATTTTTTCAGAGGATCCTTATGTGGACACCCTATAGCATATAGGTGGGAGTAGGAGACACTTCCCACTTCTCAAGTTCATTTGGTACCTATGAATCACCTTTGGTCTCAATTCCTTCAGTTCGACAGCCCACATTGCAATATGGGGGACAAACACACATCTCAAGAGGGATGAGTTGTATGTGATCAATTCATTTCCCAAAATTGATCTCTACTTTGATAATAATCATCAAGTTTGCTTGGAAGAAGGAAGTTTGAAAGATATATCTCCTAGTTTCCATTATGACCATTCTAGATTTTCATGCATGAGCATTGGTTTGGTTGATGCACCTATGACTTCACATTCCAACATGAGCAGAACATACATCAATAAATTTGGTAATATTGTGTTGGATTTATTTGATTACATTTTGGTTCATGGTAGGACATTGGGGAAGTAAATTCTTTATTTGGAAGCTATTCCATGTACTTGGGTAGAGCAATCATTGCATATCAAATTGTTTGAACATGAAATTGGAAGGATAGAGATATGTCATTTTGATCCTATGATTGAACACGGTAAGGATGGTGCACCATGTAGAGGAACCTTTCATTTCATAATACATGTGGCTTCCCAAGAAAGGAAAGGATTCACCTATGGGGATGAGAATCTTCGAAGAGTTCTCAAAAGGATAAAGAAAATGTTACATCAATGTTTTAAGCTTACCCCACCAGGTTGCACTCCACTATGTGTGCTTAAGGGAGGTGCTTCCAAAGAAGAAATAGGAATGGTTATGGTGCCAAATATACATCCCATGAAGTTTCATCCCTATCAGAGGTTTTTTTCAACCAAATTCATGAGAGTGGTAGTTAGTATGCATGTATTGGCTAAGAGAAAACAATGCTCAAGAAGGAGTAAGTTTGAGGTTGAAATTGACCACATTGGTTCAAGATCAATCTTAATACATAAGGAGATCAAGGTATGGCAGAAAGAGTGGGTTGCATGTGATTCATTGGATGGATTGAAGTATGAGAAGTGGTGTATCACACATAAGTTGTATGAGGTAGAGAATATTCAGCTTGCCAAAATTCTGCAATCTCTACCATTTCAAGAGCACAAATGGGTGATGAAAAAGTATGCAAATTTTACCTTGTTGTTTATTTGTAATAGCTTGGTGTATGCAGGTGGTATTCTAGGAAATATCATTAAAGAATACCTTATGAACATCCCATATCATAGTGATCAATGGAATAGACACCTACAAATGAAAGATCATTCCTATTCCAATTGCTACCAGAAAGGTTTGGCCATTCTGCATGCCTTGGTCAAATTCAATCCATGTTTAGAAACTCAAATTCCAATGGAGTGTTTCAAGTAAAATATCACTCATGACTTGATGATAAAGGATTACCAGTACAATATTTCCAGAAGGGCCATTTGTGAAGAAGGTGAAGGGAAAATGGTTTATGGAGTAACTTGCACAAGTTGGTGGAAAAGTGCACTAGTCATTTATCATCCATGTTTTCACTTACTTGAGGACAATAAAATTTTGGGATGGGAGGACTGTAATGTCCCCATTTTGGATGCATCATGGTTCATCACTAGTACCATTAGAATCCCCATGGATCCTAGTGGAATACTTGCATTAGTGAATAAAGAGGTCAATTTTGACCATAGACACTTAGGAAATTAATGAACTATGGTGGGCCTCCACTTTTATTTAATTTAATTTATTTAATAATTGTTTATAAGTTGTCATGAGATTAGGTGGCTCAAGGAGGGCACATTGGATAAGGATAACCCATATGATTTGTCCTCAAAAAAATATGAAAGGAAAGAAGCTCCAAAAGCAGAAAGTGGGAAAAATGGTAAAGCAGGAAAAAGCAGGAAAAACAATAAAAGCATAATAAAATCAACAAAGTAGAAGTTTATTCATTTTGAAGATAAGGCCCAGCTTAGAAAAAGCAGAAATCATCTAAAAGGCCTCAGAAAAGCTTTAGGGTATAAATTTATCCAATGAGGACGAATTCATGAGGAAAGTGGGTCCAAAATGCGAAAACAACTTGCTAAAGAATCCTCCACTTGTCACAAATTCGAATTTCATAGATGGCAAGTCCTAGAAGGCAAGAAAAAAAGATAACAAAGGTCCATAAAAGAATGAAGAACACACACATTCACATATTTTGTTACTTTGTGATTTGATTCATGAGACCTGTGTGCCTCTCTTAGCTTGGGTGATGTGCCCCTAGCTTGCTTTGGGTGATGTGCCCCATTGCCCCATTGAACCAATGAAGGATTGTGAGATCTAGCTACTAGTGATTGAGTAAGAAAATATCCAGTCCTCTTCAGTGAGTTTATTTCTTCCAAATCAGTTATATTGCAATTCTTATCATCAATTTTCAGGTCCAACACGTTCCATACAGTGTGAAAAAGCTCCAATCAAGTCGAGCATCTCTTCTCTCAATTATTCTCATGTAATTTTCTTGTGGTTGGTGAATGCAATGAGATATTGTGCCCAATAGACTTGGTTGATGCTCCAATAAGCATATGATATGTAATATATTTTAATTTGAGTTATAAATCACATTCCAATACTTATTTGTTGTAGATTACATGTTTTTCTTTCAAGTGTATTTGAACCTATGCTTGTTACAGTGTTTATTTTGACTAGTTTTCTAGAAAATGCACTATAGTGGTCTCTGTAGATCCAATTATAATTCTATAAGTTTGTGTAGGTCCATAAGGATCTGATAAATCCAACCACATCCTTAATTCTGAAATTATTGACCCTCTCTAGGTGTTTGGAAAATTCTAGATGACAACTAGTCAACCAATCCTAGGTAGTGCACTTGCTAGTTTAGCTTCCAAAATCGGTTAGATTACTACCAAACCTTTGTATTACTGATGTATCAGGTTGGGTACCTTTCATATAGTCCACCCCAAGTTGGATTACTTCCAGTAAGCACCAGAATTCTTGGATTTCCACAGAAGTCCCGTGGACAATTGCATCGTACCCTTGGGTTTAGCCCAGTGGGTCTACCTGAGCATGAAGTACCTATAAAATTTATGTTTTCAAAGTATTGGCATGTTTTCATATTAAATGTGGCATTATCAGATCCTCATGTCCATCATGGGAAGAGTTTGGGAGGTCTAATTGTGCTTAATACTAGTTCTGTTAATTCTAGTTTAATTCTAGATACTAGTTTTGAATTTTTCTGACTTGATATTTTGTAATTGAGTTAATATATCCATAAATATGATTGGGTATACTACAAAGGAGTAGGTGGAGGAGGATTTTCTATACCCTCATCAAATGAGGAATGGTCATCCCTCTTATCTAAATGAATGGATGCACCGACAATATGTTGCATCAAGTTCCTCATATCATGAGGAACCATCCTCCATATCTCTGCGAGGTCGCGTTGTCACACAATGTTGTGCACCCATATAGGTTGAAACCCCTACCATTCCAACAATTTCGATAACATGTCTTCCACATCCTATCGATACCTATCATCAGGCCTGTGTTAGAGGCCAAGTATGGCCAACTGTGGCACCTTGGGCTCCTAGATATCCTCATCATCTTGAATGGGAGGAGGAGGACCCTCTCCATTGAATGTGCTAACATCTAAAAAATATATACTAAACAACAATAATTAGACAATTTTATTAAACAATTTAATATAACAATTGAAAATATATTTCCTTTGCATTAAGTATAAAGAGAGTAAAATGCAACTAGATTAATTTAAACATAATGTGTCTCATCCTAGGTGAAGAAGATGTTGTGGAATTCTCTCTAGTACAAGCCCACGTATGGATATGGCATGATTTCTAATGCATGGTCATCCTCACTGGATAGTATCTTGAGCACCTCTGATGTGATCTTTGTCGGAAACTCAGGCTTCCTCCTTTTGGGTATCATCTGCCCCCACATGTGCATACGCATCTCCTTCATCATCCTAGGAGGGAGGAACTCAAATGATGTCCTGGGGGTTAGAAACCTCACAAAATATAGACAAAAAATATTTGAAGAAAAATGGAATTTGGCCATCCTATCATACAATGCATGGCATTGATCTAGAGAAAAAAAAACTACCATAAAAAATGGGAAACCACCTAACGTATCTGGGTATCTGCACTAAATAATATACATAATATAAAAGAGGTAAACTAATGTGTTTCCCATTAGTGGTTAGATCCACTATGTTCGTAACCAATAGTGAGAGGCACCTAACCTCCTCTGCCGTGAAAGCACCAATCTGGAGTTCTCCACCATGCACCTAAAAATCAGTAGGATTGAGGATGTGAGCAGTGATATAATGTGGAGAGTAAGTTAGTTGATTCTCTACTACAACACCTACTGGGACATCAGGGAACTGGGTAAAATCATCCCCTCTCCTAGATATCCCAATGATGAAATAAATATCCTCCTTAGTGGGATGGAACCACTGACTAGGACCAATGCGAAAATCCTATCTCCCATGATCCCAATGATGGATCAACCATGCCAACAAAGCAAATTTCCCCTTGAGGGATGCAGCCTCCTGTTATAACTTTGGGAGGCCTACAACCATCAATACAGATTGTGTATGATCATTACTGGGGCAATGGTACGAATCTCTCTCCCTCTCTCTCGCCTCCCACTCATGCACGAAGTTGTACAGATCAAATCATGCTTGTTGTTCCTCAGCTACCTCTTTATGCGCATGTCTCTAATACATATATAACATCGATCAGTATCATAAATAGACACAAAAACATTAAATATTTCATTAAATGAGCATACTATTTATCAACATCACATAATGGAATTTTTTCTCAAAAAAACAAAAAAATTGGCAAGCGGTGTTCCTACGAGTGTTGTAATATTTAACTATGTTTCATTTGTAGGTGCGTCCATCATGAGGAAGTACCAATGCATTATAGAGTTGAGATCACACCATAAATGGTGCACATATCTTAATGGGTTCATTTAAGTAGGTGTGACTCTTTGTTGGTTTAATATCACTTTTAACTAATGCGGTGCACTTGTTACACATCAGTGCACCGAACAATCGGTGTGGCAATGTTAACAACGCGCATTGGATGATGTGGTGTTTTTACTATGTTAAGTGTGGCAGTGCTTCCATCAATAAGAAGCATCAGTTCCTTCTAAAAAACTCATCGCACCATAAACAGTGTGCAAGAATTAAATGATCACACGGTAATAGGAGCATCTCTTTATGAGTTTTATCATTTTTGGGGATAACTGTGCACTATTCACATGTCAGCGCCTCGTCAACCCAATGCGTTCTTGTTTACAATGCACACCAGATAATGTCTTTATTTAATGGGTTAGGAAGCACCAAGGCATTCAAAATATCTCATCGCATCGGGAATAGTGCACAAGTATTAATAGAGTGCACCATTATAGGAGAAACTATTTTTGAGTTTTATAATTTCATTGGATTATGGTGCACTTGTTACACATCATCACACCATCTAACCAGTGCGTTCATCAATACAATAAGCACCAGTTAACATGATATTTTTAATATGTTTAGTTTGATGGTGTGCTGTAGTCCCAAGGTTCATGTAGTTACCATAGATACATTACATGTTATAAGAAACAATACACAACGATACAGATACAAGAGAAGAGACAGATAGAAGAAGCACAAGCCTTTGTATTAATCAGCAAGAGCATAATACAACATACAACCAATCTAACTAGTAGATTGGCTCAACAACCTATATATATACATATGTCAATACAGTTACATAACCGTTTGTCGGTCTAACTGACCGACCCGACCTATAGTAGTCAACGCGACCTGTCGACATATAATTCAGAGTGGTCAGGTAGAGGGCCTAGTTGATAGGCTGACCTAGGCCCCTCCAACATCTCCCCCACCTCAAAATATTTCTTCATCCTGAAGAAATGGAGAGATCAAAAATGCAAAAAGAATCACTAAGACGGTTATGATGAAGGTAATTTGGAGCTGGTAACATCAGATATCTGTAGGAAGACTTCAAGAATAACTTTGCCAAAAATAGAGAGATGGTGCTGGAAGTCTTCCTAGGTGCGCGGCAAATTTTGAATTTCGACAGTCAATGTCGTGAGATTCAACAAGTTTTCCATCTTGTCGTGGGTGGATTTAGTTTGCAAATGAATCATGTCAGGTCCAAATATGGTAATTGTTTCTTGGGAAGTAGCAAGTAAATGTCGGATTCGGGCCTGAATTTCTTCAAGTTTGTTGAGGCCGCAGCGTGCTTGAGATATCCACTGTGCTTCCTGTTTTTCTAATTTGTCCAGTTTTCTATTTTCCATGATGATCTGATTATCAAGTCTTTCATTAAGTGCTTCTTTTGTAGTCAGGCGCTGAAGGCGATGTGTTCCCAACAATGTTCTGGTTTTTTGAAGTTCTTTGTATACTTCGCCATAATGTACATACCAGTTGTTCAAAACTTTGGCAAGTTTTTCTACTTGAATATCATACTGCTTGAGTAAATTGAGAACTTTTGTGAAGATTGTAAATTGATTTTCCATGAGGGAAGATACTTCGACATCCTGGTCCTATTGTTTCTTGAGAAGCTCGGATTGCAGCATCGACACAACAGACTCGAATAATTGATATGCTATGTCGAGAGGTGATGTCATGTCGGGACTTGATGGAAGTGGGAAAACTTGTTGAGCTAAGTCTTCACACTTAGAAATAAATGTAGTCCTTTCTTCCTGTAGCTGTTGGATCTAGTCTTCCGTCTCATGTCGGTGATGTCTATGTTCTCGAAAGACTGCATCTTCAATCAAATAAAGCTCTTCTTGAGATGCCAAATGTGGCTGATAGCTGACAGTAGCTCCAAACTGATCTAAGTAAACTGAGAGAGTGTTTTCTAATTGACTTTGCTGTGCTTGCTACCTTTGTAATTGCTGCTGAAGTTCTCTCTCTTTACGCATATTTTCTTTGTGTTTCTTCCGACTGCTTTTCTCTTTTTCATTTTCTTTACTTATGATTTGTTGTTATGGCCCCTTTTCTTTATCGGTTGTTGCTGGATGAATTTCGACAGTTGCTTGTGTGCTAGCAACAACTTGTTCTGCCTGGACTTGTATACTTGGCTTTGCTTCTGTGGTAATTGTAAATTCGTGCTCAACAGTTCCTTGTCTTGAAATGAGGTGGTTTCAATTGCTTCTGTCGCTATTGCTTATTTGTTTTGCTGTTGTATCAAAGGAATAGACTTGGATCCGTCGGTAGGGAGACTTGACTAACTTGTCAGGATAGATGGAAGGTTGACTTCTATCAAAGTTAGACTTGACAGGATGGTACTTCCAGACGGACCCGGACCGACTAGACTTGACTTAACTTCTTGAACTCTAGAATCGACTTGGGAAGTAATGACTTCTGGTGAATTTTCATTATGACCGACTGCGGGTTGAGGCAGACTCACTTGTTGTTGAAGTGGTGTGACTGGAAGGGAGGTAAAAACAGATGTTTCTTGTGAATAAATTATACCTAATGGGTCGGGGTTTTTTATACGATGGGTCTTTATCTAACCGACAACTTCTGGTACTGTAGATGGTAAAATGGAAGCTTTGGTTCTAATAATGTCAGGGGGAGCCAGGTTAAGTGGAACAACTAGTGTGGTTGCAAAACCTGGGTGCTGGGTGACCATCTCACACCAGTTAGGACATAGTTCTGGTAGGTTAGCGATGAACTGGATCAGAGCAGCATCTACTGGGTTAATAGGAGCAGGTAATGCTAAAGGGGTAATTTCTTCTTCTATTGCGGTCAAGGAAGAAGGGGGATTATGAACGGTCAGGTCGACATGGGGTCCGACCGGAATCTTTGGTTTCTTTACAAGAATTCTAGGTGTCTTATAATTATCTGTTTCGATAAACTTTTGGAACTACTCCTCTACAGGAAACTTATTCTTGGCTGCGTCTTCGAGAATCTTGGTAGTAGTATCATATAGCTCGATTTCATCTTCTTCCATAGGCTCCTGAAAGGTTACTTTTTTTTTTCCCTTCCCTTGTGTCGGTAGCACCTTGTTCTGTCGGGCTGTAAGTAGTTCACTTGCTACCCTTTGTATATTGTCGTCCGTTAAAAGATGCTCTGGATTGTTGGACTCTATACTACTATTTGACTGCTCTGTGGCTTCTGTTGGCTTTTCGTGTGGGGTAAGTGTAAGTACTAGTACATTGGGATTAGGTAACGGCTCAGGTTGATAAGTGAAAGTGTTCATGTATAACCAACTTTCATACGCTTCTTCTTTTTCTGCGTCTGTCAGCGGCTCGACAATAGTGAATTCAACTTTTCTTGCTTGGGGTGGAATGGCCAATACTTCATTTGATTGTTGACTTAACTCCTTGAAAATTTTGTTTACTGATGGATAGTAGTCGAGGCGTTTTTCCTGACCTGTTGCTCCTTCCATATACTCGACCGCTGTATCATCCAAAGAAAGTTGGATGTGAGGTGTTGAAGTTATACTTTGTCGAATGTTCTGTGGTACCCTCCACCTTGTCGCCTTTGTTTTGAGGTCTATAAACCATGCTTCCAACCCAATTTTAACCATCAGTGGACCATGTTTGCTCGCTCCTGGTGCGACGTAGCGAAAATTATCCATAAGGACATTTCATTGGAAATCCATATAAGTACATATGCATACCGAATGTTGGTCCCTTCCTCTTGGCACTTATAACATGTGTGTTTGATTATGTCGGCCAAGAAGTATGCCCACTTATACACTTGTCGCGCATAGCCATATTTTTTACAGCTTCCAGCATATCGGTCTTCAAGTCTGATCCTCTTCCTGTTCGTGACAGTGCATGTGACACAATCTTGGCAGCAGTTTTATAATTACCATATACGATTTGACTCATGGCTATGCCTCATGAGTTCTTTCCAACAATAGTAGTGACAAATTCGTTGATCAATTCTGCACCCGAACTTGTTGGTACAGCATCTCCCTTATGTGACAAACTGGTTATTTTGTGGATAAGTGGTCCATTAATGTCGACTGGAACGTCAAAGTAGAGCTTTCCATTGTGATACCTACTAACAATAAATTGTGCAATGATTTCTTTAAGTCCTCCAAAACTATCCAACAGAGGTGCCTTCATGTAATGCAGAATTGCAGCTGTCTGCAGCCGCTATGCTTCCTCCCTTCAGCGACAGTCGGATTCCTTCCCCCAATCTTCAATGTCTTTCCAAACTCTCTTCCAACTGTGTTCTAGTGCTTCTGCATTCCGAATCATCTGTAATCTTGTTTCCAATGGTGATTGCGCTTTTTCCAGCTCTCTGACCGTCGCTGCAGCGGCCCTGGTTGATGTTAAGGTTTTCCTTGGAGCCATGGTGGATTCAGTATTCAAGAATCCAAAGGTTTCTTCAGTAGGGTCAGGGAGCTCTGTATCTTGGAGTTCAAGTTCTCGTCAAAAGAATGACCAAGAATCCTCGAGCTCCAGATTTATGGTGAAGCTGCTCGGCATGGGTGAATGGGACGTAGAAGCTTGTATTGATGGTTGATTTGACGGAGGTATTAAATTGAGCTGATAGGATATCGGCACCCTATCAGGTGAATTACTTCTGGCATCGTGGGTATTTTTATCCTTTACTTCTTTTCCATAATGATGTCATGATACCTCGCTTGATGTGTCATGCGACGAGCTTCTCTATATTAGTTTTGTCGGTCTATGCTCCATTGTTTCTGTCGTGTCTAGTTTTCCTGCGCAACTCGTTGGCGTTCTTTTCGATGTCTATAACACCGAAGGTTATGTGCCAAGATTTTCTCTTTTCTCTTGCCATCCTTATTCTGCCAATCTCTCGTCATTCTACTTTTGTCATGCCTTGTTGTTTTCTTGATTTCTTATAGTACTTTCTCACGTTCAGTTACTTCTAACCGTTTTTTTTTTTACTATTCACGACTTGTACCGTTTAAGTCGGGCGCCATTTACCGATTTCTTGAAAACACTACCTTGTAGAGTTTTCAGTCAAACTGATCCATTGGGATTTAATGTTTCAACAATATAGGGTCCCATCCACTCTGTATGCAACTTCTTCAGTTTCCCTTTTACATAGCTATTATAAAGGAGTACCAAGTCTCCAACTGACAGATTCTTATGTTTGATATTTATGGCATGCCACGCTTTCTATTGCTATTTTTGTACTTGTTGATGTTCTATCGCCATCTGTCAACTTTCCTCCAGTTTCGACAGTTGTAATAGCCGTTCTTATCAGGCATCTTCGACATCAATGTGAAATACTGCTGCAATAGTCGGTGCTTGTCCTCGAAAATGCAATGGGACAACTGCTTCTTGTCCATAGACAAGAGAAAAAGATGTATGTCCTATCGTTCTTTTGTATGTTGTTCTGTATGCCCAGAGAATAGCAGGTACTTTGTTGTCCCGATCGTCCTTCTCCATGTTGTATATTTTTGTTAGTCCTCTTGTGAGTGTTTTATTGAATGACTCTACAGCGCCATTAGACTGAGGATGGTATGTTGTGCTTATTCTACAATCAATTGCAAATTCCTTAGTCAATGCTTCAATGGTTTTGCACACAAAATGCGTACCTTGGTGGCTTATCAATGTTAAGGGGCATCCAAAACGTGTTATGATATTTTCATAGATAAACTTGGTGGAAACTTCGCTTGAACATGTTTTGACTGAATCTGCTTACTTCCCACTTAGTGACATATTCCACAGCAGTGATAAGATATCGAGCACCTTTCTACCTACCAATTACTGGAAATGGTCCAATAAAATCGATCGCCCAAATTTCAAATGTCCAGCTAGGATTAATTGGAACCGATGGCATTTCTATTCTTGGGAGCGGTCGACCCATATGCTGACATCTATCCCACTTAGATACAAATTCTCAACAGTCTTTATGAACTATCGGCCACCAAAGTCTGGCCTGCAGAGTTTTGTTAGCTGTTATGTCTACATGATAATGTCCTCCCGCCGGTCCAGAATGAGCTTTTGAAGTATATTCTATCGTTCATGCTCAAGTGCACATCGACGTAATATATCATCCAAGTCAAGTTTATAGAGGAATCCATTGATTAAAGTGTAGGGTGTTGCTTTCATAGCTAGGATCTTCCTCTTTTTCTCAGTAATTCCTTCAAGAGCTTGTCCATCCTCAAGAAATTGTGCAATTTCCACAAGTTCTGAAGGGACTGCTTCAATATGAAACAAATGTGCATCCAGAAAATCATCTTTGATTCCTATCAGCTCTTCTCCCGTTTCAACTCTCGACAGGTGATCTGGCCCGACGTTAGCCTTTCCAGGTCGAATAATTACTTCGAATTCAAATTCCTGAAACAGTAGAAGCCAGCGACATAAGTTCCCATGGTGCAATAGTTTATTGAATAAGTATTTTAAAGCTGGATTATTTGTATAAAATACAAAGGGTTTAGCCAATAAATAATGACAGTATTTTTGTAGTGCAAATACCATACCTAACTCTTCTCTTTCAGTCGTGGAGTAATTTCTTTCAGCTTTATTCAACTTCCAACTGCAGAATGCATTAGGATAATCCATTCCATCTTCTCCAGGTTGTGTTAGAATGGTGCTGACTGCTATTCTAGACACGTCAATATTCACATGAAATTTTTTCGACCAATTCGAAAATCGGTGGACGGGTGCTTCAACCATTTTTCTTTTCAACGTGTTAAATGAGATGTCGCACTCCTCTATCCACCTGTAATATTGATCATCTTTTAACATCTCTTCAAGATGATAAGTCATATCGAAGTAATGTCTGATGAACTTCCTGTAATACCCGGTATGACCCAACAGGATCTGCACTTGTTTCGGATTGACTGGAGGCTTTAGGTCGAGAATAATTTTGATCTTTGCATAGTCGACCTTGATTCCTTCTTTGCAAACTACATGGCCTAGGAATATGCCGATAAGTGTCGCAAAAATGCACTTTTTAATGTTCAGCGATAGTTGTATCTGCCGACATTGTTCCAACATCAGTCGAAGCCATTTGCAATGATCCTTTAGCATTGTATAGATTGTCCAGTCATGAAAGTAGACAGCCATGGTTTTGTAGATATATTCTTGAAATACCTTGACGACAATTCTGGAAAAGACCACTGGTGCGTTCTTTAGACCAAAGGGCATGACTTTGCATGCGAATGACCCAAACTCGCACATGAATGTTGTCTTTTTCTTATCTTCTTTTGCAATAGGTACTTGGTTGTACCTAGAGAATCCATCCGTGAAAGAGTAGCACTCATGCCCTGCAACTTCATTAATAATTTCATTTGCGAAAGGGGTTGGAAAGGGGTCTATGAGTGTTACCTTGTTCAACTCACGAAAGTCGACACAGATTCTCAGTCATGTCGGATCTTGTTTCTTCGGCTAAACAACCATCGGGCTTTCCCACTCCAACTGGTCGATATGATATATAATTCCTGCTGCAAGCATACTATCGATCTCCTTTTTAAAAATATCCTTATATTTGTGAGCAAGTTTGTAGGGTCTTTTCTTTACTGGCCTGGCATCTAGTTTAATATCAATTTTCATCTTGCCCATCTCCTACACAATTCCTTTCAATTCTTTGTAATCTCAATCAAATACGTCTTGAAATTCCTTGAGGAGATTGGTGATTTCTGTTGTTTGTTCCTCATTCCAGTAATCGCCAATTTTTGCCATTTTCGGTCGGTCATCGTTTGAAATATCTACTTCCTTTGTTTTAATCTTCGCATCCATCCATTCTAGCGCATGACTGTCACTTATTGGTCTTTCACCTTCTTTGATTTGTGTGAATGCTGGTGGAAATTTTTTTTCCAATAACCTTTCGGGTTCATCTTTTTCGACAATCTCTATGCTAAAGATTGTTTACATGCTTTGACATGTTGGGGTGGTCCTGTCTCCATTGAAAACTCTTCCCGACTGATTTCTCTATTTCTAGGATTAATCTTGTCGAATGTTGGCTTCCTGTCAACTTTATGTTAAAGCAGGTAGTAGGTCGATGAGTAATCTGTTTCTTTTTTGCAAGTACGGAGTTTTCTGTCGTTTGAAAAAATTCTTTAATAGTTTTACTTGCTTCGACCAACTTCTCCTCCTATGGAGAAAACTGGAAATCTTTAATGAAATTTTCCTTCAATTCTTTCCAAGTGAAAGTTTCCCCTCTTGCCTATTCCATCTTATACCATTTATTGGGTAAATCATCAAGTGTTCTAGGGAAGAGGTGAGGCCATGCTCTTTCATATTTATAGCCCAATCTTCTCCATTCTCTTTCGCAACAGTCGATGTGGACTTCAGGATTTTTTTCTCTGTGTAAACATAGGGATGTCGGCCTAAATCAATGAGTTCTTTCCTCCAAACCTTTCTATAAAAAGTGTTGATGTGGTATTCCAGCTTTGGAGTTTCGACTGATGGGTGTCCCACCATCTCGCAGCTTGACTAGTTAATGTCTCTACCAGACTTTGTAGTCGGCCTTTCTCTCTGACATGTTTTGATACATGTTCAACATGTACAGCAGGTGAATCATGTTCTTTGTACCTTAATGTCGGATTACATGTTTGCGAACTTCTGTCTGGAACAAGTGTCGGATATGCTCGCATTTTCCGTTCAAATATCTTCAATGTATATGATATTGAGAGACACTTCTTTATTTGCTTCTTTGAGATGGCTTCCACCATCCAACATTCCTTCGTGTACAAATCATAGTTCTCTATCTTCCAGTCGTAGAGTTCTGCATTGGATTTATATCCGAGTTAAACAGGATCTCCAAGGTGAAGTTCTCCTTTGGAACTCGGTTCAATGCAGTCTTCATTATTGTCTATTCGATAAAGCTGTCGAATATCATTATCTACTTCTGTAGGTTTCGACCATGGATCTCCCTGAGATGGGAAGATTGGTACGATAATCTTCTTCCCATTTCCTTTCAACTTGATGTGACTTTTGTCTAAGGAAATTGAAGCCTTCATCTTTCAAAATCCACTTTTGTTGTGATGTCTTTGATGGAAGTTTTGACTCCTTTCCATACTCCAATTAGCTCAATTAATCCTTGATCCACAAGCTTTAGATAAATGCCTGATTCCTGCAATTGTGGTCGACCGAGTTGGTCCCAGGTATCACAAGTCATGATATTCACTTGGGAACCAAAATCTAGTATGACTTGTCGTACAGGATATCCATTTATGTCGAGGTCGACCAATGGGTTAGCATCATTTTTCTCTTTTTGATTTATTCGGCAAATGTTTTTAGTTTTTCTTTGTTCAACATGTTTATATTTCAATTTATGCAACAGGTCAATCAATTTTCCGACAGCTTCATCATTTGAAATTAATCTAAACAATTCATTGAGAACTTCCTGTCGGTTTTCTTTAGTATCTCCATGTGCTGCTAAGTCACAAAATATGTCAGATGCATTTTTGTACACAGATTTTTGTTTCATAGGATTTGGGTAATCCTCTTTATTTACAATTTTACTTATCTGTGGCTTATCTTGACCAATGTGAGTACCTTGCCTAGTTAAAATTTGCAAGTTTTTTGTACGAAGCACATCATTTTTGGATACACAAGATAAGACATGAACATTCTTTTTATTATTTATTTTCTCAATCATGGTAGGGAAATCCTCTAAAAAGTGATCGCCTACCCCACACTTTGTACAAAATTTAAGATCAGTTCTTTCCTTATAGAGGCATTCTACATGGCGATGATCCTCACTAAGACATGTGAAACACAAACCAGGTCGATTAGGTCGAACACCGCGACCACCACCGCTACGACCACGACTCTGGTAACCTTTGCGCTTATTGTAGCCATAATATCATTGATCATATCGACGATCATTGTACCTCGGGTATTTGTCGTTCATGTTCTGATTGTACCGGTTATTTCTTCCATCATTTCTCTCAAACCTACTGTTTCTTGTATTTCTGTCATGATGCTGCTCAACAGAGTTTGTTTGGTACACTGCATGGTAATTTTGTCGATTTTTCAAGTTCAGATGACATTCTTCAATCGCATGTGCACTGACCTCGCAAATTTGACACCATTTTGCTTTCTTGTTTTTCAGATTGTATGGACAATCATTTGTGGTATGCGAGCCATATTCTTTGCACAGATCGCAAAAGCATCTGGTTTGAATGAGTTTAACTTCTTGTCGCTAATCCTCAATTCGACAAGAGTCTTTGGTATGCCTTGAAGTTTGACATGTAGTACACCATAATTCTAGCCCTTTCAAAGTCATACCTCGAATTGCTTGCTCCATACTTTCAAGGCGTTCATTGACATGCCTGTCTATGGAGACTAGAGGGTATTCGTCATCCATTTCAATCTCTAGTGTTTCTTTTAATGCATCTGCATAAGTATTAACACTTTGTCAACGGACATGTATTTTGATTTTACTTATGAGACCGGCAATAAACCATTTAATTAATAGCTTTTCTTCAATCTCATAGTCTAGATTGCTCAGGAGGTCTTTGAACCTCTTGTCATACTCCTTGACAGTTTCTGTCGACTTCTGAACTGTTGTCTTCAGTCATTCGGCCACCGGGTATGTTGCATCTTTGATCATGAAAAAGGCCAGAAAGATTTGTTTAATTTGTGCCTTGGTTGCATTTGGTGATTTTGCTATATACCCCATATACCATGTTAGTGCTCTTTTTCTCAGTGAACCAACAAACTGAGCAACCTGTCTTTATTCGTTGGTGATTTGATTGGCGATCCATATCGCTTTGCACACAAACCAATGTCTTGTCGGGTCTTCATCACCTTCATAGAATGGAAGGTGTGTTGTTGAGTGCGACATGTTTGCTGGTGTATTTCTTTGAGAATTTGATGGTGGTGTAGGTGGGTTATTTCCACAACCAAAACTTGGTGCTTCGTTAGCTTGAACTAGCTGTCTTTCCGGACTGGGTTCTCTGTCTTCAATGACTAGAACTTCTTCTGTTTCGCCGGGTCTGTCTTCTTCTACTACTTCTGTCGAAATCCAATTAAATTTCTGCTCAAATGGGATTTCACTGAATCTCAGGTTTTCCGACGTACTCGACAAGTCACTCAAATTTGGTATTTGCAGGGGGGGCGCTTCTTCATGTTCTGAGTACACTAGATGAAAGCTTCTATTTGAAAATTCAGGTTGAAAAGACACCCAATTTCCTTCCTCCGGTTGATGAATCAATAATCTATTGATATCATCGCCTTCTTCACTTCGACGACTCCAGATTCTCGACTGACCAGCATGGAGACCAAGGTTTTCCTCGACAATTTCCTGCACCCAAACACTTTGTGTTAAATGAAATGGAGAAGGAGGTGTTACCGTTTCAAGTATCTGAACTTGGAGAGCTTTACCACCCTCTATCCACAAGTCTTCATCCATCGGCGACAGGTCTTCTTCGACGCCCCGATCATCATGGGCTTGGCTTGAATCTGGTATATTTTCATCCAGAAGCTTCTTCAAGGAGGTCGGCACGGACTCTAAAAATCTCTCATGAGTCTTGGAGAAGAATCGATCTCTTGCTTGGCTAATCGTCAACTTGTTCCATCGCGCATAGTTCTGCAAATAGTTCATGATTTTCTTCTCCCACCAATCCCTAATCTCTTGTTTTGAAATCATAGGTCATGTTATTATTTCTTCAATGCATCAACCGACAATGGAACCAGATGTTGTAGTCCCAAGGTTCATGTAGTTACCATAGATACATTACATGTTATAAGCAAGCATACACAATGATACAGATACAAGAGACGAGACAGATAGAGAGAAGCACAAGCCTTTGTATTAACCAACAAGAGCATAATACAACATAGAACCAATCTAACTAGTACATCAGCTCAACAGCCTATATATATACATCTGTCAATACAGTTACATAACCATCTATAAGTCTAACTGACCAACAAGACCTATACTAGTCGACGCGACCCGTCGACATATACTTCAGAGTGGTCGGGCGGAGGGCATAGTCGACAGGCCGACCTAGGCTCCTCCAATATGGTGCATCGATCAATACGAAGCACCGATGCATTTTGGACGCCTCATTTCATCGTCAACAGTGTGCAGTTATTAATAGAGCACATGTAGTAGGTGTATCTCTTTGTGAGGTTTGTAAATATTTTTGGATTAACGGTGCACTTGTTATATGTTAACACACTGTTTGTACATTGCATTCATGTTTAGAATGCACACCAAGTAAGATTGGATTTTTTTAGTTTAGTTTAGCAGTGAGTTATGAATACCAAGCACACTGTGTGTGCGGTGTGGTGCAAGTAGAAACACAATGTTTACAATTCACCTCGTAAATTTATAGGGTGCGTCAAGATGTGGTGTGAGCCTAATGGATCGAACGCATTGTGCAATATTTTTCAATTTTTTAAAATTTAAGGGAAAATAAAGATCAAATTCAAATTTTGATATGCTAAAAAATTAAATTAGGTCACAAAGACTTTACCTATTCCCTTATGTGTTGAAAAGGCATGGTAGTGATGTACACCAAATTTAAAAATTTTCCCATGGTTTTGCAAAATTTGAAATCCACTCAATGAGCAATGGAAGTCAGCAATGTAGCAATATGCAACACGAATGGAAAGGCATATGAGTAGGGAAGGTATGGCACTATTGCTCAGTGGGGTCAAAATCACTGTAGAGATGGTTAAATGGTTTTTTCAATTTGGTAATTTTTTTATTTAACCCTACACTGGTGCGCTCGATAGTCAAATACACTAGTTCTGTATGGTATACAAAGCACACCACCAATATGATTTTAAAATAAAAAAACCAATGTAATATATTTTTTTAATTTTCAATTCTACTAACCCTAGAGACGTGCTCTTGAAGCAATAAAAAATTGGTGCATTTATAGAAAACAATTGCACCGGAAATGGAAATTAAAAGTAAAAAAAATGATTGTGATAGGTTTTTTATTTTGGTAAAGTTTTTTAATTAAACCCTATAGCAGTGCACTTTATTTAAAATGCGTCGGTGTTCCCAAATCTATAAAGCACCGGTTCATTTATATACAACAATCGCATTGACAATGTGAATTAAAAAATAAAAAATTATGTGATCATTTTTTCTTTGAAGAATTTTTTTATTTAATCCTACGTCAGTGTGCTATATACTCAACCGTGTTGGTGTATTTTTGTAGTATAACTACATTGTTGATCAAATTTAAAAATAAAATTAAAATAATCCACGCTTTTTATTTCGAATTTTTTAAACCCTAAAGCGATGCTTCAGAATTTATGTTTCTCTTTCAAACACATTGGATGGGAAATTTTAGTTTTGTTTTGCATGTTGATGTATGTGGTCATGGTGCCACATGATATATGTTAGCACATGTTTCCTTGTCTTACACGTACGAATACATTTTAGATATACAAACGCACCGTTAAAAAAAACCCGCTTGAACCTTTTCCCACTCACCTCTGCCAAGGACCTCTGTTATAAATGGATATTGTGGCTCTTTTTAGAGGTTCATCCACAAAAACCTCAACTAGAGTGCCTTTTCCTTGGAGTGTATGTCTACTCTGCAATGCCATAAGTTTGACCAAATTTATTTATTCAAAGTAAAAATTACTATGGCTTTCACACAACTTGTTGTTTCTTTTCCTTTTATGAGAACAAAACTATACAACCTACCACTTGTCCAATTTTGAGATATGATTATGAAATTCCTACAATAAATTCTATATTTTTTCTTCCCTTGGATGCAACTAGTGCCACTCAATCTGGATCTTGCAAGATTCATATATAACAATTTTACCCAAAACACCTGTTCGAAACAAGTTTTTGGACTAGTAAAAAACTCTAACTTCCACAGTCTATAACACTGAAATTATAGAGAAACAAAACATGAAATTTTTGGCACATGTACTTCACTATGTCTCCTCAAGATCTAAAAATATTTTTGGTCTAAAACTTCTAAAAAGAAAGGTTAAAGAAAAAATGAAAAGAGGATTAATTTTGAAGTATCCAACCCAAGGATCATACACTTTTATACAAAATGCTATGCACCAAATACCTCAAATAGCGTAAAAATAGAAATAAGTAGTAACTCCATGGCTTGAGAATGGAAGATAAAGAATGAATGAGAAGCCTCTTCAATGACGAAACCTCCTTTTACAATATAAGAAAGACAAAATATGTGATGATCTCTAAGACTAAGTTTCTTTAGTATATATAGAAGACAAGACTACAATTTACCATTAAGATCCTAGTTGACCAATAATGAAAACACTAATATAATAATAGAAATGTAATGTATCAATATATAGGCCTTGAAGAAAAGGGTAAAGACTGCGCATGGGGAATTGGAAGACGAACAAACAATAGCGTTGAATGGCTAGCTCTCACCAAAGGTCTAGAGATTGCAAGGGAGGAAGGCATCAATGAATTAGTAGTATGTGGGGACTCTATGCTGGTCATCAGGGAGGCTCGGAGTCTGAGCAAAAATAGAAAGACCCCTGTTTCAAAAGTACACAGTCTTCTTAAATATTTGGTTAGCGAATTCAAAAGTATTATTTTTCTTCACATCTTGAGAAACAATAACCAAGATGCTGATGCAATGCCTAACATCGATGCTAAACTCGACCATGGCGTCCTAGTTAGAAACCAGGTGAAGAAACAAAAAGTATGGATCCACTGCCTTTGATTCCTAGTCTCTCCATGTTCAAAACTTCATGTGTTTGATCCCACAAGGGGTGGTTTTCAAAAAATAATATCATGTATAAACCGAGAGCCAAAAATAATATCATGTATAAACTGAGAGCCTTAGCCAAAGAATTAAACCAACATTGGGGCCTCGTTTAGAGCGACATCCACATGCGCTTGTCACATGGCTTCCACATGGGAAGCATGCGATCCCTCAACTCAAACGTCATGCTTAGAACAGGTTGGCGGAGAATTTATATTTAACCCAAATCACAGAGCAGGTTGGCAGAGTATTTGTTTTGAGAGTATGATCATGGCAGACCCTGGAGCAAATTCCCATGGCAAGCAGACTATGCCCCATCTAGGTAGTGACTCTCTTCCTGATTTTAGAAAACGGTTTTCTTCATGGCCAGGAGGTTATGACTGCATGGCTTGTGAGAAGCACCGTGCAAAGTTTCAAGTATGTAGTGGCTCGGATGAGCACTAGGGAATTACGGCTTCCCTCACGGTGGACGACCATCTAACCATCGTCGATGCACAAATTCATGTATTAAAGAATGATAATTTTGATATCAAACAGGCTCTGCAACGCCTGAATTCCATGGAGCAGGAAGGTCGTCTAGAGGCACGAAATAACATTGCTATTATCAGTACAAAGGTGGAAAATCTCTCGGCAGTGGTGGATGACGGGTGCACCTTCCAAATTAGGGCGGTTCGTGTCATAGCAAAGTGAATTGAGAGCAAGGTGGACAGTTTGTGAAAGGAGCTAGAGGACCTAAAGCTGGATTTGCTGAACCTGGAAGCTGCGCCCCGGAAATATCTTGGTCCTAGGTTAATTGGGTTTTTATGTATGGTCTGGGTCACACTGCTTTTTGTAGGGACTGTGTAATTGGGTCTTTTTTCTTGTATGATTTGTGTTCTTGTATGCTCTTTGGACAGCGTATTTGGGTCTTTTTTGGGACACTCTACATTCTGGAATTTTGGGTAACCAAGTCTGAACTAATTGTAATGTCGATGGAATTTTAATCGACAAAAGTTTGTAGGATTGTCTAGAAGTTCTAGCACTCTTTTAGGTTCCTTTCGATTGTATTTTTTGACGAAGATATGTAAAAGATGATGGCTAAGATATGTCGAATGCTGCATGTTCTTACATTGTGTAATTCAGATTCTGCCACCTTTTTTATCAATACAAAAAAACTCTTAACCATTTTCGTAAATATATATATATATATAGGCCTTGATATTGATGTATATAGGAAATTTTTTACCACAGATAGTTCCCAAAAATATCATGAACATTGACCTATTGAAAAATGAGTTTTTCTATCTCGTTATCTAGGGATTGAAATCATCAAACCAATCATCCCAAAAAGTGGAGATATATGTCTCTTTCCTCCAACACCAATTGCCAGAAGATTCAAGGAAACATAGAAAAAAAAAACTAAATATTTGACGCATTCTTGTATCCTTTGTTGGATGGGTAGGTAGGGGATCTCTGAGAGAACATAGAGATTTCATCAAATTCAAAAGTGCATCAAAATCATCATGAAAATACACTCGAAACGAACATCCCCCTTGCACCCAAATCAACCTTATAATTGTGTCGAGAGATACTCTACAACCCAATGCAGGGGAGATGTTGTCACATAACATAAATATGTGAAAATAAAAACAAAAAATCTATTTCACAACCGATGTCGACTGAGTTTTATATTTTACAAAATCTTTAATAATAAGAATAATAAAATGTATAAGTATTGCAATTACAACTAAGCATATACAGCTAAGTATGAGAAATATAATAATGTTGATAAAGTTAACTTAAGCCTATGTTGTGTGACATAAGCCTGAGTGGATTGATTTTGAGAAATCAAATCATTTTAATTTGAATATGAGCAATGTGAAATAGGTATAGTTATTGTAATAATGTGTGTAAAATTAATGTGAGTATATAATATGTGATATAAACGTAATTAGATTAAAAAATATTTTTAAATGTTATTAACTTAAATATATGTTTGAATGATTATTGCGTTGAGAGGCGCTCTATAGTCTAGTATGGGGGAGATATTGTAACATGTGTGAGTTTGTCGAGTTTGTCGAGTGTAGTATGAGGGAGATGTTGTAACATGTGTGAGTTTGTCGAGTAACAAAACAAAATAATAACAAAATATAATTTGAAATATTGTTTAGTCGGCCATTAATAAAAACAAAAAGACATGTATTTTCAAAATATTTCCGAAATGAAATCATTAACTATATAAACAGGGAAGCTATTATATAAATTATAAAAAAAAATATTTCGGGTCAAGAATCTCCCGCAAAAATATCTTATTTCAAATGATTATTTTTTTTAAGAAATAATATTCACGTGATGATCGCTATAATATTCACTATTACTTTTTTAATTTGCCTAACTTCTGTTGTTTTTAATCGAAATTCATAAGTTTCAAATGAATATTAGCCTTACGTGAATATTAGCTTTACATTTTTTAATTTGCCTAACTTCTATTTTTAATTAAAATCCATAAGTTTCAAATGATTATTTTTTTAAGAAATAATATTCATGTGATGATCGCTATAATATTCACTATTACTTTTTTAATTCACATAAGTTTCAAATGAATATTAGCTTTACGTGAATATTAGCTTTACATTTTTTAATTCGCCTGTTTGTTGTTTTTAATTGAGATCCATAAATTTCAAATGAATATTAGTTTTACGTTAATATTAGCTTTACATTTTTTAATTGAAATCCATAAGTTTCAAATAATTATTTTTTTAATAAATAATATTCACGTGATGATCGCTATAATATTCACTATCTATAATATTCACTATTACTTTTAGCTTTACATTTTTTAATTTGTCTAATTTATGTTTTTTTTAATTGAAATCCATAAGTTTCAAATGAATATTAGTTTTACGTGAATATTAGTTTTACATTTTTTAATTGAAATCCATAAGTTTCAAATAATTATTTTTTTAAGAAATAATATTCATGTGATGATCAGTATAATATTCACTATTACTTTTTTAATTTGCTTAACTTCTGTTGTTTTTAATTAAAATCCATAAGTTTCAAATGAATATTAGTTTTACATGAATATTAGCTTTACATTTTTTAATTCACCTAACTTATGTTATTTTTAATTGAAATCCATAAGTTTCAAATAAATATTAGTTTTACGTGAATATCAGCTTTACATTTTTTAATTGAAATCCATAAACTTCAAATGATTATTTTTTAAAAAAATAATACGCACATGATGATCGCTATAATATTCACTATTACTTTTTTAATTTACCTAACCTCTGTTGTTTTTAATTGAAATCCATAAGTTTCAAATGATTATTTTTTAAAGAAATAGATATAGAATACATGACATTTTATTTAAATAATATAACAAATTGGAAATAATTTTAATTATTAATTCAACCTTTAGTTTTAGTTTTCGATAAGTTGAATCTTATTATTATTTTTTAAATATTTGAAAGTACATTTTTTAATATTATATATATGTTAGTGAGAAATATAGACTTTCAATATATATATATATATATATATGTGGGTGATGAGAAATATAAACTTACACATTTTAGTCATAATCATTAGGTATCTACTTTCTCTATTTTTTAATTAGAGACGTAGTCATATATATTAACCTAACAATTTTAACCAAATTATATAAATAATTATTAAATTTAAAATGTAAATTTTACTTAAAAACCAAGAATTAACATTTTAACCATTCAAATTCAACAACTCTTAAGTTGTTATAATTTTTTTATTTCAAACACTATTTATATTTACAATGAAAGTTAATTATTTTCTAATAATTATTTTATTATTTAAACTACATGAAATTATATTTAAAATTAAATTAACATTTAATTAAAATTAAAATATATATTAATATTTACATATAAGTATATAAGTTTTTTACTATATATAATAAGAACTTCATGTGGTATAGTGGTAAGGGTGTTGGGATAATGGGCGTGAAGTTCAAGGTTTAATCCTCCTGGATCACCTACTTTTTTTTTAAATATAGAATTTCGTAAATAAATTGAATTTCATTATCATGTAAAGTGAGTTTTATACTTGCATAGATTTCAGTGTATTGGGTTTTTTTATTGCATATTTTTCAGTGTAAACGTTAATTTGTGAACACATTGATTTCAATGTATGGATGCATAGATTTTAGTGTATGGGATTTTTTATTGCATATTTTTCAGTGTAGATGTTATTTTGTGGATGCATATATTTTAGTGTATGGACACATTGATATCAATGACAACAAAAAAACGAGAAGAAGACTTGAAACGAAAAGTAGAAAAACAAAAATAATTTCGAAAAAGGAAGTTGGACGAAATGAAAGCAGAAGAACTAGAAGAACGAAGAAAATGAAACGTAGATCGACAAAAAGAACATCGAAAAAAAGAAGTTACACGATTTGACAACAGAAGAACGAGAGGAACAAAGGAAATAAAACTTTGATCGACAAAGAGTGTATCGAGAGAGAAAGTTGAAGCAGTTGAAAGAACGAAGAAATCAAGTTGTAGAACAACAAATAAATCAAAATGTATGAAATGACGATAGAATAAGGAGAAGAACGAACAAAACAAAATGCAAATCAACAAAAAGAGAATAAAAAAAAAAAGTTAGGCGAATTGACAGCAAAAGAATGAGAAGAACAAAGAAAACGAAACATTGATCGACAAAGAGTATATCGAGAGAGAAAGTTGAAGCAATTGGAAGAACAAAAATTCAGTTTGCAAAACAACAAATAAATCAAAATGTACGAAATGACGAAATGACGAAAGAAGAAGGAGAAGAACAAACAAAACAAAACGTAGATCAACAAAAAGATAATCGGAAAAAAAAGTTAGGCGAATTATCTCTATTTTCCAGTTTAACAATTTACTCAATCCTTAATACTTATTACTTATGTTATGATAATCCTCGTAAATGTATTTGTGTTTTCAAACTAACCTGTTCCTTACAATGTTGATCAAACTCCAGTTTTGTGTCACCACCCACAACTGAAACCAGCCTAGATCCAAATCCTAGGCTCTATCAAGCGCCGAGAGGGATCAAATCTCCAGTATGGGGGAGATGTTGCAACATGTGTGAGTTTGTCGATTTTGTCGAGTGTAGTATGAGGGAGATGTTGTAACATGTGTGAGTTTGTCGAGTAACATAACAAAATATAATTTGAAATATTGTTTAGTCATCCATTAATAAAATCAAACAAAAAGACGTGTATTTTCAAAATATTTTCGAAATGAAATCATTGACTATATAAACAGGGAAGCTATTATACAAATTATAAAAAAATATTTCGGGTCAAGAATCTGCCACAAAGATATCTTATTTCAAATGATTATTTTTTTAAGAAATAATATTCACGTGATGATTGCTATAATATTCACTATTAAATTTTTTATTTCGCCTAACTTCTGTTGTTTTTAATTGAAATCCATAAGTTTCAAATGAATATTAGCTTTACATTTTTTAATTTGCCTAACTTCTGTTGTTTTTAATTGAAATCCATAAGTTTTAAATGAATATTAGCTTTACGTGAATATTAACTTTACATTTTTTAATTAAAATCCATAAGTTTCAAATGATTATTCAAATGAATATTAGTTTTACGCGAATATTAGCTTTACATTTTTTAATTGAAATCCATAAGTTTCAAATGATTTTTTTTTAAGAAATAATATTCACTATTACTTTTTTAACTCACATAAGTTTCAAATGAATATTAGCTTTATGTGAATATTAGCTTTACATTTTTTAATTCACCTATCTGCTGTTTTAATTGAAATCCATAAGTTTCAAATGAATATTAGTTTTACGTGAATATTAGCTTTAAATTTTTTAATTGAAATCCATAAGTTTCAAACGATTATTTTTTTAAGAAATAATATTCACGTGATGATTGCTATAATATTCACTATTATTTTGTTAATTCGCAACATCTACTGTTTTTAATTGAAATCCATAAGTTTCAAATGGATATTAGCTTTACATGAATATTAGTTTTACATTTTTTAATTTGCCTAACTTCTGTTTTTTTAATTAAAATCCATAAGTTTTGAATGAATATTAGCTTTACGTGAATATTAGCTTTACATTTTTTAATTGAAATCCAGATGTTTCAAATGATTATTTTTTTAAGAAATAATATTCACGTGATGATTAGTATAATATTTACTATTACTTTTTTAATTTGCCTAACTTCTGTTGTTTTTAATTAAAATCCATAAGTTTCAAATGAATATTAACTTTACATTTTTTAATTCGTCTAACTTATGCTATTTTTAATTGAAATCCATAAGTTTCAAATAAATATCAGTTTTACGTGAATATTAGCTTTACATTTTTTAATTGAAATTCTTAAGCTTCAAATGATTATTTTTTTAAAAAATAATATTCACATGATGATCGCTATAATATTCACTATTACTTTTTTAATTTGCCTAACTTCTCTTGTTTTTAATTCAAATCCATAAATTTCAAGTGATTATTTTTTTAAGAAATAGATATAAAATACATGACATTTTATTTAAATAATATAGCAAATTGGAAGTAATTTTAATTATTAATTGAACTTTTAGTTTTAGTTTTCGATAAGTTGAATCGTATTATTATTTTTTAAATATTTGAAAGTACATTTTTTAATATTATATTTATGTTAGTGAGAAATATAGACTTACAATATAAATATATATATATATATATATATATAAGGGTGAGAAATATAGACTTACACATTTCAGTGATAATCATTAGGTATCTACTTGAATTGAATACAACAATTTGAGTTAATTATTAGGTATATACTTTCTTTATTTTTTAATTAGAAACGCAGTCATATACATTAACCTAACAACTTTAACCAAATTATATAAATAATAATTAAATTTAAAATGTAAATTTTACTTAAAAACCAAGAATTAACATTTTAACCATTCAAATTCAACAACTCTTAAGTTGTTATAATTTTTATTTCAAAGATTATTTATATTTACAATGAAAGTTAATTATTTTCTAATAATTATTTTATTATTTAAACTACATTAAATTATATTTAAAATAGAATTAAGATTTAATTAAAATTAAAATATATATTAATATTTACATATAAGTATATAAGTTCTTTACTATGTATAATAAGAACTACATGTGGTATAGTGGTGAGGGTCTTGGGAAAATGGACATGAGGTTCAAGGTTCAATCCTCCCAGATCACTTACTCTTTCTTTTAAATATAGAATTTCATAAATAAATTGAATTTCATTATCATGTAAAGTGAGTTTTATACTTGCATAGATTTCAATGTATTGGGTCTTTTTATGGAATATTTTTCAGTGTAAATGTTATTATGTGGACACATTGATTTCAATGTATGGACGCATAGATTTTAGTGTATGGGGTTTTTTATTGCATATTTTTCAGTGTAGATGTTATTTTGTGGACGCATTGATTTCAGTGACAACAAAAGAACGAGAAGAAGACTTGAAACAAAAAGCAGAAGAACAAAAATAATTTCGAAAAAGGAAGTTGGATGAAATGAGAGCAGAAGAACTAAAAGAACGAAACGCAGATCGACAAAAAGAATATCGAAAAAAAAAGGTTAGACGATTTGACAACAGAAGAACGAGGGGAACAAAGAAAATGAAACGTTGATTGACAAAGAGTGTATCAAGAGAAAAAGTTGAAGCAGTTGGAAGAACAAAGAAATCAAGTTGTAGAATAACAAATAAATCAAAATGTACGAAATGACGAAATGACGGTAGAAGAAGGAGAAGAACGAACAAAACAAAATGAAGATCAACAAAAAGAGAATCGAAAAAAAAAGTTAGGTGAATTGATAGCAAAATAATGAGAAGAACAAAGAAAACGAAACATTGATCGTCAAAGAGAGTACCGAGAGAGACAGTTGAAGCAATTGGAAGAACAAAAAAATCAGTTTGCAGAACAACAAATAAATCAAAATGTACGAAATGACGAAATGACGGAAGAAGAAGGAGAAGAACAAACAAAACAAAATGCAGATCAGCAAAAAGAGAATCGAAAAAAAAAGTTAGGCGAATTGTCTCTATTTTCCAGTTTAACAATTTATTCAATCCTTAATACTTATTACTTACGTAATGATAATCCTCGTAAATGTATTTGTGTTCTCAACTTAACCTGTTCCTTCCAATGCTGGTCAAACTCCAGTTTTGTGTCACCACCCACAGCTAAAACCAGCCTAGATCCAAATCCTAGGCTTTATCAAGCGTCGAGAGAAATCAAATCTCCCTAGGTGCAAACCTCTTCTCAGGTATTGCACTCAAGGAGTTTTTTGAGGAGAAGTTTGCACCTCAAGAGATTTGATCCCCCTCGACGCTTGATAGAGCCTAGGATTTTAATCTAAGCTGATTAATTTAAAAGATAACAATATAAACATTCCATTACCTATTGACTAATAATGTAACATAATTAAATTAATATATTAACAATAAATTAATAAAATAAATAATATTAAAATAGCTAATATGATAAGTAAAATCAAGACAATTATAATAAACGTTGAAGATAAAATTAACAAATAAATAAACAAAATATATTAAAAATTAGATAATATTAAAAAATATAAAAATTAGGAAGAATAAAAACAAAAATTATACGTTATGGAAAAAATTAAAAATTAAAACTATAACCTAAGAAAGAAAAAATGGAACAACACCCAAAATAAGACAAAGTAATATAGATACCTAAGTATTGGAAACTACATATTGTAATCTGGCCACTTAATATTGCAATGGGGAACTACGTATTGTAATCTGGCCACTTAATATTGCAATGGGGATAGTAATTAATTTTTGTAGTCACATTATCAATTAGCCACTTTATATTGCACTGGGAATCACCTCTTCAAATTTTAGAATCACAATGTAAGCTAATAACGTAATAGGATAATAATTCAATTTTTTGAGTTTAACTGGGCATTATATTAAAAATTGTGATTTTTCAATTTTTTAAATATTGGAAAATATAAATACCTTTTTCTAATTATAATTATTCCAATGCAAATTGTAATTACAAAACCTATTAAAAACTTTAATAAAAAATTTTACTATTTTAATGAAATAAGTAATATAATTTAAATGTATAAAAAATAAAACAATAATAAAAATATATTAACTCATGGGTTAAGTATGAAATATAAATAGATAAATAAATTTACATGTAGCATGATTAGATTAATAAACTCAAAAAAATTAAATAAATAAAACAACATTAAAATAGTTAATATATTTTAGTTATAATAAAAAGGAAAATATAAATTATTATAATAAAAAGGAAAATATAAATTAATAAAATTAAAAATATATAAAATTAATATATTGATGGATAATTTATAATAATAATGGAGAAAAAACATTAAAAAAAAAATATGAAAAAAAAAAATAATTAAGAAAAAAGAAAAAAAAAACATAAATATATAAAAAATAAGAATAAGAAAAAGTAGGATAGATACTTACTTACTTAGGGAAATGCACAAATTGCAATGTACCCCTTAACATTGCATTGGGGATCTAGGTCATTTCATTTGATGATTTCCACTATTTTGGTGTCGAAATGAATGTATCTATCAATTTTTTTGATATTATTTTTCAATTAATGTCATAAATAATTTTTTGCTATAATTTATTATTGAAATTAATGTATTTTATCATTTTAGATTACATAATTTTTGAAATCAATAAAACTATTTGATTGAGTTAAGTAATTTTTACTATACTATTACTAAAACCAAACCAATGCACGTTATTGTCTTGCATTATGTCATTGTCAAAATCGATAAACTATTTAATTGTTATAAATCATATTTCACTATATCATCACTAAAATCAATACACCATATTGTTGTGTACATTAATCAATAGTACTACTTAATGTCTATATGTTATATCATTATGCAATAACTTAATTTTTCAAAATCACTACTTTAAGAAATGATGGATTCTTTCTTTAATTTTTATACATTTTAATTATATTACTCACTCCACCCAAATAATGAAATTTAAGTTTCATAATTACAATTTACAATAAAATAACATAATTGAGAAAAGTGTATGTATTTATGAATTACAATTCCTAATTTTTTAAAATTTGAAGAATTACAATTTCCAATATGATGCCATGTTAAATTATTAGATTACAATGTAACTCTAAAATTTAAAAATTAAAGTGACTTTAAAAGTTGTGACATGTTAAATTATTAGATTACAATGTAACTCTAAAATTTAAAAATTAAAGTGGCTTTAAAAGTTGTAACATAATGCAAGACAATAGGGTATATTTAAAAGTTGTAACATAATGCAAGACAATAGGGTATATTGGTTTTAGTGATTTGGTACAGTAAAAATTACTTAAATCAATCAAATTGTTTTATTGTTTTCAAAAATTATGTAGTTTTACATCAATTTTAATAATAAAATTATAGCAAAAGATTATTTATGGAATTAATTAAAAAATTATATAAAAAAAATTAATGGGCATTCATTTCAACATCAAAATAGTGGAAATCCTCAAATGAATTGAACTAAACAATAACAGAGTGCAAACCAATATCAAAATACATTTTATGATGTTTTTAAAGAGATTTTAAATGTTAAGATGTAATGATTGAGTGTAATTTTTCTTATCATTTTCATATTAAAATCATTATTATATATATATATATATATACATTTTATTTTATTTTTTTCCTTAAAAAAATTACTCCAATCATTTATATTAAAAAATTACTACCTTGTACATAGACTAAAATACCTTACTACCATATAAATATTACATAAATGACATATTAGTATACCATGTGCACAAAACTAACAAAAATGTGAAAACCAAAAATATACCATATAAATATTACACAAATGACATATTAGTATACCATGTACACAAAACTAAAAAAACGTGATAACCAAAAATATTGCATTTTCTTGTATAATTAATTCATAAGAGGCCCAATATAATTCCATCCTATTATAAAAAAAATTGTAACATCAAAAAAATATATATTTCTATCCAATATAATTCCATCCTATTGATATATAGAATACTTAAAACCAAAAGCATGCAATAGAATGAAATAGAATTATGAGTAACACAAAATATTGAAAAAAAAAATATTAGTAATATAAAGCAAGAGAGATAGGGTATCAAGAGTTAAATGTTTGAATGGATAAAAAAAAGATTTTTTTTATGATCAATATGAAAAATTGAAAAGATAGAAAGTGTGGATTAATAGAAATGATAATAGGCATGGGTAAAAGAAATGATGAAGAAGATATGTTGAGATTCATGAATACATAATATATATATATGCATCATATTACTTTCTTATTATTTACCATTTTTATTATTAAACATCATCAATTTATTATTATTCACCCTAACTCTATATATGTGGTGCAAATGGATGTCCTAAAAATTTACTATTAATATAGATAATTCCTTATATAATGGCTTCTGTAGAATATTCTTGGGGTCTATTTAGACTCATCCAGTCTATCACTAACATGGATTCCCCAAAAACTTGTACTTTATGCACACCCTTGGAGAGTGCCACGATCAAAACTAAATTCAAAGCCATTAACTCTATATGATTGTTTGTGCCTAGATTATATATGATACTTAATTAATTTCAAAGCATCAAATTCATATAAAATATGTACATAGTGATGCTCATCTAAAATTTTAATGTGGCTTCTTGTGATTGAGAGTAGCCTACATCCATCTTAACTCCATATCCATCAAGCATAGAGAGGGATCAAATCCCTTAAGGAGCAAATATTTCCTCAAGATTTGCACTCTAGAAAAGGTTTGCACCTCAAAGGATTTGATCTCTCTCAATTCTTGATAGATGGTTCATTTAAACAAAATGAGATTAGCATTTAGACTTCTCAAAATAGAATATGTGAGTTCAACAACAAATGAGACAAGTATATAACACTTGATAAAAAAAGATGAGTTGTATGAAATTACACACTTACATAGTTATGATTATGTATATGTACACACCCACAAGCTTAGATCCACCTTAACTTGGTAAAATAATTGAGATTCATTTATGTGTGTGTGTTCACAAACTTAAATCCATGGTATTAACACCTAAAAGAGATTAAAAAGGAATTACGATCTTCAAAATATCCCAAATTAAGATGAATCTCTCTCTATATATAATATAACTTAGTTAATATTATGAGTTGATAAAAAAAAATAGGGAATGGTGCTAAACATAATTGCATGACTTTCGATTTCTTCCAATCATTAATATGATTTAGTTTTTATAATATACATATATATATATATATATATATATATATATATATTTAACAAGAACAGGTAAGAACTTTTATATATAAAAAGAGGGAGAAGACGGAGTTACATAGTGTTGGAAAAGGTCTGTTCCCTGAAAGAGAGAAACCAACATGTCTCTACATTCATCTTTGACAGTTATGTAACTATCTTGACAAAATTCTAGCCTATGACATCTATATAACCGAACAAACTTCCCTAGAAGCTTTAAACATAAACAATACATTACGAAAACGTCTTCAGGATGTAATCCAAGTCTACTGTTGCTAGATACAAATCCCCAAAATTGGGCTATAGAGATTTTTAAACATCATGAACATAACCAAAAAGAGCCTGAAAAACCTGAGGAGTCACCGAGACTGCAAACTAATACTGACGACGGAAATCTGGTTAATGCTCCTTTCCCCCAACTATGCCGCCATGGTCTTTTAACAGCTCCTGCTTCAGACTTCTTATCTCAGCTCGCATACTGTCAATATTTCCCTCCACAATTCTAACGCTACAGTGAACCGCCTTGATTTGGGAATCCAAGTTAACCGAGCAGGGACATCCATTGTCCAGGACTTCAGCGAGTCAACCTTCTCATTAAGCTTACTGTTGCTATCACAGACCTCCTTATTTGTTACCTGCGCCAAAGTAAACAGGTGCTGAAGTTCGCTTTTGTATTCATATTTTTCTCCTCTTAGCAAACGGACATGAGATTCCAGTTCAGCCAAATTTTCCTTGACGTATTTGGGGATGCAATCAAAATCTTGTTTTGGACCAGAACATCCACCGGCAAACATGATAGGGGAAGAATTCGAGTCGTATTCCTAATAAATCTGGCAGCAATCATCCTGCACACTGTGCTGCATTTGAACCATGCCACCTTGACTCCCATGCATTGTGGGAGTTTTCTTCCTAAAATCGAGAATTGCAGAGCCTCCTGAGCGAGGGATGGTCTTTCTGCAGAGGAGGCAGTTGGCGATGGAACTAGGTTCGACCATCGTTGCGGCTCTGAAGGAATACATGATTACTGCCAACCTTCACAACATGCAGCATTTAAACTACACTTCACTTGTATTGTCGTCGCGTTAATTGCATGCATGCCGACCATGTGGAGGCCATGTGACTCCAATGTGTGGCCATCCCCCTTCCTAAGGCGCAAAAACGGGTCTTGGACTTTAGGGTAAGCTTCTTCATCGACCAAGATATAAAAATTGTGAATTTGGATGAGTGTGGGAGGAGTATTGACATAAATCCAACCCAAATGTGAGCACTACTCATAAGATGAAGGCATAAGGGGTCTTTCCAAATGAGAGGACAAGGAAAATTCAGGGGATCTAAACCTTGTCATTCACCTTATGATTGCTAATAAGAAATCCGCGGTCAAGCCTGACACCACTATTCGCCATTGTGTCTGCCTCCTGGTTATTGGATCTCAAAATGTGAAGAAAAATTATGGTTTTGAACTCATTAACTAAGCACTTTAGAAGACGGTGGATTTTAGAAGCAGGACTCTTACGATTTTTTACCAGATTCCTTGCATCTTTTATAACTAGCATTGAGTCTCCGAACACAACTAAGTCTGTGAGACCATCATCCCTTGCAATCTCCAAACCTTTTATTAGAGATAACCATTTTGCACTATTATTAGACCCTCTTCTGATTCCCAAAGCATAGTCTTTCATCTTGTTTCCTTCAGATTCAAAGAATAATCCACCCGCACCTACCAACCCTAGGTTGCCTTTCGAGGCACCGTCAAAGAACAAAGTATTCCACCCAATTTTATTCTTCAAGCTCTGAAAATCCTCGGCACTCTTCCTAATGTGCCAATTCTGAGTTATAGGTATCTCGGAGGGAGGGGCCAAGGAGAGGGAGGGATTTGGAACTAAGAAATCAGAGACCCGGATTTTTTATTCTGCACTTAGAGGTTTCTTGTTGATATTCTTCATGCCTTTCACCAATAAGGATTCCACCCATAGGGCCTTGGCCGAGGTGAGGACTCTACCTAGAGTGGAACGATTTTCTTCAAAAATTTCCTTGTTCCTGGCTAACCAGCTCTTCCAGCATATAAATTTGGGGAAACCTCCCCATGCTCTTTTGAAATCAAGTTTGTTATAGAGAGTTCTGATGTAGTAGTCCTTCCAGCAAGAGAAGAGGTCGTTCCAATTTGTTAGCAATGTCACCACAAAGTTTAAGTCAATATACTCTATGTGCTAGACTTCCTGAGCAAATTTGAATTCAAGAAACAGGTGATCAATCGTTTCGTCAGAGGCTTTACAAAGAATGCATCTTGCAGGCCCTTCTATACCTCTTTTTCTAAGATTCTCCGCGGTGAGAATTTTTCAATGAGCAAGTGTCCAAGTGGAAGAGTTTATTTTAGGAAGACCATCTTTGCCCCACACTTTAATCCATTTTTTGTCCTTAATTCTGCTGGAAATGTAGCTATCCATCAACTGATAACCTTCCTTGACTGAATATGACCCCGACTTGCTCCAACCTCTTATGTCATTCATATACCAATGGACTGGAGTTGCTCCATGTAGAAGATCAAGGAGGGCATTATACTCTGCGCGAAGGTGACCCAGAATCTCCAAATCTAACCAACCTGCTCATCTTCCTTTTTCAGTCCACACAGAGAGGTCAAACAGTGTGGAGATGTTGGCTTGATCCATCCAAGCCTTTAAATTGGCAAAGTTCTGGAGAGAGTTAGCAAGAGAGCTCGAATCCGGTCCTAAACTATCAAGCCAGAGGTTAATCTTCTTTCCACTGCCAGGAATCCAATAAAGATGCTTTTGTATGATATACGTCACCTTCTTACAGAGGTTCCATATTGGAGTGTCAGTTTTAGTTTGATCAATTTTCTCCACACACGTTCTTCTGCCCCCATTCATATATTTCTTTCTTAGAATCTATTTCCACCAAGATTTTTTCCCTGAGACAACTCTCCAGATAATTTTAGAACCTAAGGAGAGGTTCATAATCAAAGGATCTTCTATCCCGGCTCCTCCATAGATTTTAGGCCTGCAAATTTTCTCTGAATTCATCAAGTGAAACTTCTTTGTGCCATTGGATTTCCCTTCTTGCCACAGAAATATTCTGATTTCTTTCATAACATTATGAATTATGCCCTTGGGGACTAAAGAGATCGAGCTGACATAGATTGGATAGGAAGATGTTGGTTGTGGAGCTTGATCTCCAAATTCAGAGATATTATTATTCAGTCGTGTCCATACCCCAGGTTTGGTTATGATCCCGGCATGACCCTAGCTGTTTTCGCCACCATTTTTCAGGCCCATGGTTTTGGGTAACCCATGGTATTTTTCCATTGTATTTCCCTTATAAAAGAAATACATTGTAACATGGCTAGGGTTGATGTATTAGGTTTTATCCATTATAAATATCTCTAATATTGGTGGAGAGAGACTGTGAGACAGTGAAGAGGAAGTGTAACGGCTGTGCTGCAGGTTGTATCCCTTAACTTTGCTAGACGATGTAATAAAAGGACTGACAACTTCAGTGTGGACGTAGCCCAAGTTGGGTGAACCATGATATATCTGTGTCTCTCTTGTAATGTGTATGTGTGATTATATTTTCATTTCTATTTATTGTTATTGCTCTGTGATCCTGTTTTTCTAACAATTGGTATCAGAGCCAAAGGACTATTTGGTAGATAAACCCGTAGGAAGCTAGGGTTTCTGGTTCAAGTGGGAGCAATGGCAGAAGAAGGAAAGTTTAAGGTCGAGAAGTTTAACGACCAAAACTTCCAGTTATAAAAGATGCAAATGGAGGACTATCTGTACCAAAAGGATCTATTCCTGCCATTGGGAGGAAGAGCAAAGCAGCCGGCGGCCATGAAGGATGAAGAATGGGAGGTTCTTGACAGAAAGTCTTTGGGAACAATATGGCTGAGCCTGGCTTCGTCGGTGGCTTTCAATATCTCAAAAGAAACGACAATGGAGGGTTTGATGAGTGCGTTGGGTAAGCTGTATGAAAAACCCTCGGCCTCCAACAAGGTATTTCTAATGAATCATTTATTTAATATGAAGATGTCTGAAGTTGGATCTGTTACTGATCATTTAAATGATTTTAATACGGTTACAAATCAACTAAGTTTTGTAAGTGTGAACTTCGATGATGAGGTTAGGGCTCTTCTAATCTTGTATTCATTGCCAAAAAGCTGGAATAGCTTAGTCATGGCTGTAAATAACTCTGTCTCTGGTTCAAACACCTTGAAATTTGATGATGTTATTGGTGTTGTTCTTAGCGAGGAAATGCGAAGAAAAAGCACAGGTGAGACATCAGGTAATGCATTGACCATGGAGAGTAGGGGAAGACAAAAGGAGAGAGGAAAGAGCCAAGCTAATCGTGGCAAGTCTAAAATGGGCAAATCCAAGTCCAGACTCGGAAAGATAGAGTGCTGGAACTGTGGAAAGAAAGGACATCTGAAGAAAGACTACAGATCTCTAAAGAAAAAAGGAGATGCACAGAAGGAAGCTACCTAGAAAGCAAATGTAGCAGGTGGTGTGTTACAAGATGCTTTGATTCTTCCATTAGATAATACTAGTGATTATTGGGTAGTAGATTCAGGGGCTTCATGTCATGCTACACCCCATAGGAAATATTTTCATGATTATGTTCCAGGCAATTTTGGACATATTTTATTAGGTGATGATGAGCCATGTAAAATTGTTGGAATGGGTAAGGTATGGATAAAATTTAAGAATGGAACTGATTGGCTGTTGAAAGATGTAAGGCATATTCCTACTATGAAAAGAAATTTGATCTCAATAGGGCAGTTGGGAGATGGCGGATGTCTATCTACATTTGGAGAAAAGTGGTGGAAGATCACTAAAGGATCAATGGTGATAGCAAAAGGAGACAAAGTAGGTACATTGTATTTATGTCCTCATAATACTGACCATTCTATCTCTTTAGCTTCCACATAAACAGATATAGCATTGTGGCATCATAGGCTTGGCCACATGAGAGAGAAGGGGATGCAGATTCTCCATTCAAGGAAGTTGTTGCCAGATTTGAAGCAGGTAAGTTTGGAATTCTGTGAGAACTGTGTTTATGGAAAACAAAAGAGAGTCAGATTTCTCAGGGTTGGGAAACAGAAGAAGAATGAAAAGTTAGAGCTAGTGCATACAGATGTATGGGGACTGGCTCAGGTACAATCTCTTGGTGGCTCTCATTATTATGTTACATTTATTGATGATGCAACTAGGAAAAATTGGGTTTATTGCATTAGACAAAAATATGATGTGTTTGCTACTTTTAAGAAGTGGAAAGCTTTGGTTGAGAATGAGACAGGAAAAAGGTTAAAGTGTCTCAGATCTGATAATGGAGGAGAGTACTGTGGTAAGGAGTTTGATAGTTATTGTTCATACCATGGGATTTGTAGAGAGAAGACAGTCCTAGGAACACCACAAGAAAATGGTGTGTCAGAAAGAATGAACAGAATAATCATGGAGCGTGCAAGGTGTATGAGATTGCATGCAGGGTTTCCCTTACAGTTTTGGGCAGATGCTGTAAATACTACCATTTATTTAATAAACAGAGAACCTTCAAGTGCTTTGAATGGTGGTATTCTAGAGGAGGCATGGACATATAAAAAGGTAAACTATTCATTTCTGAGAATGTTTGGTTGTGAAGCATTTGTCCATATTAATAAAGAAAATAGAACAAAGCTTGAAGCTAAATCCAAAAAATGTACCTTTATTGGATATGGGGTTGATGAATTTGGTTATCGCTTATGGGATTATGAAAATAACAAAATCATTAGGAGTAGAAATGTGATATTCAATGAAAAGGTCATGTATAAAGATCAGTTGCAGGGAAAGAAACAGGAAAAGGAAAACACAGAGTACACAGTACTTGATGAAATTAAAGAACATGAAGTTCCAAAGGTGCCAGAAAATCAAGAACAGCAGCAAGTACCCGAAATTCCTGCAACTGCAAGAAGATCTACCAGGTTAAGTGGACTCCCTAAACGATACTCTCCTTCAATGTATTATTTATTGATGACTGATGCTAGTGAACCAGAATGTTATGAAGAAGCAATGCAAGTGGAAACTAGAAAGATGTGGGAGCAAGGCATGAATGAAGAGATGGACTCATTGGTAGGAAATCAGACTTGGGATTTGGTTCAGTTGCCTATTGGTAAAAGATCATTGTAGAACAAATGGATTTATAGGTTGAAGGAAGAAGAAGGAGGTAAGAAGCGGTACAATGCGAGACTTGTTTTAAAGGGGTTTGCACAGAAGAAAGGTAAATATTTTGATGAAATATTTTCTCCTATTGTTAACGTGACTTCAATTAGGACTATCTTAAGTCTAGTGGTGGTAGAATATTTGCATCTTGAACAGTTAGATGTAAAAACAGCCTTTCTCCATGGGGATTTGGAGGAAGAGATATATGTGCAGCAGCCACAAGGGTATGAGGTCAAAGGTAAGGAGAACTTGGTATGTAGGTTGAAAAAAAGTTTGTATGGCTTGAAGCAAGCTCCAAGGCAATGGTATTTAAAATTTGACAGGTTTATGACAGAACAAAGTTATAGTAGATGTCATTCTGACCACTCTGTTTATTTCAAGAAGCTAGACAATGAAAGATATATTATCTTGTTATTGTATATGGATGACATGCTTGTTGCAAGGTCTAACATGCAGGATATAAATGTACTCAAAAGGAAGCTAGCTAATTCATTTGCGATGAAGGATTTGGGTGCTACAAATCAAATCCTTGGTATGAGAATAACGAGAGACAGGAAAAATCACAAATTGACATTGTCTCAAAGTGAGTACATACAAAAGGTGTTGGAGAGGTTCAGAATGCAGAATGCAAAACCACTTAGTACACCTTTGGCTAGCCATTTCAGTCTAAGTAAGGAAATGTGTCCCAAGACATAGGAAGCGATAGATTACATGTCCAAGATTCCCTATCAATCAGCAGTTGGAAGCTTGATGTATGCCATGGTGTGCACAAGACCAGATATTGCACAAGCAGTGGGAGTTGTGAGCAGATATATGAACAATCCAGGTAAAGAACATTGGAAGGCAGTACAATGGATTCTCAAGTATTTGAGAGGTACTACCACTCAGGTATTATGTTTTGGAGGTTAAGACACTGTTCTACAGGGATCTGTTGATGTAGATATGGCAGGTGATAAGGATAGCAGGAGGAGCACCACAGGGTATGTGTTTATTGTAGGTGGAACAACAATAAGTTGGATTTCGAAACTGCAGAAGGTTGTTTCACTTTCAACAACAAAAGTAGAGTATGTTGTTGTTATAGAGGCTAGTAAAGAGATTATTTGGTTGCAGAGGTTTATGGAGGAATTGGGTAAGAAGCAGAAGGATAGCAGGCTGTATAGTGATAGCCAGAGTGCCATTCATCTTGCAAAGAAATTAGCATTCCATTCTAGGACTAAACATATACAGCTCAAGTACCATTTCATGCACTCTGTTCTGGAAGATGAACTGTTGAAGCTGGAAAAGATACATACGAGCTAGAATCCTGCAAACATGTTCACAAAGGTAGTGACTAGAGAGAAACTGAGTTCCTACTCGGTTTTAGTTGGCCTTCTAGCATGAAGGTGAAGATGAGAAAGTTGCCAAGTCCAAGGTCTAGCAAGTGCAGCAGCGGTGGAGTTGTTGTGATCAGTCTCCAAGTGGGAAATTGTTGGTTGTGGAGCCTGGTCTCCAAATTTAGAGATATTATTATTCAACCCTATTCGTACCCCAGGTTTGGTTATGATCTCGACACAACCCTAGGGGGGTCTAGGGGCCAGCGGGCCCTCGTCGAGGGTTCAGGGGCAGCACTCCCGAGAAAGGGGGTTTGGGGGTAGTACCCCCAAGTTACAGGGGTTCAGGGGTAACACCCCCGAGATAATGGGGGTTTGGGGGTGTAGCCCCTGAGGAAAAGTTTTGGGGTTGTTTTCACCACCAGTTTTCGGGCCCATGGTTTTGGGTAACCCGTCGTATTTTCCCACTGTATTTCCCTTATAAAAGAAAGACATTGTAACACGGCTAGAGTTGATGTATTAGGCTTTATGCATTGTAAAGATCTCTGAGATCGGTGAAGAGAGACTATGAGACAGTGAAGAGGAAGTGCAGCAGCTGTGCTGTAGGTTGTATCCCTTCACTTTGCTGGACGGTATAATAAAAGGACTAGAAACTTCAGTGTGGATGTAGCCCAAGTTGGGTGAACCACGATATATTTGTGTCTCTCTTGTAATGTGTATGTGTGATTATATTTGCATTTTTCTTTATTGTTATTGCTCTACGATCCTGTTTTTCTAACAGTAGAGAGAACAGAGTTAATCAAAACCAACTTACTGGCCAGGTTTAGCCACCTAGTACCCCACGAGGATATTTTCGTTTTAATATTGTCTATTAGACACTGCCAATCCGCAACCTTTTTCTTCCCTTTGAAGATTGGAATTCCCAGGTAGATAAAAGAGTTCCAAGATGGGAAGCCTTCAAATCCAAGAATCCGAGCTATGCTAACTAGAGTTTCTGTGGGACAATTCCAACCATAGAATTTGGATTTGATCGAGTTCACTTTTTCGTCTGAGGCTTTGAGAAAGGTGGTCAGGGAACCTTTAAACCTCTATGCTATGATTGGAGAAGCTCCTCCAAGCAAAATAGTGTCATCTGCGAACTGAGCATGGTTGACTGCTTTTACACCTCTCGCGATCCTCGGGCCTTTTAGCTCACCCAACCCTTGCAAGAGTTGAAGCTTCTGACTTAGAGATTCTACCACCAACAGATAGAGAAAGGGGGACATGAGACATCCTTGTCATAAACCTCTAGTATCTTCGAAGAAGTTTGTAGGCCTACCATTTACAAGAGGGGCTATCCAAGGTCTGCTTATGCAAGCTTTTACCCATCTGACGAATATTTTGGAGAAACCAAATTTGTTCATTACTTCAAACAGAAAGAAGTGGTTAACTCTATCGAAGGAATTTGCCATGTCTAGTTTTATTTCCATTCCCTGTTGTTTTCTTTCCATGCTAGAGTGTATAGCCTCTTGAACGATGATGATATTGTCTAGAATCTATCGCCCTGAAATTAAGCGTCCTTGAGAATCTAAGATGAGCCGACCCATTAGGTTTTTCATTCTTGTGGCAATGATTTTCAATAAAATCTTGTAGGAAGTGTTGCATAGAGAGATAGGTTAAAATCTATCAATAGAATTAGGGTTGCTCTCTTTTGGAATTAACGCCAGGAAGGAGGAATTGGTGGCTCCATTGATTTTATCTTTCTTTCTAGTCCAATTTAGCATTCTCTTCAAATCATCTTTTATGATATCCCAAGTTGCTCTGTAGAAATTTATGGTAAATCCATTTGGCCCGGGGGCTTTTTCCAAATGAAGGGACCAGATAGCATCTCTAATTTCATATTCAAGGATTGGTTTATCAAGCTCACGATTTTCATTTTTAGAAACGAGTAAGGGAATACCTGATAGCAGATCAGCTTAAGCTTCCGGATCAGCCTCTTCATTATCTGTGTAGAGCTATCGAAAATGCTCCAAAGCATGTATCTTTAGCTCCTCCTGACCAGCAACCTGGTTCCCATTAATTCCTTTCAGTTCTTTGATAGTATTGTAACTGAGACGAGCTTTTGTTTGCTTATGAAAGTATTATGTATTGTTGTCCCCTCCTTTTAGCCACGTCTGTATGGATTTTATTCTCCATACCTCTTCCTCGAGCCTAGCAGCATTTAGAATCCCTAAATTCAAATCCTTTTCAATGTTTAGAGTGGAGATATTAATCTCACCATCCTCCATACTGTGGTGTAGGGATGCTAGATCATATTAAAGCTTACGATTGAGAGATCCCAGATTTTTATACTTCATTTAACCCAAACTGTTAGAGCAGCATGCACAACTCGGAGTTTACTTTCCCAAATGTAGCTAGGCGAACCATAGAAGCTGGAGCTCCAAGCATTTTGTATTAAATCAAAGATATTCCCATCATGAAGCCATATTGGGTTAAAGCGAAACAGAATGGGCCCAAGTTTGTCCGAGGCAGAGAGGGTCAGGCAAATGGGTTTGTGATCGGAAGCAACAGAGGGGAGGGTGTGAGTAGCAGGAAGGAGGTCTTTCAGGAGGAAAGAGGAACTTACCAGGAATCTATCCAATCTTGCTGCTATATGTCCAATACCAGATCTTCTATTACTCCAAGTGGACTTCCCATTTTTCATCTCAATATCTAGCATGTCCAGATCAAAGATTAGTTCCTCCATCTTTTCCCCATAAGGATCCCTGACCCTTGAGCCACGACATTTTTCCTGCTGATATTTTGTGGTATTGAAATCCCCCACAATGATCACACATTTACCTTGTAGGTCGTTATTTAATTTTGGCAGATCATCCCAAAAAATATCTTTGTCCCTTTAATGTGTCGGACCATAAACATTACAAATATAATTTGAATGCTGACTGTATTTTTCATGAATTTCGAGGAGAAGACAATGATGGCTTTATTTCAAAGATTTTATCAGGAAATTGCTAGAGAGAAACGTAGCAATGCCCCCAGAGGCTCCCTTATAGCTTTGATCTTTTCCATGGAATTCCTTCCAGAATAGACGTGAGAGCGCCAAAGCCTCCACGTCTTGCATTTTTGTCTCTTGGAGTAGTAACAAGTCTGGTCTTTCTGAATTTATCATATCTCTCAATGCTTCTACTTTGCTGGATTCCCCTAGACCCCTGCAGTTCCAGGAGACAACTTTCATCATTTCTTAGTAGTTTGAGACCCTGCTCAAGGTATGCCATCCAGTTTTTCCCCTCCATGATTTTTGGTATTTTGAAGAAGCTTTGTTACCTCTACACTTTTTTTTCTTCCCAATTCTAACTCCCTTTCTTCTTCCTGCTCACGATGGTATCTTTGTAATTTTCTCCCTCTTGTGTTTGGAATCAAAACAACATCATGTGGTTCCAGTGATTCTTGGGATGACGAGTGTTCAGGGGAGAAAATCTGCGGCACAACATTGCTATGTTTTACCATATCCTCCCAAGAGCCTCCAGGGGTTGTATTTTCCTCCAAAATCGCATCTGTCATTTCTTTTCAAGGTGAAGGAATAGGAGAACCAGAGGAAATGAGTGTTGCATCCGCCTCGGGTTCTATCTCAATGTTAACCTGGGATGGAATTTCCCCTTCCTCCAAAGGTAGAGTTTGAAATTGATTACTAGTTGTGGCTTCTTTCTCTTCCTGCACCTTTTCTTCTTTTTCTCCAATTGAGGTCCATTTGCTGAAGGAGTTGGCTGAGCATCTTTCCTCCCCCTCTTTACTTGCTTTCATCCTTCCTCGTGGTTCTGCTCATGGGTTTCTTGAACTGCTTTTGGACAATTTTTAACAAAGTGACCATACTCATGGCATTTCTTACACTTAAAGGGTAGCTACTCATAGTCAACTTTGTGCATGTGCTCCCATCCGTCCATTTGCAAATTCACAACCTCTGGAAAACCTTTTTCCAAGTCGACTTCCACACAAATTCGAGCACAGGAGAACAACGATCCTTTGGGCTTTGCTTTGTTAATGTAAATGCTAAGGGAATTACCGATTTCCTGTAAAGTTTCATCATTCTAGCAATGGAGTGGAAGATGAGGGAGGCGAACCCATACTGGGACTGCTGAGGGTACGTCTCTTTCCAGGTCGAAAGATAAGCTCTAGCGGTTTAAGTAAAGGCCACAAGAACCCAAGAAATACGCTCTACTTCTAAAAATGAGATCTTTATCCCCTTTATGTTCAAACAAGAAAGTGAAGAAGCCCTTACCACAAAACTAGTGTTGCAAATCCCCGGAGATCAAGGGCATCCAATTTTTATTAATCCAGGCATCCATGGTTTTGGGTGAGGGCCAAATCCCTATCAATTGACTGATTAAACCTCTTTCACTCAGGGCTAGGGCTTTCAATATTGAAGCTGCAGATGTGTAATCTAATTCTTTCAACTAACAATTTATAAAGTTAAAGATTCAACGTTGAAGGTGAAGAATGTTTCGAAATGTTGTTTGGTCTAGTTTGGAAGTAAAAAGAATGCCTTCTTGCAATTTGGTTCGGAATCCAGTTTTGTTAACAATCACCGGCCATAGATCCTTACATGGTTTACAAATATTCTTGAAACCAGTTTTGGCACCCTTCACCATAACAATTATTAGTGACAATAGGATATATGGTTTAATTTTGTGATTGTCTCATGCAGTTATTCGAATATGAGTAGATGACAAATAAAGGCAACAAAGTTATAACTTAAAAAAAAAAAATGTATTCAAACTTTCAACTAACAATTTATAAAGTTAAAGATTCAACGTTGAAGGTGAAGAATGTTTCGAAATGTTGTTTGGTCTAGTTTGGAAGTAAAAAGAATGCCTTCTTGCAATTTGGTTCGGAAATAAAAGTGGTATTCATTTATTGTTTAGGATATTTAATTGTAGATATATTTTATTATTTTATTTAAATATTTATAATAAATAATTTTAAAATATAAATAATAAAATATAATTAATATATATATATATATATAATTAAAACATTATTATTTTTAAATATTAATTGCATTGAGTGAAACTAGGTGCTTTACAGTCCAGTATGGGGGAGATGTTGTAATGTTTTTGATGTAATAAAATAATTAAAAAAATTCATATCCCCTCATAAAATAAAATATTATTGAAAGTAATTAAAAAATAGATGTTCATTTATAAAATAAAAACTTAAAACTTAAAGTGGGATCTATCAATCAAGAGAGATCAAATTTCTTGAATTTAAATTTTAAAAAAAATACACCTCAAGAAATTGGATCCCTCTGGTTACTTGATAGATATGGATTTAAGATGGATCTATGCTGGTATAATATACATATAGAATTGGAGTTGATTACTAAAGCTAGTTGAATAATAATAAACTTAGTCCATAAATATTTATAAAAATACATATTACACTATATTTAAAATTATACTATAAAATTTATTCTAATACTATTTTTAAATTTATAAAATATTATAAAATTAGTTCAGAATTTTTAATATGATTTATTTTGTAAGTATGTTTATGCTAGTATAATGTGTATTTATAAACTTATGTTATATATTTATTTATTTTAAATTTACAACTTTCTAACAAAATTAGATTGCACATTCCATGCAATTAAATCGGGAAAAAGCAAAAGGACTTTGATTCTGCACTCATATTTGTCGAGAGAAATTCTAGAGTCACGACTTACGACTTTCATAAAGATATGGAATGACTTGATATCCTTCTTAGAAGGTTTTGGCAATTCTTTATTTATTTGTTAAATCAGGAATCATATTGGCCAGTCAAAATAATGGTAGGTCAAATTGACGAGAAGAAAAAGAATTTGGTTCTAATTTTCTTTGATAATGGTGGGTCAAATGGATTTTCTGAGATGTAATGGAATCATTTTAATGCAACCGATATATTTTATAGGTATAAGAAGACTTTTCAATTTTACAGAATCCATTTGTACAAATAAAATCTACCATTCATTGAATTTCCACAAAGATTACATATAAAAAACAAGATTCCTATGATTCGATATGGTGGGTTGCACGTTTTCAAAGTTCATGAATGGAAGATTCCTAGTGGTGCCGAATAGGTTTGTGTCTTTTCTTTTGAAAAATAACATCGATATTTATGTCATGGAAGTGGGTTGAAGAAAGTTGTACCCCAACAAGAAAATACATATTTTAACCTTAAAAGTTAGATGTCACTTATATTATAGTGTTAATAATATTTTATAGCATGATTATATTATGTGGTAGTATTAATATTATATATATTATATTCATAACATGTGAAGGTAAAGTGGTGTTATTAACATTATTTATGACAATGGTGGTGGTGGTGGTTGTAATTAACAACCACTAAGACTAGTTTTGGTTTATTGGATCTTAAGAGAATATAAATGAATTATTTGGATTACTATAAAATTGTATTCCTTTACTCAAAAAGTTTAGAAAGAAGTATTCCTAGGTTGCCATAGTTTTGGCATGTTAGAAGGTTTGGGAGGTTTATACTGTAGCAAAACCTTAGAGTCCTCATGCTTCCATTTTACTCGGAAACCATCTTAACTTGGGGTCTTTGTTCCATGGGAAGCCTCAGCAGTTCCAAGAGAGGACCTGGAGCATCTCGAGTTATTATTTATTAATTATATTTATGTTTCTATCTTGATTTACAAATTTTCTATTTCTAATTAATGCCCATTTTCCTTCCTTGTTTTTTTCTTTTACCTTTTGACCCTGCTTTCTTGATTCGGCTTAGTCTTCTAGAATGAGATCTTCATTTATAATATTCCCAATCCTTTTATACTTGAGGTTTTGTTGAGTATGTTATACTGATGGTAAGTACAGTTGGCTTTGAACCGGATCAACTTTTCTTTATTCTCAATTAATTTCCCTAACCTCTTTGTTTTTGTGAGGCAAGTTATTTCAATTTGTAGCCTATTATGTAGTTATGCCTTGATTACGGCTAGCATATCCTCTTTTGCCTCTTCTTTAAAAAAAAAAATTACAAGGTTCAAGGCTTGTTTGTTATCCTCATGGTCTAATTCTAACAGCTTACTCATTTCCTCCTTAATGGGTTTGATATTTAATTTATCTTCTAAACTATTTAGGGTCATATTTTTAGTTATTTTTTCTTCCAGTTCTATAATCATGTCCTTCAATTCAATATTTTCTAACGTATCAACATCTCCTTGTTGGGTTTACTATTTGGTTTCCTAGTTTTGTTTTTCCATTGCTTATAATCTAATCTCTAACTTATTCTCCTTCACTTTGATCTTATTGTCTATTTCTTTTTAATCTTGTCTTCAAAGGATGCAAATTTATTATCGGGCATGGTTGCAAGTTTATTTTCAAACATGGCTGCAAATTTATTTTCAAGCATGACTTTTATCTTTGTCTGAAGTTTAGCATCTATTTCTTCTCTACTTTTCTCTAATGATTTTATATGATCGCTAAGGCTTTGTAGGGTAGTTGTGCTAGGTCTCCCTTTCACAATATTTGGTATATGCGGTGAATTGTTCATATTTGTTTGTATATATATATATATGGAGAAGAAGAAGATGACGATGAAAGGAAATCCCGCACTTAATTTGTACTTTCTTGTGGAAACACTCAAATGTTTGAATGGCCAGTATACCATAGATTGTTTCAACATGATCACCTCATAAGCAAACCCCAGGAGGCACTTGTGTGCCTCGGGTTACTTTCACGTCTCTAATTATATTTGAGTTCCTCGAGTTATATTATGTGATGTTAAAATGGTGTTATAGTTTGTTAATTTTAAGTGAAAATTAGTATCTCATAAAATATGTTAAATGAAAAAATGTATGATAAATTTACAAGTGAAATAAAGTGGTGTTAAACCCTTGTTTTCCACATTGAGATGTATAATTAGAATTTAATTATGAGGTTTAGTACAATAAACAAAACAAATTCACAAAGAAATATTTTGTAAATAACCCAATTCACTTGTTTATTTTTAATATTATTCAAATAAATACATCTTAAGAATTTAATTATAAAACTTTGCCCCATAATAAATGTTTACCCTCAAATTAAATAAATAGCATCTTAATTCCATTATTATATTTTATATTTTTTTCACTTCAACTTAATACTTATTGCAAGTTATGGGCCTAATGATTAAGAACATGTGTTTCCTCCTAAGAGGTTAGAGGTCCAATCAGGAAGGGGGTAGGGTATGTACACCTTTGTATAGTTGTTACATCATTGTGCAAAGGGGGTCCCTTATACCATAAAAAAGGGGGTATCATACACTGAATTGGTGTCTGGCTTGGCTGTGACCTTAAAATATGTTATCATTATTATTATTGAAATATAATCAAGATAATCAACTTGTATTTACTAAGAATATAAATGTGGTGATAAAAGTGGTTTGAAATGAAATATTTGATTGATAATTTCTTATAGATCTTGTTAATTTTTTGTCAAATTATTTAATGGATGTCATATACATTAGAAGGCTTTGAGCACTAAGCACCCTAGGATCTAAATGAAGCTTCTAGGAATTTAGGGAAGTAAGAGATCACCTCAAACCACTACATATGAAATCTGAATGATATTCTTAACCTCCATCTGTGGATATCAACACCATTAGGAGGATATGATTACTAAGGATGGCTATGGGTGCACTAAGGATGGGTCTAGGTGCACTTGACATGGTCAAGGGAGAAAAATCGAGCTTTAGGCAATAAAGGAAGCTTCTATGCATTCAACACCAAGGAATATGCATCGAACCACCACACATGACCTCTTCATGGGATACTTGGAATTAGAATAGCAATATGGAGGGAATTATGAGTTTTTTAGAACTAGTTATCAATTTCAACGCCCTTATCATAGTTGATAGAGAAAACACAAGCATTTCAACATTTGGCATGGGAACTCTTGAGGTTATCCTTGGCTAATGAGTAGGTATATGGGTGCTATTATGAGGTTTAAAGCACTATACATAGGTCTCAAAACCCTAGGCATAGTTAGGGAAGAAAAACTAGGCCTTGGGACATAAAGAAACATTCTAAACATATAAGGCCCATAACAATCGCTCAAACCACCACATATGACCGATCGAGAATCGCCTTCAACTCTATATAGGGACACCAATGAAATTAGGAGGATTTTAGTAGCAGGTATGGGTCTCCAATTTCTTAGCATTGTTTGGAAATGAATCCTAAGACTTTGGACCTAAAGGAATATTTTAGGTTTCAAGGGAAACAGATGATAACTCAAAGCACCACACATGACCTCCCAAGAGTATCATTGGCATATGGGTGCTAATATTGGTGACATTAGGAATACTTGAGAACTAGGTATGAGTTTTGGGGCCTTGTACATGGATAGGGGAGGAATCCTACGACTTAGAACTTAAATGAATCATCTATACCCATAGGGATAAGAACCATCAATCAAACAACCATATACGACATTTGGAGAGAATCCTTGTGTTCCGCACAGGAATATGAGCACAATTAGGATGTTTTGGGAATTAATTACGAGCCTCAAGAACTTCAACATGTTCATGGGAGAAAATATAAGTATTGGAACCTAAAGGAAGATTCCAACAATACCTGACTATGAACAACACCTTAAAGAACCACACTTGATGTCATGAGGTTATACTTGCCTCTAACTAGGGATATAGGTTCTATTAAGATATTTTTTATACTAGGTATCAGTGTTTTGTCCCTAAACATGCTTGAGGGAGGAAACCTAGGCCTTATACATGATAAATGAATATTCTAGGTATCCAAGTTCAATAATGACACCTCAATCTACCACACATGACCTCTCGAGCATATATGTGCCCTTAAAGTGGAGATATTGAATGTGTCATGTACTTGTTAGCACTAAGTATGGGTATTGGCGTTTTAGACATGGTTGGTGTCAAAAACCAAAGTTTTAATCCCTAAATGAATATTATATGAATCCATGCCCAAAACAAATGCCCCAAACCAAAGCACATGACCTCCGAAGGGGATATTTGGCCTCCAAATGGTGCTATGGGCACCATTATTATTTTCAATCACAACTAGGTATTAGTCACAAATTCCTCAACATGGTGTATGGAGGAACCCTATGCCTTAGGCCCTAAAGGAAAATTTTATGCATCGAGGGATAATAAAAATGCCTTAAACTACTGCACATGACCTCACAAGGGGATCCTTTTCCTTTTAGTGGTAATATTGGCACCATTATGGTTTTTGAAGATCTAAGTATTGATTTGAAGGCCTATATGAATATCATGAAATTAAATTCATACATTAGGCCTAAGAGGTATCTTATAAGGCTCAAGAACCATCAATGAGGCCTCAAACCACCACACATGACCTCCCTATGGAATATTTGTTATTCAAGTAGTGATATGGATAACATTGGAAGGACTTGAGCATGAGGAATGGGTCCAAGGACACTAGACATGGATGAGGGAGAAAATATAATAATTATGATAGTAAGAAATATTTCAGGAATCCAAATCCAACAACAATGCTTTGAAAAACCACACTTGACCTCTTCATAGTATTGTTTCCCTCCAAATTTTTATATCGGCATCATTAAAGGGTTTTGAGCACTAAGAATGGGTTTCAATTCCTTCACCATGGTTAAGGGAGAAAACTCAAGCCTTATGCCATAAAGGTAGCTTCTAAGGCTCAATATACTTGAACAAGACCTTAAACCACCATATAAGAACTTTCTTTGGGATCTGTGGCCTCTAAAAAGGGATAAGGATCTATTAGAAGCTGGGTAATGGTTCCTTAAACATGATCAAGGGAGGAAACCAAGGCCTTAGGCCCTTAAGGAATATTCTAGGAATCTAGATCCAATAATTTCACCTCAAATAGAAACAAATAATATTTGGAGGGTATCCTAAAAATCCAAGTGGGGATATGGGCACCATTATAAGTTTTTGAACACTATGTATGGGTGTCTAAGTGTTAAATATGGATAATGGAGGAAGATTAAGAGTTGGGTTCTAAAATCATCTTCAAGAGCTAAAGGTTCATGAATGACATATCAAACCATAATAAATAACCTCTCAAGGGGATTTTTGGTTTTCAAGTGTGGATATGATCATTGTTATCATATTTTGACCACTAAGTATGAGTCTCAAGGCCTTAGATATGATTGGGGAAGGAATTTCATGCCTTAGGCCCTAACAGAATCTTTTAGAAAACTAAGGCTAGTAATGGCTCATTCAACAATCACAAAGGACATTTTCACTATATCCTTGTCCTCCTATTGTGGATATTGCTACCATTATGAGGTTTTCGACACTAATTATGGGTCTCAATTGATTAAACAAGGTTGATGAATAACTTAGGATTTAGGAAATAAAGGAAACCTTTAGTCATTTAGGGCCAAGAACAATGCCTTGAACCACTACACATGACCTTCCTAGGAATCCTTTGCCTTTGAGTAGGGATGGGTTTCATTATCATTTTTTAGCACTATGTATGGGTCTCAAAGAATTGGACATGGTCACACAGGAAAAATACATATTAGTTCCTAAAGGACGCTTATCGGTATCTAGGTCTAAGAAGGACACCTTGAATAACCACACAGGACCTTTGAATAACCACACGGGACCCTTGAATAACCACACAAGACCTTTGAATAACCACACAAGACCTTTGAATAACCACAAGGAGTTGATGATCTCTCTGAGATGGACTCAATATGGACGATTGTAAATCCTATGCTACACCTTTCTAGTCAATATTAAAGATGGCAATAGACTATGATTTTCCATGAGTAGATACAACTATTTATCAATACCTGGTTGGAAGTCTAATTTATTTAACCTCATAGTCAACCTAATATTTCCTTTGATGTTAGTGTGATTTCTTGATATATGCAAGATATTTGAGAGATTCATGAAAAGGTAGAAAATATATTTTTTCATTATATCAAGGGAACTTATCAACTCAATATGAAATATTGCACCAATACCAAAAACTTAATGGTTGGTTACACCAACTTTAATTGGGTAGGGTATGGTGATGACATGAATTCGACATATAGTTGTGTTTCATCTTGGTTGGAGATCCTTGATCTCATCATACAGAAATAATAAGGTAGTACCTCTTTTGACCACAAAATATGATTATCATCTTGCAATTAATGTTGGCATAGAGGCCTAGGGAGGAATATGCGAGGAGGGTTCTCCTAGACCTTAGAGGAAGAGTGATGGAAACTTTTTCCTAGGGATTGGGATTCTAGACTAATAATCAATATGAATGGCATGCTCTCTTGCTAGGAGATGAACTTATTGCTTCCTTAAATCTTCTGAGCATGATCATTCTTGGAAATTCTTTCATTGGCATTCGAAATATACAAAAATGTTTAACGGCTCTGGAGCCAAAGTGAGGTCATCAACAACAAATAATCGAGAGCTATCTCAAATCTCTTTGCAATACTTCCCTCTTCCATATTCACAGGAGAAATAACAAATTTGGTAATCAATTAGCCAATCAAGGAGCAATATTGGATTAAGGAGTGATTGTTAAAAATGGAGTTCCACCACAAAGTAAATGGCTACCCTAAATATATGGCAATGAAAATTCTAAGCCCAAGGAAAGGGTTTGATAGTGGTAGTTTTGGGATAACCATATCTTTTCCCCAAAATCCAAGACATAAACTTCAATAGTGAGGTGGTGGCATGAAAGTATTGGACAAGTGTGTGGAAATTTATTGTTTTACTCCCACATCTCGAGCGTCGAATGATCTCGAATGCAATCCTGCAGGCTACTCATGCTAGGATCCTTTAATCCTATGGCAATTAAATTTTCCTTTATCAATATGGGAAATGATGGTGGGATAATTCCCAAGCTCCACCTTGACATGATTTTGCATTCTAGCTGGTCTAAAGATGATTTCTATGGTTTTGACCTAAGAGAGGGGATTCCATAAGGTGGTGGCATCCCTTTATAGGGGTTGGAAAGGTATTATTCTCTATGGTTTGAATCATATCTCAGAAATTAATTCACCCAAGTGAGTGTGTGTCATTCCCCCATAGTTGATAGGGAAGGGGTTTTTGTTGGAAATTCATCTCAATTAGTAGTGTTGAATTCCCTTTTCGGAGAAGAAAGTTCTAAGTATATAGGGATTGCAAGTTCCCAATTCATGGAAGGGAAAGGATCTGGCATGATTCTTGTGCATTCTACCGCAATGTCATCCTGGAGGGAGTTGTTTAATTGTATAAGGAATTGAATCAATGATTTTAAGTAGATGTTTCAGGACTTGAATGGAAGAGTTGAGGGAATTTCAGGCACCTTGAGACAAATCTCCTACTACACCTCTATGGTGGAGTCAATAATGGAGGACATTGAAAGAAGCATCTGAGTGTAGGGAGGAAAAATAGAGAGGACACAGGGAGACCTAGATAGATTCTTGCATGTCTATTAGGGTAGCCATTTTCAGTCATCTCCATCTTTAGAGGGGGAATCTATGGAGGAGGACTCTATCCATCACTCAACATAGGAAGGAAATAACATTTTTAGGCATGGTATAATGTAAAATTTATGTTTCATTTTTTTTTAGTAGATCATTCACTTCTTGAAGTTTTGATTTATCTATCTTCTTATCAATTTTGTGCATATATATAGCACAAGAAGTATAGTTAGGGAAGTATACATTGTGATTTTTTTGTTTTGTGAACAAGGTTTGAATACTTTTTGGGTTGAGGCCTTTGTGTACTCTTCTATTGATGAAACTCATAAAATTTGTATCATTTCGTTGTTCACAACAATTTTAATATAAAAAAATACAACAATTATTATTTAAAAAATAAAAAATTGTTGGCACAAAGGTAGTATGGATTTGAAAGGTCTTGGGAGAGATTATTTTTTCATTCAACACAATGACTGTAATATTTTGTTCTTTTGTGATAACTAGGATGTAATACAAGTTTCTAACAATCTTGTTGCACAAATGAAGATGAAGCATGTAGATATTCATGCTCACTACTAAGGACAACTAATATAAGATTCTATTGTGAAACTTGTCTATTACAGAATTGATGATTATATTTATTATATCTTTACAAATCCTTTACTAGAAACTAAGTTTATGAAACTTTGGGTATACTTGGGTTTTAGGAAGTTACAATTATGGGGGGTTGTACAAAAGTAATTTCACCTCCTGAATCTCCAGAGAATTTTGTTTATGGGAGGGTTTTGGAACAACAAGATTTTCTATTCCATGAAACCTCTTTATATTTTGGAGACATACAAACGATAATTGATAGTGGACTAGAAGAGTCAACTAAGTGGTCAACTAACGGGATGAATAGTCTCTGAACTAGTCAAACCAACTAATCAATGGAGGATTTGATTAACCAACCAACTGGGAAGGTAATTTGAATAGAATCATCGACTATCACACAAACATGGTACAAATAAAGGAGACAATTGTGTTTTTTGACCCAAGAATGTGGACATGTTATTTGTCACTTCAAGGGATTTGGTTAAATATTAGTTCTATAAAAGGATGCCCCTATGGGGTGATATAGTGTGTGCAATAATGTTCTTATGATATAGATAATGGACATTGATGTATTGTTGATTGAGATATGATGTGCTTGAGTGTTGAAAATATGTTTCTCAACAACACCACTTCTTGGAATAATTAGCTCACCGATCTATCTATACCCTATTTCTTCAACAGCTACCCCAAACCCATCAAACAAGATATGAACACAAACATATTATTGGTATTCAAACTCCCCTCCAAATTCTCTTCAATTCACACTTCCTATTGGAAAGTTGAAAAATGCACCACGACCCTATTTTTTTATTAATACACCAAGAAATGTGCACATCCTTAGGAATGTGAACACGTTACTAATGTGTGTTCATTCCTAAGCATGCATGCATTGTTAAAATTTTGACTTGGAATGCTAGGTACCATTGTGTATGAAAGTGTAAAGAGTGTTGAAAGATAAATAAATAGGAACACATGCATTTTTTAAGAATGCACACATATTCCTCCATGAGCACATTTCTAAGCACCTAATTGCCACATTTTTTAATACCAAACTCTTATGAGTTCCCTAAAAGGAGTCATTGCAACCAAATGAATTGATTTTGGAACCCAAATATGAGTATGAGCAAGGGGGTATATTCCTTTAGTGGCATATTATATGGAGTCTATTTCAACAAGATGAGAGATATCCAAGGAATATTGGACCTCCTAGTTCTTATCTACCTTGGCAATTACTATACCCATTCACTAAGAGGACTACCATCTCAAACCTTATACCTATAAAATGGGTTCCAACAAATAAATAATCAATGATATGGGAAGTGTTGTTGTGATGATTCCATCGTAGATTACCAATTGGTCTTGCATTTGATTTTTATGCACCAAATACCCCAAATAAGATAAAAATATAAAGAAGTAGAAAATCCATTTATTTAGAATGAAATATAAAGAGTGAATAAGAAGCTTCTTCAAGGAGGAAACCTTATTTTACAATATAACAAAGGCACAAGATGATATGATCTCTAAGACTAAGTCTCCTTGGTATATATAAGAGACAAGACTACAATTTAGTAGTAACGGGCCTAGATGACCAATAATGAAAACACATATAATGATAGAAATGTAATGCCTCAATATCGAGGACCTAGCTATATAATTTGAACATGTAGATCTAGATACTAACATATAAATACTGTGAAAAACATAAACAATCTAACAAATTCATCCAATAAATGCGATAAAAATTCATCATTACACAAAAGAGAGAAGTTGTTGGAAATGTTATTAATACTGAGACGGGGGTGAATCAATATTATGTGCAGTTATATACAATTTTCACTTTTACCTAATTCAAACAATATTTATATTATGTATTCACCATAAACAATGGCATTCTGTCATGTTCCTATTTTTTCAACACCATGAAGCAGATCAAACCCCGTGGATCTTAGTGATAGATTGAATTAATTAATTAATGAGGGGTTAAGTTAAGGCATTTAATTGATTAGGAGTTTGAATTAATTTTTATCCAAAGTTTATTATGCACTTGGAATATTTATTTTACATGCATTTAATATTTTTATGTAGAATAAATGAGTATAATTCTCCACTAGAGTGCATGAGAGGATAAGGTTAAATTGGAGTTAGCTTGAGGAAGAAGCAAAGAGAAAGATTCCAAAGCTAGGAAAATCAAAGAAAAGGAAATATAGTGGAGCAAATCAGAAAAGTAACAAAAGCTTAGCAAAAGCAGCATAAAGCAGAAAGCAGGAAAAATCATAAAAGAAGGAAAGTTCAGAAAAGAAGGAATGTTTAGAAAAGCAGGAAAGTCCATAAAATCTAGAAAAAGTAGAAAAAGCAGAGGTAGAAAGTGGAAAAGCAAGGAAAAGCAAACAAAAGTAGAAAAGAAGGAAAGCAAGGAAAAAAGGAAAAAGAAGGAAAGCTAGCTTTCCTCATCCACTCAAGGAGGGTGCATTAGCTTGGTTTACTTGTTCATCAAGTCACCAACTCTCCATAAATAACCCAATGCGCACCACATTAATGCTTCTTGATATTTTGTGAATTGGTATGCAAGCAATTTTGCCTCAGAGCCTTGGGAGATGTGCCCCTAGTCAATTTTGGGAGATGTGCCCCAACTTTTTGTTAGAGGATGATCGAATTCAGCCATTGTCATTGATTTTATTTGCAAGTCCTGTAGCTGAACCAATATTGGGTAGAATTTCAGAAATCTCCATCAATTCTGTGGTTTGAATCTCAGAGCTCTTCATTGATTTCTAGTGCTATATTGTTCAGTAGGAATGGAGAGAAACTTTTATAATGATTTGAGGAGCCTATTTCCTCATTTATGATGTATTTACATTCAAAATTAATATATGATATTTGATCAAGTCAAATTTGAAGTTCGGAAAAATCATCATCTAGTTCAGAGTTCGAATCTCCAGGCTTCCTATGACTTTCTAGAGCTAGATTGTTGAGTAGGAGAGGAGGAATGTTTATCCAATTATCTGAGCGGACTCATGGCTCTGATATTATGTAATAATAGTAAATATAAATCTCTGATATCATTCAATACATTTCAGTTTGCAGAAGTCTGATATTTTCTTCATTTTCTACACCCTCTCTAGATTTGCCTAGATTTTGACTAGCTTTCAGACTAACTAGTTTTAATGATGAAGTATAGATCCAAATGAAGTAATTCTTGTTTATATAGTTCACTAAGATTCCAAAAATCACATCCCATTCTTCATTTAATAGATTCGTGACCCTTTAAATCCTATTTGGAAATCCTGAATTCACACTAGATGAGCTGTCCTAGAAGGCAATGTTATGTGTGTTTTTGTGAGAGTTGCTTAGATATATTTGAAACTTTATGGAATGTTGTTTTACTATTGAATGACTGTTATTAATTAATATTTAACCTCTTTAATATCAGAAACACCCATCCCCAGTCTCCAATTAAATATATCACCCACACTAGTCTGTATATGCTGAGGAGCCCAAGAGCGTTGGAGTAAATTGAAGCTTTCTGATTTTGAAACATCAATGGTATAAATAATTTTTTATAGGTACCACATCATAACCTTCCATAGCCTCTAATCCTGCCCATCCCCAGTAATTCTAGCTTTCCTAGTCATTGTTTTAATTAATTTTGAGAAGAGAAGAGTTTTTGTATCATTGATATAAGTTGGTACATTACAGTGGTATCAGAGCACTTTCCTCCAGCCCTATGGAAATAAAGAAGCTCATTGTTGAATAATATTGCAGATCATAACTGAAATGTGCAACTATGAGACTAGTTCCAGTCATTGAAGATGAAGAGTTCGAGCCATATGAGGAAGCATAAATCCGTTGCATTGATGGAGGCCTACCAAGAGATGATGATGGTTACATTTGTGACCAGATGTACATAGATCAATGGGATGAACCACCGATGGCTAACCCTAAGAAGGATTTATCAAGGAGGATATCAACATGTACAAATTTGTCCTGCCACTACCAGGGGTATCTGGCTTTAAGAGAAGAAATTCACAAATCCATTTCTTTCAAATATTATTGCATATTTGGATTTGAGATCTAGCATAAATCCTTTAAATTAATAGAGAGAATCAAACCACCCATAGAGGAAACAAGTTGTTCCACCTATGTGAGCAAAGAAGAAGAAAGAGGAATCAAAATTGAAGCCTCAATGGATGCCATTGTTTCTAGCATGAAGAGACTTTTCGGATTCTCTTCAAACAAAATTTCCAATGATATTGATCCTAAGTTTACCAAGGAGAAAGATGCATCAACTAGCTTGAAGGATCATTAGCATAGTAACAATCAGTCATCAAAGGAGAGGAGCAGCAATCTCCTAAGAGAAGAGCCATGTGTTTTCTCCAACGAATGCATTGAGAAAGAACAAGAAGAGTTCAAGCTAAGGAATGGAGGTAAATATGATCTTGGTAGCATCAATTCTTTTTTGCATCAATCTGAATAATGTCCCACTAATTTCATCAAAAAAGAGAAAGGATCAACCCTTCAAGCATTATCAGAACATCATGATGGAGAGATATACAACCACACTCTAGTTGAGAGTGAACGGAGAGATTTGGAGGGGGAGCATGCCATCACCACTCCACATCATGAAGAGATAGAGATGTCACAAAGATATGACAACCATTCTTATTTTTGCATTCAACAAATTCCCTTGTTTCATCTTGATATGGAAGCCATTTCTAATGATAAGGTTAGCATAAAATATCCTTCTAGTGATGAGATCCAAAATTGTGAAAAGAATGATTTTTTAAAAGAGAGTTTGCATGATTCTCAAGAGTTGCAGGAGCACACATATGATTAGATGTGTGTGTAAAATAGTACACATGACATTATGGAGCAGCAATATTTACAAGGAATACATAAGGAGTCCTCAAATTTACAAGTGCTTCAAGGAAGCATTGACTTGCAGGATGATTGTCAGGCACTTATTTCACTCCAGAGAGATTATGAGCCTATTCCATGTAAGGAAGTGTTATCCTTGATGAATATGGCTGATTACATTCCATTGATACAAGCAATCAAAGAGTCCTATTCATCATTGAATTGGATGGATAACTACATCACTGAGATGGAGACTACAGATTGTGCAAGAGTAGTTCACATGGGTAAGAGTTATTTTTGAATTAGTAATGGATCTATTATTGCATTCAAATCTGTTATGACCAATGAGAAGCATGCAAGGAATATGTGTCTGCAACATGATGCTTACCATACGTCACCATTCATACCTGGGAAGAAATATTACATAGCAGATGAAGACTTATCCCATGGCATGATATCCATAGTAAAGCTTGGTGACATTGTGGGGGCCATTGAGGGACTTGCCACCATTCATGGCACAAGTATGGATTACTTACATCATATTTAGTTCATATGGAATTCATTACAACAACATGATAATATTATTGAATACCACCCACTGGGTAGACCACCTGACAGGGTGAAGAAGCATGAAGCTGAATTGATGATGGATGTGCCATCCATCAATATCTTTCATTACAAGCAGTTGAAAAGGTTCAAGAAAGGAGAAGAAAGGGACCTCAAGGGTTTCTTTGACCAGAGACACATAAAACCAAGTCCTCTTTCATTTATTATGGGCTTAGTGAAGTTGAATTTCATAATAGAGTACATTTTCCTAAGGAACAAAGTCCTTAACAAGGAGAGAATTCAGAAAGCAAAGACTACAACCCAAGGTAAATTTTTACATATTCTTTCTAACAGATATTACTTGCATGGTCTTCTTCATATGTTGTGGGAATCATACTTGAAGGATGATGAAGATATTTGCAGGCCCAACGATGATTTGATGGCCACCCAAGATTCTTTGAGAAGCACTCAAAGTGCCCTCTTGGAATCCAAGATGGAGATAGGACAATTTCTCCAAGAATTGCAGAAATCACATGCTCCCTCCTACATTCAAATCATCCATACTCTTTTGGTTGATGACATTTAGAGTTCTATGGAGGAACCTCATGATATGGTAGCTCATGAGATTCATGATCGCATCCATGTGCATGAGGAATTTAGAGATACATATGATCTTCTCCAAGCACATACTACCTTCCAGAGCCAAACTGAGTTCCTTCCTAGAGTGAGTCATTCCTCCAATGAGGAGTCAAATGAGATCATGGTTGACGGACCAACCTTTGATGGAGTCGATGCATCCACATATTTGGTGGATACTTGTTGCAAAAATTTGTTTCATATTTGGACCAATGGAAGAGAATTGAGCCATTAGAAGCACTCACATAGGGAAGCAACTCGCTTTCCAGTTGGAGCATTGGGTTGAAGTGTCTCTTCTTTCCCTATTTTGGAGAAAAGACACATGAGTGATATTCTTGCTTGCATCTATGGAGACATATTGGATACATTTTACACTTTTTGTGAGCAGAAAGGGCCTTCATGGACTTGTGATGATACCTATCCTCATTGTGATTGGACATGGGGATTTCACCCGTGTCATTGGAACAACAATGTTTTAATTTTTGGTACTTATGTGCATTGGGAATATGAATTACAATATGATTTGCATGTGCTTCGGTATTTTGAGGTCAATGAGGCACATGATATCCCTTCGGTTGAGCCAACCATGATGGATGACTATTGTAAAGAGTTGATTCACCATTATCCATCCAGATCACTAAGTTGGAGTATGCATTCATCCACTGATTGGGTGGATGGTTACATAAGGGAGTTGATTACCCCAAAAGGTAAGTTTGTTGATTTCATTAGTGGAAATTTTATGGACACAACATCCATATTTTGTGATCAGTTGTATAGGAATTTATGGTTGCTATGGGATTTCCATCTATGTCTTAGGAATGGGGATTGCAGTGCTAGTTTGCACACGGATTATGAGGAGATTCAATATTCCTTTGGGAGTGATGAACTTCCAATTTGGTGCACTATTTTTGAAATCCCCCATGATGAGATATTATTTTTGTTGATACTAGTGTTTGGGAGGATTCACTTAATACAATGGGACCCTGGAATTCTTTGGGATGATAGTTTTCCACAAGCAACAATGTTATTGGGAGACGTGCAGCAATGACACCGGGATCCAAGAATTGATGAGTCATTTCAGTTTGCATTGATGTCTGAAGGAATGCAACATAAGCAATGGGACCCTGGGATCAATCTTGAAGATCCAGATATAATCAGAGTGGTGCAACAAAAACATGATGGACTTTTGGTATTTTTCTTGGAATTGAGGATTTTGATTCTAGACAACCAGCAACATATTTTGAGGAGTGAGGTCACTGGTTGGCTTCACAAGTGGTTGGAGTTGTTTATTGCTTGAGGACAAGCAATCTTGGGAGGGGAGGACTGTCGTGTTCCTGATTTTTCAGCACCATGAATCAGATCAAACCCCATGGATCTTAGTGACAGTTTGAATTAATTAATTAATGATGGGTTAAGTTGAGGAATTTAATTAATTAGGAGTTTGAATTAATTTGTATCCAAAGTTTATTATGCACTTGGAATATTTATTTTACATGCATTTAATATTTTTATGTGGAATAAATGGGAATAATGCTCCACTAGGGTGCATGAGAGGATAAGGTTGACTTGGAGTTAGATTAAGGAAGAAGCAAAGAGAAAAATTCCAAAGCTAGGAAAATTAGAGAAAAGGAAAGAAAGAGGAGCAAATCATAAAAGCAGCAAAAGCTCAACAAAAGAAGCATAAAGTAGAAAAGAGGAAAAATCAGAAAACAAGGAAAGTTCAGAAAAGTAGGAATGTTCAGAAAAGAAGGAAAGTCCAGAAAAGCCAGATAAAGCAGAAAAAGCAAATGCAAAAAGTGGAAAGGAAAGGAAAAAAAACAAAGGAAGAAAAGAAGGAAAGCAAGGAAAAAAGGAAAAAGAAGGAAAGCTATCTTTCCTCATCCACTCAAGGAGGGCGCATGAGCTTGGTTTACTTGTTCATAAATTCACCAACTCTCCATAAATAACCCAATGTGCACCACATTAATGCTTCTTGATTGTTTGTGAATTGGTATGAGAGCAATTTTTCCTTAGAGCCTTGGGAGATGTGCCCCAAATTTCTATGAGAGGATGATGGAATTCAACCATTTTCATTGATTTTGTTTGCAAGTCCTGTAACTTAACCAAGCTTGGGTCGAATTTCATAAATCTCAATCAAGTTTGTGATTCGAATCTCAGAGCTCTTCATTGATTTCTAGTGCTATATTGTTCAGTAGGAATGGAGAGAAACTTTTGTAATGATTTGAGGAGCCTCTTGGATCATTTCTTATGTATTTACATTCAAAATGAATATCGTATATCTGAGCAAGTCGAATTTGAAGTTCAGAAAAAGCATCATCCAATTCAAAGTTCGAATCTCTAGGCTTCCTATGAATTTCTAGAGCTAGATTGTTGAGTAGGAAAGGAGGAATGTTTATACATAAATGCAATTAATTTTGATGTCTTCCCAGTGAGCTTCAAAGCACATGGTCATGAATATAGTTAACCTCAATATCTCTTCAATTCATTTTGGCACATGCGGAAAGGACCTTCCAAATCTATATATGAGCTATGTGTGGCCTATTTATTCATCCTAGTTCATTGTCATTCCATTGTCGAGCTTATTTTGATTTTACAATTTTGAGTTTTGTAACTTCATCCTCTATGTCTACTTACTTTCAAAGATTTAGTAATTCATTCAAAAAATTTCATTGACTGGTTCACTCACAATAGGAGGAATTCATGAAACTGAAAGTAGAGATGGGGATTTGGAAATCCTAGATGAAGGAATCCAACATCATGTAGTGGAATGTGAAATCCCAAATTAACCAAGGTAATTTAGAAGAATTATCAAATATCAAGAAGAGAGTCGAATTCCTGGAGAGACAACAAGAGAAAACTTTTGACTTGTTGAATTTGATTTGGATGATGCAGTGTAATGCCAACAATCCTTCTTCGACCCTGCAACATTGTCACATTTTGGAATCTCTTGAGTTCGTCAAGCAAACTTCACCAAACCTTGAATTGTGTTTGTTTCATAACCCATCCAACAATGTCACATATTTTGACCTCAATCTTTGGATATAAGTTGATTTTGTACCTGTCAATTTTGTTCAACACAACTTCTATCGTTGTAATGTACTTCAGTCACTGTTAGGACTTAACATGCTTTGTTAAGCCCTAAATATGGCCACATTTCCCCTATATTTTGGTTCATTACATTAGTTTTGATGTCGGATTTGGTCCATTACTGGTAATTTTCATTAGTATGGTTATATTAGTTATGTCAGCTTGGGTCAGTTAGTTGGGATTGTACCCCTTAGTCTCCTATATAAAGGAAGTAGACCTTTCAATTGGAGTATATTGTCTTGTCTTTCCTTGTGTACTTAGTACATTGTGTAAGGAGGTTGCCCCCTCGAAGAGGCTTGGTATTCAGCTATTTTTTTCAATCAAGTCGTGGAGTGCTCTTTTTGATCTATTTCTTCTCTTTTTATACTCTTTTTGGAAATTTGTTGCATAACATTTGGTATCAGAGCTCTTTCCTCGGCACTGGGTTCTTCAAAATGAGTCATCTTGGAATTTTCGCTATAAATTGTTTTCTACAAGGATTAAAAGAGCGATATTAAAAACCCACTTCTGAAACAGGCCGAGATACCTGTGGTCTGAAATTCAGGTCTGGAGACTTCACAGGTTCGGATATATTGGCCTCAGAATATAGGGTTTTTTACTAGTCCAAAAACTAGTCTAAAAATGGTGTTCTAGGGAAAAAGGTCATATATTGGGAATACGAGGTCCAAATTGAGTGAGACCAATTGCATCAGAAATTGGACAGACCAAAGTATCTGTGGTAGAAGTTTCAGACTCAGACACAAAATATTGGACACGTGTCAGTCCATACAAGTTAGATATTCTGAAAGGACCAAAAATAAGAAGTGTTGAGAGATTCGAAATATCTTTCTACTGGCATATCATAATTAGGTTAGACCCATGGAATCTGAAAGAGAACACATAATACTACAACAGGACGAAGTTTTAGACCCAAAGGAACCGAAAGTTGAACTATATCTCAGTTTCAAGTCGACTATAAAACAATATTCCAATCAGGGTTTAAAAAGGTACACCATTTTTAATTTTGATTAACTTTCAGTAGAAGGATCTAATTGTGGGGGAAATAAAGTTTTATATCTATTTATATTGTTCAAAATGCCACGAAAGGGAAGTATAAAGTCCCACACTCCAATAAAACTGTTAGGAACCCATGTCAACCCTTCTATTTACTTTGTTAGTGGGAAACTAAGTACCAGGAAATGCAGGTGGATCTTGACAATTTAAAGGAGCAAGTAATCGGGAAGAAGATATTGTTGTTGGACGCATATGCTTTGTAATTCGTCCCACAGTATTTGTTGATCCATAGTTTGTCTTATTGTTGTTGGACGCATATGCTTTGTAAGTCGTCCTGTAGTAATTGTTGATCCATAGTTTGTATTGGCCCATGGTTTGTATTGACACATGGTATTGACCCATGGTATTGGTGCCTAGACTTAGTATATAAGTTTGTGTTGAGACCAATGAAGGTACAGTGAATTTATTTGTATTGAGCTTGCTCAAAGGAGGTTGCCCCCTTGAAGTGGCCTGCGATCAATAAAAGCGATTCTGAGTTCTATTATTTCTGTTATCTCGTGTATTTTTATTAATTAATTGTTGTAGGTTCTTCACATCTGGTATCAAAGCACTTTCTTGGGCTCGTTGGGTAGAATTTCTGCCAATTTTTTTTTCTCGCATCTGTTGCAAGTTCGGATCTGGGAATAATCCCTATCCGCTTAACTATGGGAAGTACTTGGGCATAAGCCCTAAAACGCATTGTGAAGAGTACCACACGAACCCCAAAGTAGCTGGCCCATTGAGAGGACCTTCCAGCAAAAAGGGAAACGACCCCTACCTGATTGACTAGTTCCCACCCATGAGGAAAACCAAGAGTTGTCGTTTGTGGCAAAGCAGTTATTGGTTTTACCTGAGCCGTGGAGTGAGGGGTAATGGCCCAATACACAAGCAGTTAGACAACATTGGTGGCCAAGTGAAACCCCTAAACTTTTAGGAAGTCGAACATACCTAGGGTCCATATCTATTTTCAGCTGAATTGTTGTCAATCACTTCCACGTCCTTTCAGATCCATTCCAAGTCGTTCCAGATCTAGTCATTTCATATCTATTTTGAAATTCGTTGCAGATCTATCTGTTGCCGATCCCTTCCATGTCGTTTCAGATCCAATTGTTTTGATCCCTTCCGCGCCATTGCAGATCCATTTCTGGAAAGAAAAAAAAAACCATTTTTTCACCATATCTCCCTTGTTTTAACTCTGTTTCCCTTGAAACTTCCCGGACACCCCTGCAATCTCGTTCTGCATATTTCATTCCTGAGGACTCTATACAAAATTATACTTCCCAAAGCCAGAAATATTACATTTGTCTATTTGTAGGGTTTGCCATAACTTCTTCAATTTTCACCCATTCGCCTCCAAATTTTGCCACCATGTTTATTCCCTATTTCTACTTCTTTATCCCTCTTTGAAAAATTTTCTCATTCTTTCACCCCGCTTCTGAAATCCCCTTTTTTTGCTTCCCTGTCCATAAGAAAGTGTCTAAAACCTAGTCAAACCCCAATTACCCATCCCAGTTTTTCCCTTTACTAAATAAGCTTTTGTTTGTGTTTTTCTATCCATTCCCCCCCCCACCAAAAAAAAAAAAAAACTCTTGGTTATGGTTGTCACCCGCACAGGAGCAAAAACCATGGAAGAAACACTTGCAACCATCCAAACCAAACTCCAAGATCTGGATGAAAAATTTCTCAGCCTCCATCTTCAGCATTCAGCCATGAACAATAACCGATAGCAAGAATCTTCTGCAGGTAATGGGTTCTCTTCTTCCAGCAATTTCCGTGGTCCGAAGCTTGAATTTCCTTGCTTCAATGGTACTGATCCGACTGGATGGATCTATCGTGCAGAACATTATTTTAGACTGCATAATACTTTTGATGTCCAACAAGTTCCACTTGCATCCTTTCATTTGGAACAGGAATCCCTTCAATGGTACCATTGGTACATCAAGGCTCATGACGAGCCAAAATGGACATATTTTTGCCAACTCCTTTTGCAACGATTTGGTCCTAGTGCTTTTGATGACTTCACTGGAGCATTCACTAAACTTTGTCAAAGGGGCACTGTGAGAGAGTATCAGACATAATTTGAGAAACTAGCCAATCACATAGAAGGATCATCTGATGAATTCTACAGGAGTTGTTTTATCAGTGGCCTTAAGGATGAAATCCGGTCAGAGGTTAAAATTTTCTATCCCAACACAATGATGGAAGTTCTAGGGTTGGATAAGTTGGTAGAAGACAAGATTGCATCTCAACAGTGCTCGAAACCCACTTTTGTTCCCTACCGAAATATGGGTTCTCAACGACCTCCCATCCCACCAGCTCCTCGACCAACTCCTATCAAGCATTTGTCTGAAACAGAGATGCAGGCACGCAGAGAAAAAGGGCTTTGTTATAATTGTGATGAGAAATTCACTTGGGGACATAGATGTGTTCAACAAAAGATCTATCTCTTGGATATGGATTCTTCGCCTACCTCTAAAATTGGTGAAGAAGTTCCAGATACAATGCATGATCAAGTCGACATTCAGGAGCCGCATATTGACCCCCCATCTCAGGATGAACAACCAGAGATATCTCTCCATGCTTTATTCGACGTCACCACTACCCAAACAATGCGGGTCAGGGGTTACTTCAAGAAGCTTCCTCTTACAATACTCATTGATTCTGGTAGCACTCATAACTTCATTGACCCTTGGATCGCCAAACATGCTGATTGTTTTGTCCATCCTTCCTCCAACTTTGAAGTCATGGTTGCCAATGGGGGAACCTTACCTTGCAAGGGGAAGTGTCACAATGTGTGTATCTCTCTAGAAGATTATAACCTGCGCTCTGACATGTTTTCGTTGTCCCTAGGAGGATGTGATGTGGTTTTGGGCATTCAATGGTTACGCACACTTGGCACCATCTTATGGGATTTTGCTGAACTTTGGATGCAATTTTCAGTCAATGGGAAACAACACAAATGTAAGGGCTTACAACAAGGGTCTCTCTGCATCATCAGTTCACATCGCCTGGAAAAGATCCTTAAGAAGAATTCACATGGTGTCATCGCTCAACTCCATTCCATTCAGATGCACCCATCAACGGTCTCCCCTACTTCCTTGGATAGATATGCAGGTGTCCTTGCTGAACCAGTGGGCTTGTCACCTTCAAGAGACCTTTCTGGTAAGAATTTAACCGCATCTACATCTCAACAGGAAATGATGGTTATTTTGCATGTAGTACAGAAGTGGAAACCATACCTATTAGGGAATTATTTTTGCATCAAGACTGATTCCAGAGTCTGGAAATTTTTTTGGAACAATGGGTCTCCTCCCCAACACACCTAAAATGGGTTATCCAACTCATGGGTTATGCCTATGCGATCACTTAAAAGAAGGGTAAGGACAATATGGTGGCAGATGCTTCTTCTCACACATTTGATGACCCAGTTTCTCTTACAGCTATTTCTCTTCTTATTCCAAATTGGTTGCAATTTGTTCAACAGGGCTATCTCTTCTATGAACTCCATGCTTCTTAACCAATAGGGCACTCTGGGTTCCTTAAAATGCATGACCGAGAAGAATGTAACTTCTTTTGGCAGGGACTGAAAATGAAAATTCAACATATGGTGGCTGACTGTGATACTTGACAGGTCAACAAGGGTGAAAAAACACTCCTTTCGGGACTGCTCGAATCCTTGCCAATCCCTACACAGATTTGGACAACTATTTCTATGGATTTCCTAGAAGCGCTCCAGTGGTACAATACCACATCTAAAAGGACAGCATATGAAGCAGTCTATGGACCAAAACTCCCAGTTCTTCTTGCATACACCCTCAACAGCTCCCCAGTTCAGGCAATTGACTCGGTTCTTCGAAACCGCGATCATATTCTTCTCGTTCTGCTGGATAATCTTCACATGGCAAGAATTCGACTAAAACAACAAGCCGATCAATACCATTCTGAGCGCACTTTTCATGCAGCTGATATAGTTCTTCTTCGTCTATATCCTTCCAAGAAACCCTCCCTGAAACTCAAAAGGCGTCAGTGGCCTGGAATGCAACTCGAGGATTGTTGGGTCCAGGAAATGCCCCTTTTTGGCCATCCTTATTTCATCATTTTGCCCTAATTACATCCTATTTCCACAATCCATATATATTCCTTTCCTCTAGATCAACCAATAATATCAACAGGTATAATTCATTATTTCTTTATTCATTAAATGCCTAAGATTGTTATAGTTCAGGATCCTAGCCTTTGAATTATGCTAACTTGTGTGGTTTCATTTAGTCAAAGCTCAAAGCACAGGTGTATCAGCTACCATGCCTTGGAAGCAATCATATGTGGAGCCAACCGTTACTCTTTTAGCTCGATTCCTCATATTTTCAAGGGACAACGCATCTCTCCACGTGAGCTATAACAGGTAGCTGTAACAAACAGGTCGCTTTCCAGATTGCTAATTCGTTGATCTATGGCTTGCCAGCATAACAACATCTTTTATGATTAAACAACCTCATTCAATGCGGCTGTAATAGTTAGCTGTTACTTTGTAGCATGTCGATCATAGATCTTCATTGCTACACGAGATTAGTGGATCACGAACTGCATTTTGTATGTATAAATATGGAAGGCTTTCCATGCCTGGGATTGGTTAATCATCAATTGTTGTACGGGCTATAACAGAGATTGAGACTGTGAATTTCCATCTTTTAATGAAGAGTAGAGTTACTTCCATTTCTGTGTCTTAATTCGTGGTGATTCACGGCGTCTCTGTTACAAGGCCAAGGCCCGCCTTCTCACAGAGATTGCCGATTTAGTTAGATAGTTAGATTTATTCATTTCTTGTTGTGTGTTGTGGAATTGCATTAGGTGTATTTCTGATAGCTGCAATAGTGAGTTTATGATTGCATTCTTTATTGGTAGTTTATCTCCTGCATATGAATAGTTGTAACTACGTGGTGTGACAGTCGACTGTGTAGGTTAGTTTGATTATGCATGCGTGTTCAATATCTGTGACAGCCAAGCTCAGCTCCATTCCTTTCAGTCATTTATGCTTTCTAGGATTGTCAATTTAGAGTTCAAGCTTATGTTTAATTTATGGTTGTTGTTGTATCTTCAATTAATTCATTAGAGTAGTCATATTGTGATTGAGTAACAGTAGCTGCTAGATGGATCATTTTGGTAAAGATTGAATACTCTAGTTTGATAATTATAGGATTTAACTTCTTGCAAAAGTCATATAGTTCATTTATATTCTTAGATCAATAATTGCTAGGTCGATTTCTGTAGGAAGGTAGTTGTACTTTAATTTCCTAGATGTATGAGTTAGATTAGTTTTCTTATGGAATGAGTTTGGTTGAGCAGATAGGTAGGATTTTTATCTCCAATTACTTGATCAACTACTGAAAGATGTTTATGCATAGATTGTTCTTATTTCCATTGAAATAAAAGACCTCCCTGGGTCTGACAATTTATATTGAGCATTATGTATGTTGGTTGTAATTAATTGACATATAGGGTGACCAACATTTTGGCGACATTGTCGGGGATGGTAATAGATAGACATAGTTAGTAGTTGGTTTTATTTGATTTCATTTTAGTTTAATCATTTACAGCATGCATGAATACAAGAAAAACAAATCGGGAACCCCCTTTGAATACTAACACTGCAGGTGGATGAGGCAAGGTTGTAATGTAGGTCTGGGAAGGGCAACATTCATCGATGATATAATTGCTAAGGTGGATTCTTCTACCATACCACCACGGATGTCTACAGGAAGAGGAAATTTTCTTCCTCCCCATCTTGAGAATTCAGCATCAACAATGGAGAATACAATGGGACCTTCAACTCCTGTTGCAGAAAATAAAACTCCTGAAGATAAGGGAAGTGATATGGGTGTACCAGATAGAGAGGAGATTTATCATATCAACGGAACCAGAGTTACTAAAGAAGTGTGGTTGGAGACTTGCCAAGTAGTAGAAGAAGAGAGGAGAAGAGAAGTAGAAGCAAAAGCAGAGGAAGAATGCATAAAGGAGGCCATTGAATTCTGGACTAAAAACATGGCTGATAGGGAACATGAAGGCGAGAATGAACATAGGGAGAACTGGGAAGAAGAAGTGGAAGATAATCAGCCTGGTAATACTGTGGCTACATTGGAATTCCCTATCCTCCAGATGCCTGGAGTAGCTCCAATGAAAAATATCTCACCATTAGTTCTCCCGAATTTCCATGGTAAATCTTCTGAGGATCCCAATGAATTTATTTTTTGAGTTTTATATCCTCTATCGCAACTATGACTATACCTCTAGTGCTCAGAAGTTGAAACTATTCCCATCCACCCTGAAGGGAAATGCTCTGCGCTGGTTCATGAGTCTAGGTCATGAGACCATTACTACTTGGGACCAAATGAAAAAGACCTTCCTTTCTAAATATCAAGAATATTGCAAAACCAAGGACAGAAATGAAGAATTGTTTTAAATGGTTCAGAAGGAAGAAGAGAGCTTGGAAGACTTCGTGGAAATATTGTTGTACAATTTACAAAGGTCTGGACATGTTGAGATTGGAAAAGAGGTACTTAATATCATTCTTCTACGAGGAATTAGAGAAGACTGCCTTGGTATGTTGAATTTGCTGGGAAAAGGGGACATCTCAAAGGAACCCTTCGAGAAGATTGTTGAATTCTATCGAAGGTACTCAAGGGGATCCTTTAGAACTAACAAAGAAGACAAGGATCGAGATCAGGATGTCTTCACTAGGACACAAAAGTTAGCCAGTGGAGGAGCCACTTAAGCAGAGATAGGAAACTTGATGGAGAATTTTAAAACTAATATGATGGGCTCCATTTCCTCAGAGTTAGATGTCTTAAGAGCAAAACAAAGGCAAGTTGTAGAAGACCTTACACTTGGTGTATTCTGTCCCAAATGTAGGAAAAAGCATCCACTGAAGGAGTTCCCATTGGACAAAGCAGAGATGTGTAGGATATGTGAGATGGAGCATGACACTGAGGAATACCCCTCACTGCCCAAGGTTAAGGCAGTTCTGCAGGCATCTACTTCAGATGTGGAATAGGCTTACTTCATTGCACAGAAGAAACCATGGCAGCCTCACAATCAAGGTATGAATCAAGACCCATCATTTTTTTCTGAATAATATGAATGGTATGAACAATATGAATACACAATTCCCTTCACATTATTCTGGTAACCATTGGCATCCATCTCAGAACCCAATGCAAAATCCTAATTCTTGGACACCATGGTCACACCAGTCAAACAATCAAGCTCCTTGGAATTCCAACTGGAGAAATTCTTACCAAGGAAATAACTTTCCCCATCACCAGACTCAGTATCAACAGTATCCTCCTTAACAGTATCAGCAACCACAACTTCCACTTCAAAACAATGCCACACCTGTCAATGCACCACTTCAACCATAGCTGCCTGCACAACCTAACCCAAACCCAAACAATAAAGCAATCCATCAATTTGAGACTGCCAACATGCCTGCTTATTCCATCAACCAGATTCCTTGCAATGATATACAATTACGATCAGGAAGGGTAGTGGAACCCATTATCATGGTGGATGTTTCATCCCCAGTGATTGAAATTGGAGTGAATCAACACTATGAGAATATGGTCAATTCAACAAACCCCATCATTGAGGATGTTGATACTTCTACCGAAACAGTAGCTAAAACTCAGAGCATAACACACGATGTATCATAGCCTATACAGTTGATGAGAGAACCACCATACCCTAAACAATTGGCTCCGCAGATAATAGTGGAACAACCTCGATTTAATCTCTTAGGAGAATTGAAAATTTTGTATGTCAAAATTCCACTGTTACAAGCCCTTCATGACGTGCCCATTTATGCTAATACTGTTAGGGATTTGTTATCAAGAAACCAGGAAGGAAGCCTAGGGATCCTCCCACTGTCCACATATTGGGAAAGATTTCCAAATTGATAATGGGGAAGACCCCTGTGGCAAAATACGATGACCCTGGCAATCCTATTGTGACAGTTCACATAGGAAACACACAAATCCCCAATGTCTTAGTAGACTTAGGCACGGCTATTAATGTTAGACCATAGGAACTGTGAAGAAACTTAAACTCACTAACCTTTGGCCGACCCTTACTATTTTGGAACTTGCTGACAGATCAACAATCAATCCTGAGGGGATCCTAGATGACCTCGTGATCTCAGTTGAATCGTGGGAATACCTTGCGTATTTCTTGGTGTTACAGCCGAATTCCCAGCTGGGGGGACACCCACTGATCCTAGGAAGACCGTGGTTGGCCACAACAGATGCCTATATCAGCTATCGGTCAGGATCTATGACCATTTTAGACGAGACTAAAATCAAGAGCCTAACCTTGTACCCTCCATCTCAACCAAGCATAGAAGCTGAAACTCCACTGTGGACAGATTTGGAGGAATAGGAAGGTGTCCAACCATTATTAACAATAGGGGGAGCCTTAACGTTTAAAGATGAAACAGAGGACGATGCCATTAACAGTTTCATCAGTGAGCCCATGTTTATCAACAAGCATGTTTACCAGATTCTTAACAGTACGTTAGATGAAGCAAAACATGAAAATCTTACAGAAGAAACTCTACTCAGTGATGCCAGTATAATTCTAGTACTTCAGAATTTGAAAAGTGTACCAGTGGAAATTGAGCCAGGGAAAACATTGAACGTCAATTCAAACCTTGCGCCCAGTGAGCTGGAACAGCTAGTCACCTTGCTGAAACAACGTAGAGGAGCTTTCGCTTGGGAGTATATAGACATGAAAGGGATTCCTTCTAATCTGTGTACCCATCACATTTATATTAAGAGCGACTCCAGGCCTGTGTGTCAACCACAACAAAGGATGAACCCGAGCCTAAGAGACATTGTGAAAGAAGAGATCCAAAAAAATTTGGAAGCAGGATTTATATACCCAATTTTAGACAGTGAGTGGGTTTCTGCACTCGTGATTGTGCCAAAGAAGAATGGGAAATGGAGGGTCTGCATGGATTGCAGAGAATTGAACAAGGCAACGCAAAAGGACCACTTCCCCTTTCTTTTTATTGATCAGGTCCTTGATACCTTGTCTGGGAAGAAGTAGTTTTCCTTTCTCGATGGTTTTAGTGGCTACAACCAAATCCAAATTGCTCCAAAAGACCAAGACAAAACCACGTTCACCTGTCCCTGGGGGACTTTTGCATATCGGGTACTTCCTTTTGGGTTGTGCAATGCACCAGCCACATTTCAAAGAGCACTGATTGGAATCTTTTCAAAGATGGTAAATGATTGCATGGATATTTTTATGGATGACTTTACTCCATATGGTGATAGCTATGAAGAAGCATTGAAAAATTTAGAAAAGGTCTTGAAACACTGTGAACAAAGGTAGCTATCTTTAAGTACTGAAAAGTGCCATATGATGATGAGCAAGGGAATAATGCTAGGTCACTTCATCTCTTCTGATGGTATCTAGGTAGATCCATCCAAAATCAAGGTAATTGAAAACATACCAACTCCTGGAACACAGAAAGATGTACGTAGCTTCTTGGGGCATGCAGGCTATTACAAAAGGTTCATAGAAAATTTTTCCAAACTAGCTTCTCCTTTGTTCACTTTGTTGATGAAGGATGCATAGTTTGTTTGGAATGAAGCATGCCAAACAGTGTTTACTAAGCTAAAGAAAAGGCTATCTACAACACCCATCTTACAAAGGCCCAACTGGGCTCTGCCTTTTCATATTTCTTCAGATGCTTTAGACACTGTCAGTGGAGCAGTTTTGGGACAACAGGAAGGTAATGCTCCTTATGCAATTTATTACATTAGTAAGAACTTATCTCCTGCTGGACTAAACTATACTGTCACAAAAAAGGAATTTATTGCCATTGCTTATGCCATCAACAAATTTAGAAATTATATTATTGGATATTCTACTTTCGTGCACACTGATCATTCTGATATCAAATATTTAATGAATAAACCAATCACGAATGCTAGAGTTACTAGATGGTTGTTACTGTTACATGAATTTGATATCACAATTATTGATAGACCAGGGAAGGAAAATGTTGTTGCAGATTTTTTATCTCAACTTACTAACAGTGATGACAATTTACCAGTCAAAGATTCCTTCCCTGATGAACATTTGTTTGCAGTATCAGCTCATTCCCCATGGTATGCAGATATTGGTAACTTTTTGGCTGTAGGTAAGCTCCCAGCACATCTGTCGAAGAGAGAAAACATAAAGATCATACAACAGAGTGCTAGGTACTGCTGGATTCATAGCCATCTTTTCTACACAGAGCTTGATTTAGAGATCAGAAGATGTGTTAAAGAAGATGATATCTTTCGTATTCTTAAAGCTTTCCATGATGAGCCCTGTGGGGGACATTTTGCTGACAAAAGGACAGGTCATAAAGTCTTGAGAATGGGTTTTTTTGGCCTACATTGTTCAAGGACGCAAAGAAGTATGTTCAGGCATGTGATAGCTGCCAAAGGATGGGCCAACCCAACAGATTAGATGAAATGCCTTTGCAGCCACAGCTCGTGGTTAAACCATTTGATAGATGGGCTCTAGATTTTGTAGGGCCTGTCGACCCTCCCTCAAAACAAAAAGTTCACATCTTGGTTTGTACAGATTACATGACCAAATGGCTAGAAGTTGTAGCCTTGGTTAAGGCTAATGATCAGGCTGTGATTGATTTCCTGTATGAAGAAATTTTCACGCGGTTTGGAGTACCCAAGGAAATCGTCACAGATGGTGGACCGCAGTTTGTGTCTCACAAGATGGAAGCACTGTTACAGAAATTTCATATTCAACACAAAATAACCTCGCCATATCATCCACAGGCCAATGGCCAAGTGGAGAGTTCAAACAAGGTTATTGAGGCTATTTTGACAAAGACAGTGAAAAGCCATCGTAAAGATTGGGCTAAGAGACTTCCAGAGGCACTATGGGCCTATCGCACTACATGGCGTAACACCACTGGTTTTTCCCCATATGAGTTAGTGTATGGTAAGAATGTTGTTTTCCCAATTGAATTTGAAATCAGGACTTTGAAAACGGCTGTAGAAGCAAATCTAGATTTATCAGAAGCACAGAGGAACCTACTGAATCAACTTAATGAATTGGATGAAAAGCGCACAGTAGCAGTAAATCATACAACTTTAATACAATAGCAGCGCTCTAAGTGGCATGACAGATTCATAAAGAAGAAAGTCTTCCAGGAAGGAGACTGGGCTCTGTTATATGATTCACGGTTTAAAAGGGATTTCAAAGGCAACCTACGCACTCGTTGGTTGGGACCTTATCAAATAGATCGTGTATTTGAAAATGGAATAGTTCGGTTGATCACCATTGATGAAAACAAGACACCATTATTTGCAAATGGTCATCGGATACGACTATATCACAAAACGATCTCAAGGTATGCTTTCATTTCGCAGGTTGCAGAAGATCCAGATTATCAGTTAACGCCAGGGCAGGGAGTTTTCTCCACCCCTGTGAATTTTTAAGAACTACAACTTCCACATCATTTGTACATAAATAATTTATTTTTCATTCTGTATTTTATCTATTTTTCACTTTCCCCTTGATCGGTTTGTTTTGAAGAATTGTGTGCAGGAATTAATTGGAGGAACAATAGTTGTGACTGGGCCAGACGATTGTAGGCACCTTACATTGTTACCTAATTTAATAAATCTCTTTGAAAAAGATGGATGATTCGTTAGATTTTCAACAGCCAGCTGAAAGTCCACCTGTTACTCATTTTTGCACAACTGCGACTCCTTACCTTGCCCATTCTTCCTATTTACGCAGCTATAACTCCACCATTTTCCATTCACTTCATTTTTTTTTAGCAGCTGTGACTCCGCTATTTCCATTTCATTTTCGCTTTTTGCCAGCACCTGCGACTCCGCTATTCTTCCTCATTCCGCTAAGTCTAGCAGCTGCGACTCCGCTATTTCCACTTCATTATCGCTCTTTGCCAACAGCTGGGACTCCGCCATTTTTGCCTATTCCGCTAAGTTCAGTAGCTACGACTCCACTATTCTTCATTCATTTTAGTTTTTCTCCATACAGTTGTGACTCTGATAGAATTTCTTCATGCCCGCTACGATTCCATTGGTTGTCCTTTTTCTGAATTAATGCCAGTAATAATGACTCAATGTGGCGTCAATTTGAATGCTTGCTCCATGGATCCAATCACAATCCGCCAAGAAGACAACATTAGGTGTCTAGGGAATCTGTCAGCTGAATGGTGACGGCCAAATCACCTCAGCACATGCACATTTATGCTCGTTTTATTGGGAGGTGGGCTATAATGATAACTCACGGCTGAATGCATAACGCAAAAGGTATGGATTCGTACTTTTACATGATTAAGCTTGAAATTGAATATGGTAATAATGATTATGCACTGTCTTTTAGTCCCTGTTCGCAAGGCCATACCATTTAACCACCAAGGTGCCCCACTTAAGCCAACTTTCCATAACTGTCTCATTTCACTGGGATTTATACCTGTGCCGACTTTCCGAAAATACCCGATTTTAAACTCCAACGATTCCTTGCATGTTCGTATGCTGCAACTCCCACGTCCGGACTGTTACTTGCTGTATTTGTCACCAGGATTTTGAAGAAAGGCTGATATGGGAAACCCAGTCCAACATGAACCCGTGAATACGGAAGCTTTGAGTGCTAATACAAAAGTTCTTAACATTTTCATAGCAGTAGGTTGGATGGAATATTTTGAACGGTTGAACGGTTTCCACACAGAAACCGCATTACAATTCGCCCTCAACCTGACTAATACTCACTCTGAGGTCAAGGGACTATGATTGGATGTTACAGAAGAAATCATAGTAGAATTTACTGGATTACCCGAGGTGGGAAAGAAGCTATTTGGACGGAAAGCACATAATGTGACGGATGTAAGAGAATTTCTTGCAGTCGGGGAGAATGTTCATCCAAAGCGCCGTGGGTTAGAATTGGCGTCATTACCACGACCCTGAAATCAAGTCGCAGCCTTTGTGAAGAAATATATTTCTTGTGAAGGAAGGTACCAAACTGTTTCCTTCTCTGAACTTCCTTTATTGTCTCACTTACGCCATGGTAATTTAGTAAATATACCATTCTATATTTTTAAAGCTCTGCAAACCATGGTTGAATATGCAAAAACAGCCCAACACCCAATTTCTTCCCTTACTAATCATGGCTTAGTTAAATTGTTAGTCTTAAGGGCCCTTGCAAATCACAATTTAACCTAGGAACAATTTCTTGGGGGGGTCTAGCCATTTAGAGGACCTGTATTAGAAGTGGGGGGTTGGAGAAGGTGAAGAGGACCAGCGTTCCTCAAATCTAGTTGGGGGGGAGGTTGGAGCATCAGGAAACCAGAATGAGGACAAAGATGAGGTAAATATGGGGGATGCTGCAACAACAGCAAAACCTATTATTGAATAAATGGTGATGGAAGCCATGGCACAAGAGGAAGTGACATTAGAAGCTACAACTGTAGAAGAAGAAAACCAAGAAGAAGAAGCTGAAACTAGAATAGCTATTAAAGTTGTGATAGTAGAAGCCGCAACTACAGAAGCAAAAATTCACGAGGAAGAGTATCAGGCAGAAGCAGCAGGAGAAGGAAATGTGGAGGTTTTGGATGTTGTGTCCTCTCCTGAGATAAGGGGGACCATTATTGAGGAGGAGAAGACTGAAGAAAAGAACCCTATGTCAAGGGAACCAAAAAAAAATCCATGGTAGAAGGGTCAGACATCCACTACAACAAAGAAAAGAAAAACCAGAGTTGTCACAACATCAGTAGCATCATGTAGTGGAGACCGGCCAACGGAAATGGTTAATAAAAGGAGGACTCGATCCATGACAGCAGCAGAGACAATAGGTGCAACTGGGGTTAATAGGGAAGTACCTTCAGCAGAGACAATGGGAGCAATCAGAGCAAATATTGAGTTACCTATGGCAGAAATAGTACTTGTAACAGGGGTAGATATAGAAATTCCCATTCTGAACCCCAAGTCACCCGCTGTTACATAGGAAACTTCCACAGAAGAAACTCAAATTGAAAACCTCCTATTTGAAAATGAATTATTAAAGGAGGAAGTGCAGACATTGCGAAATGAGTTGGAAAGATTGAAGGAAGCAGTTGGAAAACAACCAGAGAAGAATTTGAACACATTGTTAGAGGATGAAAATTTCTTAGAAAATTCATCTCTTGCATTAGAAAATGAGGAGCAAGGAGAGATTTTTTTCCCAGAGTGTGGAGACATATTCTTTATAGTAGGACACAGAGTTATGGTGTTGGGAGTAGTATCAAAAATGCATGCACATATAGAGCAGGAGGAAGAAAAAACACCAGAAATAGAATTGACAGGGAAAATGAGCCAAAAATTGAAGTGATCCCTGATTTGATGTTAGAAAAACAGGATCACAGAGCAATAACAATAAACAAAAATGCAAATATAATCACACATACACATTACAAGAGAGACAAAGATATATCGTGGTTCACCCAACTTGGGCTATGTCCACACTGAAGTTGCTAGTCCTTATTATTATTCCGTCCAACAAAGTGAAGGGATACAACCTGCAGCACAACTTTGGAATGTATTTCATCTATGTATTTCATATATATTTATTGTACCCTTATTAGAGATGTGTTATTCCTCTATAAGGAAGTGTCGTCATGTGGATTGACAAGTGTCCCAAGTGTGTGTACTTGCCGATGGGTTATTAGACCACCATGTGTGGGGTCGACCGTGAAATATATATTATATTGTGGATGTACCTATCTAGACAATTCATCCCCATAAGGTCACTGGGCAAACAGGTTAGTATAAATAGAGATCAGGAGATCTCTATTTAGATCATTCGGAAAGTCATCTCTCTCTCACTCAGAAAGTGGCGCACTAGTGAGGAGGAGGATCATCTGCTTCTAGGAGACTATCTCAAGTGTATTTTGGTTGTACTTTGGTTGAGCCATTGCTCTCTCTATCTCTGAGGAAGTTGTGGGGTTTTTCACCTTAGAGTTTTCCCCATGGAAACTCTGTGTCTCTTGTCTCTCATGCTTTTGATTCTTGTGATGCTTGTCATGCTTATTGTGATTGTTATACATTGATATACTATATATGTTATTCTCTCGGTAAAGATCCTAGAGTATTGTGAATTAGTGCTACAAATTTAACATAATATCAAATGTACATCAACATCATCATCATCATCATCATCAACATCTTCATCATCATCACCATCTTCATCATCATCACCATCTTCATCATCTTCATCATCATTGTCATCTCTAGGTTCCTCATCAACATCTTCATCATCATCATCTTCTTCTTCATCATCATCATCATCTTCATCACCATCACCATGACCATCATCATCAGTGTCTTCATCATCATCACCATCTTCATCATCATTGTCATATCTAGGTTCCTCATCAACATCTCCATCATCATCATCATCTTCATCGATATCATCATCATCTTCATCACCATCACCATCATCATCAACGTCTTCATCATCATCACCATCTTCATCATCATTTTCATCTCTAGGTTCCTCATCAACATCTCCATCATCATCATCTTCATCATCATCATCATCTTCATCACCATCACCATCATCTTCATCATCATCATCATCTTCATCACCATCACCATCATCATCAACGTCTTCATCATCATCACCATCTTCATCATCATTGTCATATCTAGGCTCCTCATCAACATATCCATCATCATCATCTTCTTCATCATCATCATCTTTATCACCATCACCATCACCATCACCATCATCATCAACGTCTTTCATCACCATCATCATCATCATCAACATCTTCATCATCAATGTCATCTCTAGGTTCTTCATCAACATCTCCATCATCACATATTCTTCATCATCATCATCTTCTTCTTCATCACCATAACCATCATCATCAACGTCTTCATCATCATCACCATCTTCATCATCATCACCATCATCATCATCATTGTCATCTCTAGGATCCTCATCAACATCTCCATCATCATCATCTTCTTCTTCATCATCATCATCATCATCTTCATCACCATCACCATCATCATCAACGTCTTCATCATCATCGCCATCTTCATCTTCATTGTCATCTCTAGGTTCTTCATCAACATCTCCATCATCATCATCATCTTCATCATCATCATCATCATCATCATCACCATCACCATCATCATCAACATCTTCATCATTATCACCATCTTCATCATCATTGTCATCTTTAGGCTCCTCATCAACATCTCCATCATCATCATCATCTTCATCATCATCATCATCACCATCACCATCATCATCAACGTCTTCATCATCATCACCATATTCATCATCATTGTCATCTCTAGGCTCCTCATCAACATCTCCATCATCATCATCATCTTCATCATCATCATCATCATCATCATTATCTTCATCACCATCACCATCATCATCAATGTCTTCATCATCATCACCATCTTCATCGTCATTGTCATCTCTAGGTTCCTCATCAACATCTCTATCATCATCATCTTCTTCTTCATCATCATCATCATCTTCATCACCATCACCATCAACGTCTTCATCACCATCACCATCTTCATCATCATTTCCATCTCTAGGATCCTCATCAAAATCTATATCATCATCATATTCTTCATCATCATCATCTTCATCACCATCACCATCACCATCACCATCATCATGAACGTCTTCATCATCATCATCACAATCATCATCATCAACATCTTCATCATAATTGTCATCTCTAGGTTTCTCATCAACATCTCCGTCATCACATCTTCTTCATCATCATCATAATCATCTTCATCACCATCACCATCATCATCAACATCTTCATAATCATCACCACCTTCATCATCATCACCATATTCATCATCATTGTCATCTCTAGGCTCCTCATCAACATATCCATCATCATCATCATCTTCACCCAATGTGAAGGCCATGCCAATCTTGCTCAAGGGGGCTATTTCTCATCCAGAGGCCCTTGGGCGTGCGTGGACACCGTGGACAGGTCCACATTGGCCACATGGACCTGTGGGAGCCGACGAAATCCAAGTCTGCTTGCCAATTTGGGTTTCGTGGCCCCAGAGCAAATCCTCAAAGTGTCCCTGAATGGCCCCTGGGTGCCCAACTAGAATGCCTGTAACCCCCAAACCGTGGCTCTGTTCGTGAATCCATCGATTCCGATGGGTCTGGGATGCTGGGTTTTAGTGAGGGGACCCTCCACACCATGCCTCGAAGACCATAAATGGTGCTAATGAGCCATCTCTAAAGCTAGGGTTTTGCTTAGTGAGGGCCATTCCAAATTCGCTCAAGGGGGCCATTTCTCGTCTGGAGGCCCCCGGGCATGTGTGACCACCATGGACAGGTTCACGGTGTTTATGTGGACCTGTGGGAGCCTATGGAATCCAAGTACGCTTGTCGGTTTGGGTTCCGTGGCACCAGAGCAAATCCTCAAAGTGTCCTTGAATGGACCCAGGGTGCCCGACTAGAATGCCCGTAGCACCCAAACCGTGGCTCCATTCACAAATTCGTCAATTCTGATGGGTCCGAGATGCCAGGTTTCAACTACATAACCCCCCCATCGTGCCTCGAAGACCCGAAAACGGTGCCAATGAGCCATCTCTGGAGCTAGGGTTTTGCTTAGTGAGGGCCATTCCAAATTCGCTCAAGGGGACCATTTCTCGTCCGGAGGCCCCCAAGCGTACATGGCCACCGTGGACAAGTCCAAAACGACCACATGGACCTGTGGGACCGACGAAATCCAAGTCTGCTCACCGGTTTGGGTTCCGTGGCCATGGAGAAAATCCTCAAAGTGTCCCTGAATGGCCCCGGGGTGCCCGACTAGAATGTCCATAGCACCCAAACCGTGGCTCCGTTCGAGAATCTGTCGATTTCGGTGGGTCTGGGGCGTCGAGTTTGCTAGGGGACCCCCAACACCATGCCTCGAAGACCTGGAATCAGTTCCAATGAACCATCTCCAAATCTAGGGTTTTTCATAGTGAGGGCCATTCCAAATTCGCTCAAGGGGGGCATTTCTCGTCCAGAGGCCCCCGGGCATGCATGGCCACCATGGACAGGTCCATAATGGCAACGTGGACCTGTAGGAGCTGACATAATCCAATTCCACTCAATGGTTTGGGTTCCATATCCCCAGAGAAAATCCTCAAGGTGTCCCTGAATGGCCCCGGGGTGCCCAACACCCAAACTGTGGCTCTGTTCGTGAATCCGTCGATTCTGGTGGGTCTGGGACGTCGGGTTTCAGCTAGGGACCCCCCACAGCATGCCACCAACCCCAGGAAATGGTTCCAATGAGCCATCTCCCGAGCTAGGGTTTTTCTCAATGAGGGTCATTCCAAATTCGCTCAAGGGGGCCATTTCTCGTCCAGAGGCCCCCAGGCATGCATGGCCATCGTGGACTGGTCCACAATGGCCACATGGACCTGTGGGAGCCATTGGAATCCAAGTCTACTCGTTGCTTGGGTTCTGTGGCCCTGGATAAAATTCTCAAGGTGTCCCTGAATGGCCCTGGGGTGCCCGACTAGAATTCCCGCAGCACCCAAACCATGGCTCCGTTCAAGAATCTGTCAATTCCGATGGGTCCGGGATGTCGAGTTTCAGCTAGGGGACCCCCCACACTGTTCCTCGAAGACCTGGAAGCGGTGCCAATGATCCATCTCCGAATCTAGGGTTTTGCTCAGTAAGGGCCATTCCAAATTCGCTCAAGGGGCCATTCCAAATTAAGAAGATGATGATGATGGATATGTTGATGAGGAGCCTAGAGATGACAATGATGATGAAGATGGTGATGATGATGAAGACATTGATGATGATGGTGATGGTGATGAAGATGATGATGATGATGATGATGATGATGATGAAGATGTTGATGACGAACCTAGAGATGACAATGATGATGAAGATGTTGATGAGGATGAGGATGGTGATGATGATGAAGACGTTAATGATGATGGTGATGGTGATGAAGATGATGATGATGATGAAGAATATGATGATGAACCTAGAGATGACAATGATGATGAAGATGTTGATGATGATGATGATGGTGATGATGATGAAGATGTTGATGATGATGGTGATGGTGATGGTGATGGTGATGAAGATGATGATGATGATGATGGAGATGTTTATGAGGAACCTAAAGATGACAATCATGATGAAGATGGTGATGATCATGGTGATGATGATGAAGATGTTGATGATGATGATGATGGTGAGGATGATGATGATGACGAAGATGATGATGATGACGAAGATGATGATGATGGAGATGTTGATGAGGAACCTAGAGTTGACAATGATGATGAATATGTTGATGATGATGATGATGATGGTGATGATGATGAAGACATTGATGATGATGGTGATGGTGATGAATATGGGGATGAAGATGATGATGAAGAAGATGATGATGACAGAGATGTTGAAGAGGAACCTAAAGATGACAATGATGATGAATATGGTTATGATGATGATGATGATGATTATGTTGATGATGATGTTGATGGTGATGATGATGGTGATGAAGATGTTGACCAGGAACCTAGAGATGAAAATGATGATGAAAATGGTGATGATGATGATGATGAAGATGTTGATGATGATGTTGATGATGATGATGATGGTGACGATAATGTTGATGATGATGATGACAAGTCCCTCTAAGTGGTTATCTATAGGAATCAAGCATCAATCTTCAACCATAAATGAGCATGTTTTAAAATAAATTATTAGGATACATATCTAAGAGTCTAGAATATCTATATGCATTTTGTCCATCAAATTTGATCAAGGAGATTCTAGTATCTAGTTAGAATATATTAGTGGAAACCCTAGGTTGATGACATGATGCTTGGATGAGGGAAAAACCCAAAATCTAGCTAGATTTGGGTGAGCATTGAGCATGGGGAACCAAATCTATGAATATGTGTATTTTTAAATATCATTTTGTTGGGTGAATCCAATAACCAACATAATAAACATAATATAAGATTTTTTGGGGTTGGGGATATACCTCAAGCTACCCAAAGCATGAAATTTTTTTGGGTGGGCTCAAAACAAAGAGAACAAAAAATGTTGAAGAGGACATGTGGGGTGGGAGGTCGACCTCCAAAAACTCAAGCATTGACATGGGTGAGGTAGGTCTAAAGCCACCCTCAAGGACATTTCCAACCATTAGCTGACAATGATGAACATTTTAGTGCTAGTCAATTAAATGATGAAGTAGCTCAAGACAATATGGAATTTGTTGCATCACATGAACCACATACATATTCTCTACAACCGATTCAAAATGACACTATTGAATTGAATATGATTGAAGGTTGTCAAGTGGAAAGAAGCCTCAATGAACAAATGACATTGCAAAGCCAAAAACCTTAGCATGAATGGTTATCATAAGCCATGATGAATATGAATATGAATATTGTTACTAACGCTAATGAAAAAAGCCTTAACATGCCCTCGTTGCCAACATATTTGAACAGCAATTAAATTATCCATTATTATGTGGATGAAGGAAATGAAGAACCAACTCAAGAAGCCAATGAAGAAGAATCATAGCTCCCAAATGATCCTCATATTCATCCAAGTACTAGACCAATATTGAAACAATTCCTAAAGCTCCAAATGGAGAGAGTGGTAGAGAAAATAGGGGCAATATCTAGATTTGGGTGCTGCGGGCATCTTGGTAAGACCTAGGGTTTGAGGATCGAAATATCAAGATAGACATGTAGACTTGGATTCTATACGTTGAGTTCTCTTGTGGTGTACTTGTGTGACGTGACAAACCCTTCTAATAGTGATCCTATCCCACTTGGAGTCCAAATACCCCCTATTGAGGGTACGTGTGGTGGTTTTCATATTCTAATGCTAGATTAGGTTAATAGTGCTAGATTAGGATTCTAGAATTCTAGATCAGTTTCCTAGGGTTAGATTAGTGTTTCTAGGGCTAGTTTAGGTTTCTAGGACTAGATTAGGTTTATAGTATTCTAGCTTAATTTTCCAATGTTAAATTAGTGTTTCTAAGGTTAGTTTAGATTTCTAGGATTTCTAGGGCAAGATTAGGTTTGTAGGGTTATATTAGTGCTTCTAGGGCTAGACTAAGTTTGAGCAGCACATGATAACAATATCAAATAAACTATATAACATGAATAACATTAATCATGCATGAATAAACAATCACATGGCTATAAATCATAACTTAATCATAACTCAAACATCAAATAAACGATATAAGATAACTATATCAAATAAACTATCTAACATGAATAACATTAATAATGCATGAATAAACAATCACATGGATACACTATGTACCTGCATCAATTAAGCCTTCTCGATCCTCTCGGTTTTTTTACTGTCTCAAACAACCTCTCCTGCTCTGCATGAGGTATTAAGTAGCATACCTTGTTTGATGACTTTGTTGACATTGTCTGTAGTTGGATGTTTGTACCAACGATCAAGTGCATAAAGTGATACACCCATGACCCTGATCTATAATCTGTATATGTGTATCCATTTCTCTTTGGTCCCTTTCAATCCACTATAATATATTCCCCCTAAACAGCCATCGAGCCAGTCGAAAAGGTAATGCCTTCACTATCCATTAATGATGCAAGGAGGGTTTCCTTCCCCTGGATGCATCGTGCCAACCAATAATTCGTCCCAATTGCATTGTCTGTCAAGGCAACAACTGCGTAGATGTGTCCTGCAAAAATGCATTTTATGGTCATATTCCAACAAGTAGTGGTTTGCTAACTTGGATAATTACATATAAACAAGGAGGAAACCGGGATATGCATGCAAAAATGTTTACCTGGCTGTACAAGATCATATATATGATCATATTCATTCGAAATAGACGATTGGCCTTCCTCTAACTGGATTTTTTCAACAGCTGCAAGTGATACATGATCCCATTCACCAACCCAATCCATTGATTCGCACTCATCCCACTCACAACTGCTGCAAAGCCCACAAAAGCAAGCAATTTTTTCACATCCATATTTCAAATAAGGGGTTATTTGAGATTTGAATCGAATGAAATCCACGAGTGCCTTACACAGTACTACAAATATAAGAACACGATCGATCTATATCAACTACATGCTAGAAATTTTTGACAACATGTCCTCTACCTGTTGGTATGTGTTGCTCCAGGCTCGATCTGACATTTTCACAGAGCACCATTGAACTATGGATTGTGCATCCCGAATATGAGGGTTTCTCGTGCACCTCATCTCCTCCCTTCGTAGGGCATTTTTGAGACATGCTCCAGCCCCATCATGCTCTCCCTTTCCATGCCCTGTCTCAAAATAGTTCCATACATGCATCACATCATAAGTCTTGTGCAAAATACTCAACCACTAGAATACACATGCATTTTTAAACTGGCCTGCAAAACCATTTGACCATATCCAATGCCGATCCATCTGTATACCTCTCTCCTTCAGCTCATCATAGAAAATTTTGAAGCAATGCTACACATAATGCAGGTCATGGCACCTGTCGTCACTGATGTAGAAGTTGGTCTCTTTCAATATTATCGTCATGTCATTGCTGCTCTCTGGCGTGTGGCTATACGTGATATGGACCATTATGCTAACTTGGTCTGAATGGTAGTATTGAATTTGAATCTCATTATGTGGCTGCAGAGTGTAGTTTTCAGCAAAGTCCACAACCGATAATATTGTGCCATTGGGGAAGGTTTCCCTGCACTGTCTGTACTATTCATCCTGCCATCGTGCTACATGGACATGTTGTACATATTGTTCGGTCTTTTGGTATAATTCCTTCATGAAATTGCAAATTTGTACCTAGTGCCACAAAACCAAGGGAATTAATACAATGTGACATTTTCAATCTAAATATATATGTACAAATTCAACATGTACAGTATGAAAGTATGCAAACTTAGATTACTTGTGACTTCACCAATGCAATTTTTTTGCTTTCCTTCGAGCTATCTACTTGATATGTTATGTATTGGAAGTTCTTCATTTCTACTAACATCCTCCCAAATTCGTGCTCTGCGGTTGCGTGGATGCAGTGGCTCAATAATGCAAATCCACTGTAACTAGAACATGTCCCATATAAACATGATCTTTTATAATATTTCTGTCCTTCGGGTCTTGGACACATTATGCTATGTATAAATTCTCTCAATGCATTCAGTGGTTGTAACAAAGGGAAATCCTGCACAACCTTAGTATGCAAATCACAAAATATATGTCTATATGTATCATAATAGTACTCAAATTCTACATGGTATCTACAACAACATGTATTGTGATCAATGCAAATTCTAACATAACAAGGTTTGCATTTTTCAAAGGACCTTTGTCCCAAGTTCAATTCTGTGTGCCGATTCTTGAACCTCTCATAGAGTTATGTTTGTGTCGTGTCAAGGAAGTGCTTGACATGGGGTTCACCCCCCCTAACACATTTTCTCAACTTTAAAACATCTCTTTGATTCGATGACGGTCTAGTGTTATCATGCCAAAACTTTTGCACTAGTTCTTTAGCAACATCAATGAGCTTCATGTCTCAATGAGGTAACCTACCAACAAAGGCCCAACAATATTTTTGGCCTGGGGTCTCAAGTTTTTCTCTAATGGCAGAATACATTTGAAGAGTCTTTCTATCTACTTTAAAGATTTTACATGTGTGTGATAGTAGGTGATGTTGCCTTGTGGATTTGTCTACAATCGATTCCAATAGTACACAACAGGCCACATTAAAATCTTTTGTACGAGAAGTTTTTCCAATCAAATTAAATGCAGATTGTAGATTTCTAACAACATGATTGTTGGCCTCTAAACTTATAACTACCTTTATGCCAAAAATTCTCCTAACATGAGCTAGACAATGTGATTTTAACAAAGCAAGAAACAATTGACATTTTGCTACATCAGTTTTGGATTCAAAAAATTCTTTGATTATCTTGCTACAATGGAAACCAATAGTGCGTTTGGGAAACTTACCTTCAAGTCCTGAAAATTAACTTCCATCCACATGAATACGTTTGGGAGTTCTTTTTCATCCGCTTGATAGTTGAGGCAAGGGAGTCGGCAAGGAAGTACAAATCTCATCAATGGTTTGTTGTGGCCCTTCGTTCACAAATTGATCATGCAAGGGAGTGTGTTCACCATGTGTGTGCTCTTCTTGGGGAGGTTTCCAATTAAGAACTTGTTCAACATCCATCCCTGCATACTCAACATCAGGCAAGATTTGATTGAATTCAACCACTTCGTCATTGCTTGTTGATGGATCTAAGGCACTAACATTTTGATTTCTATGGTTTTCCATGTACAACCTAGCATTTTCTCTTATCTCATTGGACTTTTCAGGGAGTGGCTCCTTCCTTCTAGAATTTCTTTTATTATTACGTCTGTTTCCCATATTCAATGCATTTTTTTTAAAAACAACAATATCACCCATGAAGTGAACAACAAATAATATATTAAAACTCGATGTAGAAATTGATTATGTGCAACAACATCTAGTGAGAATGTTTTTATATAATCTTAAAATCTATGGAGAATGCCCTAGATATAACTACAACAACACCTCTAGGAACTCAATAGGATGGTATTAGATGATATTGGATGGTGGTATGGGATGTTAGTAGGAGCAAATTCCCTACAAGGGAGAAGCTCCTACTCACTTAATTTTCATGTTATGGATGAGGGAAAATAGCCCCAAAATATTAAGAGTTTTCAATTCTTTAGGTGTTTGTGTGAGTTGTTGTAGTGAAACCATGAGGAATTCAATAAATGTTTGTGTACTAGATGGAGGAATGTGATTATGAAATGTTATTGGTGGTGATGCAAGTAATTTTTTTTTATTATCTTCATGAAAGGTTGAAAGCATTGCTTGGTGCATGTTGTAGTTTTTTTTTTGGTAAGATGTTTTTATTGTCTATGTTGAATATTAAGAAGACTAAAATAGATCTATCATACAATTCATGAGGAAAAACTAAAATAGATTCCATTCAAACAAGTGAATGAAGACTAAAATACATTTAACAAGATAAAATTGTCACCATACCTCAAGGATTATGATTGCTCTTTGCTTCAAATGTAAAATGCTCTTTTGATGTGTCCACTATATGTAAGAAGAGTTCATGTGTGTCCAATTAGCATGAGAATTCAATCCAAGGATCCAAATAGAGTCCAACTGTTTTGTATTCACTCAAATGATCCAAATAGAGCCCAAGAGGTGTGTATTCAATCCAAAGAGCCAAATAGAGCCCCAAATGTTGTGTATCCATCCAAATGGTCAAGGAAGCACCAAATGGTGTGTGAATTCAATCTAAAATGTAAATGCTCATCAGACTGTGTGTGAAAACAACGAACAAAACATGATGAATCAGAGAAAAAATGCGGGAGAAGAGTGTGGGTGATTTTCTAAATTTTATGTTCAGCAGGGATGTGCACGCGCTAGGGAGCGCGTGCGCGCTAGGTGCGCATGCGCCTCCCTGCTGAATGTTGTATAGTTCAGTGGGTAACGTTCACTTCATTTATTACCCAACAAATCTAAATGTGTAGGTTTATTCCTAGAGCCCCTCCCCCATAAAGGCCTTTAGGACCTTTTCTAACCCATAATCCCTAAGTGCATTTAAGTGCTTCTAGGTGTTTAGGGGTTTTGGGGTATATTTACAAATATGTATTTTAATTTCAAAACATTAATTTAATTTTGAATTAGAAATATATGTATTACATCAAGGATAATTAAATACATAATAGATATAATGACATTCCGCTGATACGTATGGAAAAATAGAGAATTTTGGATAGATCCATCAGATAGAATATTTCTTTCGTTACTAAAATACATAGTATGAGATGCATAGATTGCAAAATCTCGGTGCAATAAAGGTTTTCAATGTTACTGAATCGGATTGTGCAACCAAAATATTCAATTTCAAGAGATTTGCAGTTTAAGATGTTAATGAAGAGTATTTCTTTGTAATTTTTTACAAATCTAACAACTTGGATCAATTATATTTTTTTAGAAACAGCTAAAAAATACATTTGTGGCTTGAAATCCTCCCATTC